>VWZZ01000822.1:622141-769908 GCA_013399095.1 Psophia crepitans | reverse complement strand
TGGCTGCAAAAGCTCCCGTGCTTTTTTTTTTTTTTCTTCCTCTTAAATATGTTATCCCAGAGGTACTACCACTGTTGTTGATTGTCTTGGCCTTGGCCAGCGGCACGTCCGTCTTGGACCTGGCTGGCATTGGCTCTATCGCACACAAGGGAAACTTCTAGCAGCTTTTTGCAGAAGGCGCCACCCCTGTGGCCTCCCCCTGCTACCAAAACCTTGAAACACAAACCCACAACAGTTGGTTTCAAGATGAAGAAACTGACCTGCTTGCTTCAGCCTGGTATTATCTTCTTCCTGTAAGCAAAGGAGGGAGTTATGCTGAAGTTAAATCTGTGCTTGCAGTTTCTGCATCTATCCACAAGGGTATAGAAAGATTCTGTAACAAAGATCTAGTTGTTATGCTTCATGATATGCTCCATCTTTGCACTGAGAACTGGAAGCCTATATTTTAGTCAAGACTTTGTATGTTACTTGTTAGATAATGTCAAGTTACTCAGCTTTCACATGTGACTTTTTTTTTTTTTTTTTGAGGACAGGGAATACTGAGATGAAGATACCTTGAAAGGGTCCTGGGATTTTTGGAAGAAATTAAGCCTTTTCAGCTTTCCTGTCAGTGAAATATGCTTTTCCCTCATGTTCTCTTCCCAATAGGATTGAATTCATCAAGATCAGAGAAAGTAAACCAGTTGGAGGACCTCAGAAACATGCTAGATAGGTGGGGAGAGGGAAAAAAAAAAATCTTTCTCTGCTTTGGTCTGTCTGAGACTGCTTGCACAGTTACACGCTAGCTGGATTTGTACTCCCACATCCTGGAAAATTTTGTATTGAACTAGATGGAAAACCAGTTGGGAAAACTGTCTTGTCTGAAAACATACACTAGCAGTACTGTGGTACAATAGCGTACCAGAGTAATTTGAGACCATATAGTCTGGAATTTAAATGGCTGTTTTTCATAGGTATAATAATCACCCTGGTAAGACCTGTGTCTGCTCCACTGAAGTACTCAAGACTGTCACCTGAGAGAGTAAAGCATAGTCTTTGTGGATGCTGAGTTTTAAGAAGGTCCATTTACTGGTAGAGTAGCCTCAGAAAGTTTCTGTCTTTCCTGGGTATACACATGTACATGGCACTTCCTGGGCTTTTTGACCAGCATCAGGGAAACTGAATCCAACCTGTTGCATGCATTGGGTGGAAGGAGAGAAGGAAGGACTGCTCCCAAGTTGCAAACATGCTGTGTATTTTCTCAGTATATGATACCATCTTGCAGTGAAAGGAGAGGTACCAAACTCTGCTAAGCTCATCAGGTGACTTGCTTCAGATTATCCGGCAGCACTGGTTAATTAGATAGAAGTGATACATGATTGTGTATACTAATGGGCTTTGGTGCTTTCAGGCACACAGATTTCTAAGAGGCTGCATTGCACATCTCCATTTACTGTGTCTGTTAGCAATTTGATCTGCTAACAGGAAAGGCTGTGTGTTGTGCTGTGGCTGTGGGCCAAACTGGGGCCACTTTGCTAGGTTGAGTTGATAGTAAGAAACAAAAGAAAGAATGGTTCAGTTTGTTGGTGCATTTCAGTTTATTGGTGCGTTTTTGACTTCCCATCTCCACAGCATAACACAGACTGTCTGAAGAAGGTACAGTGGTTGCTGCCAGAGGAACCTGTTCAGAACAGTGTGACCTCTACAGGATAGAGTCAAAAGTAGTCAAAAACCCATGGATTTTTTTTACTTAAAATTTGTCCTCCTTTTAACAATTTGCATGTAAAAAGATCCTCCAGGGATATTAACATAGCTTAGTCTTTTTTATGAACCTGTCTTTCTGTTGGAGTTAGGGACTGAAACAAAAATTTCCAGGGATCTTTACCAAGAAAGCTTAGTTGTTCATTCACTTAGGAAACACCTAGGACAACTTCACGTGTTAGTCACTACAGCTTTCTGCCAGAGGTTTAAGTCTCTAAACTGAGCTCAGCAGTCTGAGATTTGTGACCATTTCTCAGCTATTTATATGAAAGCCGATGGTTTTGTTTTACCTGCCCATGGGAGATGATACAAGCTAAGCTGTTAGTTTACGCTGAAGCAGCTAAGAATTGAATCTCTAGACTGGTGACCTCTTGTTTGAAGCTGTAATCCTCAGGAGAGGACAATAATAAACCTGATAAAATCTGGTAAATTCTGAAGTGTTGTAACTGTTTACTGACTGAACATACCTGCAAATCCTCTTTTCTTAGCAGAGGAAATTGGAAATTTAATTTGGTTTTGGGTGCCTCCTGCTGCTTAAACCAAGTGTCTGCAGGCATGGTTTCAAAAGGCGATTGTGAGTAACTTCTGCTTTCTAGGACTGTAGGGTTAAAAAGATTGTTTTGGTGTTACCTCTAAAGTTCATGAGATAGGGCACAAAACTTGTTTTGACTTATTAATTCTTAATCTTCCATTTCTCTCTACTTCTTTTTTTAATTGTAGCCTGTAATCCAAAGTAAAGCATTGGCTTCAAATCTATAATGTTTCAGACTTTCATGGTAGACTTTCTTTGAATTAGCTTTCTGTAGTCAGTTTCCTTCAGATCTAGCCAGAACACTCCAGATTTTAAAAGACAGAGGTTTAGTGAGTAAACTTGGAATGTGTTAGGTTTTTCCTGCAGTAATATATAGTATCTATTTGCATATATTTTTTGTTATAATAAACGTGACTGGGAGTGGATTTCTGGACAGAGTTCGGTGGCTCTTAGCAGAATTCCATTTTCACAGGTGCCCAGCGGTAGTTCTTGTATTTAAAAATTTGGCTAAATACCAGTTAAGCAAGAGGCACGTGCTTTATTAAATGCAGTGAGGACTGGGATTACACGATTTAACTTTGACGTTGTTTTTCTTCTAGCATTCTCTCCCACCAAGTGCATATGCCACAGTTAAAGCCTACTCAAATTTTGATGCTGACCGGGATGCTGCAGCCCTGGAAACGGCCATCAAGACCAAAGGTGAGGAACGTGGGTTGTGGCTTTGATTCTATTTGTAAGGTGGGATTAAAAAAAACAAGGGTACTGTCTGAAGACCAATGTCTTAATATCATTGCTGTAGGATACCTGTTTTAAGATGTGCTTGATTTGTCAGACCTCACTGATGAAATCTTCACTGCGTTAGATTTTGAACTTTGTAAGTGCATGCTTTGAATATGCTTTTGAAGTTTGTAGCCAGGAGTAGTTGAGGTTATCATTGAAAATCTCCCCATTTTTCTCTTGATTCATCAGTACTTCAAATTCTACTACTTTGTTGCTGCTGAGAATAAAGTGTCAACTTCTGTGGCAGTGATTTCAGACCAAGCTCTGAATCATGGATTTCTACTGCATTATGGGACTGGACATTTCTTCTTCTTTTCAGCTCTCCAGACAGCTGAATAGGGATGGTTTGAACATTTTTATCCTGGATTTTAAACTAAATGCTCATGTATCTTGTATTAATTTGGGGTCAAAGAAAGTCCTAGAAACAACAGAATCTAGTTTCTGAAATGACATTGTAGTATTTCAGGGGCAGGACAATGTGAAAGTCCTCTGCTTCTCTGAGCCAGGCTGCCAGGTGGACTTCTGTTTCCTTAAATCAGTGCCAGGATCCACCAGTTCCACTGACTGGCAGGAGACTGTGATGGAGCAGGGGAGAGATGCAGCTGCATGGAAGAGCCTGAAACAGTTAGGAGGACAGGCGGTATGAACTACAGCTCTGGAGTAATGCCTTGGTGGTACTCCCAGGACAGTGATCCTCCATCCATGTCCCGCTCTTTAACAAAAAAAGGGTGTGCCATACTTTGCAGACATCCTCCAGACCAGAGAAGCAACAGCTGGGCTTAGCTGGAACTGACAAGTCTTTTGCCCACATGTCAGGAGACAGAGAAATTTAAAAGCCAAACTGTTTTTCATCAGAAAGAAATGCAGAGTCTTCCCTCGGTGCCAACAAAGCACATGTTTGAGTTGCTAGAAAATGTAAAATATTGCCCCTCCCTAACAAGCATGAGGCTTCCTTCACAAGATTTCTTAATTTAACCGTAGAAATCCCATGTCTGTTCATTAAAGTAGGTTCCGTTCTGATTTTGAAGAATTTTATGGGGTTTTTTTTGGGGGGTGGGGTGTTTTTTTTTGTGTTTTTTTGTTGTGGGTTTGTTTTGTGTTTTTTTTTAAACTCCTCTTGCAAGAGAGAAATAAATATCATGTTTGGCAGAAGATGCTTTGTGTGTCTGTTGAGTTTTGTCTAGACTTAATTTTTTACAGGGCAAATCTAAGCATCTGAACAGAATGCTAAAATGCGAACTCTTTAAATTATACATGGATTTTTTTCCAAATGAAAATTCTGAATCATCCAGACAATAATATTTTTTTTCCTACAAGCATGGGCATAAGAAAGCATTTTGGGGGCTTTATACAGGATAAAGGACTCCTGGTATCTGAAACCCTTGCATCATGGATTTAAGCCCAGCTGACAGCTAAGCACTACACAGCTTGTATTATTGTTATTACTACTACTATTCTACTCTATTGTTATTACTACTATTCTTATTCTTCTCTACCTTTGTTATCCTATTGAACTGACTTTTTATCAACCCATGAGGGTTTTTTTTTTCCATTCTTTGGAAACAAACTTTTGTTTCATTACCCTGAAACTTCTAGAGGTTTCAGTGAACAGCAAAGAAAAACATTTGAGCTGCTCTCCTGCTCCACCCCACCTCAGCAGATGTGAGTCAGCATCCTGTCCATGCAGCATGATTCCCAAGTGCGAAGTACAAGCACTTATTTTCCGTTGAATGCCAGAGCAATGAGTTAACTTCATATTTCCATCCACAAAGGAACTTGGATGCAGTCATTTGCAGGCTTCTAATCTATCACAATTCTGATAAAACTTGAAAATGTAATTTGCCATTTTTGAATGCCAGAGTGGTTTAAATTTAAAATTTATTTATAAGCTTAAGATACTGGCTTGTGCTGTGGCCCTGCAACAGCGGAAAGGCCCAGGGTCTGTGTATCTGTCTGTGTGTGGCTGTTTCTGGACTGGGAGAATTTGTTTTCTTTTATAAAATGAGAACACTTTAAATTGTGCAGGACTAGAGTATGGCTGAAGCGCGCAGTCAGCATGTTTTCAAACCAAAATTTGTAACCAAGACACATGGTGCTTTCCAGGGCCTTTTGATTTTTGCAGGCCAACCTTGTGTGAATAAGAGCACTGATGTAGGTCTACCTCAGCATGAGCTAAGGACATGAGGATATCAAGTACAGTACGTCATCATGAAAAAATGTGGTGAAGAGGGAGAAAGGAATTTTGGATTTGACTGGCTGTTTTAGATTCTGCAAATAGGGGCTAAAAGGTCTTTTGCAGCATTCACACTTTATATGGTTAATTTTATACTATCTGTTGCAGTCTTTTGTTTCAAGTTGCTGTGAGGTTGCTTTGGGTAATAAGGAAAATAAATATAGATGGATTTTGGCAGGGATCTGAGTCCTCTGCTGATCCAATCCTTGCTTTTTGTTTTTTTTTATCAAAGAAATCATCATTTACACTGATACGCGTGCAAATGTGCAAGAAGCTATTCCTAAGACTTGTAGTAAATAGAGAAACTGAGTTGAAACTCTGGACTTGTTTTGACTTCTAAGTTAGAGCCATCTATTTGGCATGCAACATTCCAGAAAAAATAACTAGGTATACTTGATGTTTCTGTTGCAGAATAATATGTGCTGTATTAAACATGCAATATTTAGAAATAGTTTTGCCTCTTCTATTTCCAGACTGTTTGAATGAAGCTTAGACCAAAACACGTGATTACGTAGCATAGCTGTAGGTTAGCTTGATATTTGAGCGTAACGGTGAGAGCCGTTCCAGCTGTCTCCCCTGTCCATCCATTCGTAAGCTATGCTAACTCTTCTGTCTGGAAGACTTTATTATCTGAGTGTCACTTCTGGCTGTGCTGTTACTCTCTGCCTGTGTTTGAGTGGCATGTCCGGACAGCGTAGGTTAACCAATCATGTACATAAAGTACATTTTACCTAAGGGCTGAATTCAGCAATACAGACACAAATGTGCATTGGAGACCTGGGGAAGGGTACTCAAATTCTTTCACTTCCATCCTTTTACAAAGCATTCTAAGAAAAAATTATAATTGTCCTACGAAAACATAGTTGGGTTTGTTATCTTAAACAGAGTAAGAAAGTTAAATTCAAAATGAGATTTTACTTGAGCAAGCTAGTGTGTCCTAATCCAGGCCTTTGGAAATTTCAACCACCTACTAATTTGATTATGTATACCTGTGCTGACTTTTTCGCTTCTATTCAGATACATTCAATGTCGAAGTGTGCCACGCTGTTTTTCTTACTTGTTACTACAACTATTTCTTTTCTCTTTTTTTTTTTTTTCCCCTCTCCCTTTGCTGCTCTGTATCTGTTGCTAACAATTCTTTTGTTTTACCTTTTGGCAGAGGGGCTTGCATTTCTGAATGTTTTCCTTTGAATAACGGAGACTAGCTTCTTGCAAGGGAGGTTTCTGTAAGTTCTCATAGTAAGAGAAAGTATTTTGTATAATTTTAATGTTTAGTTAAGGGAATATAAATACAGCTTGTTTGGCTTTTTTCTGTTGATGTGAATAAACAAAGGGTAGGTGTCCTTGCAGAGAGCACATTGAGACACATGGATGTTTGCAGGGCATGGTAATTGTATGTCCATTCGGTTAGAGCCCTATCACAGGATACAGCGGTAAGTCAGATGCTCCAGGTTCATCTCAAGAAGCTCAAGAGCCTCCAGTCCAACACGGCTCTGGGATATCTTTTGAGTTGCTAAGACCAAGCTGCAGATGAGAATTGTGATCAGACGGAGAACTGTGCCAGCCCAAAGAATGCAAGTTCAGGAGAATCCAGTTTGAAAGCAGCAAGTGAAGTGGGCAAAATGAGAGGGAATCTGAAGTGCACGTTAGTTGCAGTGGGCAGGGGCAATTGGAAAAGTCACAGGATGTTGCCTGAATTGGAAAGAACGTAGAGTAGCAAATAGCTGTATTTAGGAAGTAACATCTGGAAATCCTGCTTCCTGTACAACATAAAAACTTTGTAGGCATTGGCCTGCATTGATGACCATGACAGGGTCTAAAGCTCTAGGTTCTGCTGACAGCCAGATTACCTAACCCTAGATGCATGCTTTGACTTTTAACTTAGAGTACATCTTAATAATCTCCTTACATTCAGCCTGCAATGGCATTTAAATACACAGATTTGGAAAACTTCACTTAAAACTAAACCTTTACTGATATGTAGTTCACTTACATAAAAGATAGGTTGGGAGCTTGAGCATCCAAGTCCTCTAGGCATGCTAGTTAAAACTCAGCATGGTTCTTTGATCGATGATTTCAAAAAAATAACACACACATTGTTCTTCCAGTGTCAGAAAACTCTTCTGTCTTCTGAGCCTCTGAGCGGCTGAGAAAATGATATGTACTGTTTTATTTTTCCATTCTTATGTTTGGAGTGATAGTTAAGTGACTGTGGGTTAAATAGAAAATATAACTGTTTTGTTAAGATGCTTTAATTGAAAACACTCGACCAAAATGACAGGGCAGGCTTTATTAAGTCGAAGTTCACGTCAGTCTTAAAGCCTGTGTTCTTGAGCAGCTTTTTGCAGAATAGTGAGCCACTGAACACAAGTACATAGATACAGAAGTGAAGCAGAAAAGAGAGGTAGCAAAACTGGTCACAAACTAGACTTTGCTGAGATGTATACATGCTTGTGTACACAAAGATCTGCATCCCATCTGACATTTGGGCTGCATTTGGTTGCCCTTTTTTCAAGGCCAGGACATGACATAAGCTACCTGATGAGAACTGTTGAGCTCTGCCCCAGACAGCACATATGCTATGTTTTGAGTGTCAGAGAGCATATTAATGCAGAGAAAAGTAACAAGAAAGCTTCTTTAACTTTTTGCCTTATGTCTTTTGTAGGTGTGGATGAGGTTACCATCGTCAACATCCTAACAAACCGCAGCAATGAACAGAGACAGGATATTGCTTTTGCCTATCAGAGGAGAACCAAAAAGGTAGCAAAATATGAAGAAATACCAACTATTTAATATTTTTCGTGTGGACAGTTAGATTTTTCAGAGCTTGCATGTTTCACAGTTAACTGGGTGTAAACTGGAGAATAAGTATTATTTGGTTTATCTTTTCACTGGAGTCAAAGATGTGTTTACTATCTGTGCTGTCACAGTTTAGGACTGGTGGGACTTCCAAATTTGTTGAGTATGCACAACTGCGACTGAAATCTGTTGTCGGCAGTTATTTCCTAGCACCTCAAGAAGTCACGATGGGTGACATATCAGCCAGCCACAGGAATCCCTGGTGAAATACACTAGACGGTAGTGAGAAGGCATTGATGTGAAATGCCTCAGTTTGAAGGAAAAGATGAGGCTTGATTTTTTTTTTTTTATTATTTTTTTTAATTTTTTTTTTCTTAACTCAGCATAAGGAAACTATTCTGTTTCTGTTCACAGCTAGCTTAAATGAGAAAAGACTGCAGTCAGTTGTGCTACAAACGTTGCAGACGTGGAACTAAGTGATGTAATGAGTTGAACTATCACTAGATATTATCCTGTCAGAAATACCTTAGGTACTGAACCGTTGGTGGAGAGAAATCTGTATAATGTGTGCAGAATTCTGCAGAGTGAGGTTTGCTATCTGGAAGGCAAAAAAACTTTTGAAATTTTGAGAATCTTGCCATAATTGAAGTTTTATGCCCATGAAAAAGAGGAAACTTGTATAGAGTTAGGGTTATGATGAATTTATCTCTTTCAGGTTTGCCAGACCTCAAATGGTAATCCTCCAATAGCAGCCCAGAATCCTCATCTGAAACCAAATGTAAATCTAGAGTTAAATTTTGAAATTTCATCTTCTATTCATGGCTGATACAGGCACACGCAGAAACACGTACAAATTGGATGCGTGCATGTGTGCACATCTGCACCCTGGCAGTCACGCCCTGTGGGCACTGGGAGAATTGTGCTTTTTAAGTGGACCCTAATAGTGAAATGTGTCACTTAAAGCTTTGTTAAATGTTTTGCATGAGCACAAAAATGCATAATCAAGAAAATCTGCAGGTTTTTTCATCTAAATGTTTCTCTCTCACCTTTTTTCTTTTCTGCGACCCAAGAGCAAACTGAATTTATCAAGTTTAACAAATGCCAAAAAATAAGAGTCTGTAGAAACAATGGAAATTTGCAGTAGAAAACACTTGGTGAAATAAACGAGTAAATGGCAAGAGAGGAGGAACTGGGATATGGAAAGACATGTAGGTATATGTTCTAGGGACAGTATCTCGTGATTTTCTTTGGCAATGGGTTGTGCAGATTTCTTTGGCGATGTCTTGTGTTGTCCTAGGCTGCTCGTTTTGTGTATTGCAGGATTTCTCTAGAGATCTTTACAA
Organism: Psophia crepitans; assembly: GCA_013399095.1. Taxonomy (NCBI): domain Eukaryota; kingdom Metazoa; phylum Chordata; class Aves; order Gruiformes; family Psophiidae; genus Psophia; species Psophia crepitans. The sequence continues at coordinate 760,481 of VWZZ01000822.1, read as the reverse complement.
TTTTTACAAGAGATCATTATAATTTTTACAAGTCACAGATCTACCTCTATTTTCCCTCCTTGGAGTTGAGCTGCATCTAATGGAAACTACTGCTAATCTTCAGAAACAGTATTTGATCTATGCAGTCTTTCTCCATCACCAGTGTTAATGAAGCTACCAGTGAATATGAGGGTTCTGCATGTGTATGCGTCTGGTCAGTCCTAACAGCCGCCAAAAATCTCCAACTTTGAAATGAACTGCTAATATCCAAATGCTCTTTTGGAACCCTTAGTAAAGCTTTTCCTCTTTGCTATTTATAAATCAATGATATCTGTCAGTTGTCTGCTTCCCACTTCTCTCTTAGAGCGCTCTTAGCCATGGCGGAGTGGAGACCCTGCTTTCCCAGTGGGGGGAGACAATCTTACTTCTCCAGAAGTCTGCTAATACGAGGGCAGGTGCTTGGTTCAGTTTGAAGTGCTTTGTTGCAGTTAATTTGGTAAATCCTGCTGTAGTGATTTATATTTTCTTCCGCCTTCACACCAAAGTGCAGATCGCAAGAACTTCACTCGACTAATTGGAATTCATGGCATTGTCCTGAAACGTATTGTAAAGATATGCGGTATCTTTGCCGTTTCAGCTGATGTCTGAAGAACATGTTTTCACACAAATAAATGATGGAAAATTGTAGCCAAAACTGAGTTATTGTATTAAAATGTTTCTTAGACTAAAGTAGCTAGATGCCCAAAACCCCCATTCACTGTCTTGGTCGGTCCATGCAGTCAGTGCGCACAGTATTAGCATATGTAAGGGCCCTGGATTAAACGGGTGACTCTGGAAATGAACTAAGCGCCTTGGCTCTTTATAGCTCTGGTACAAACGATTTTTTTTTTTCTGAGGTCACTTTCTCTTTCCCCTTTCCCCTGCCCCTCAAGCTCACGGATTGTTAGTGTAGAAACCAGCAATTGAAATGCAGCAATTTTCTTGTGAATGCTACAAACTTAACTTCAGTTCAGGGAATACATTGATCTGTGTGAACCCCAGACTTGATCCCAGGGATTTCAACTTTGTAACTACACTACAATGAAGCTGATATTAGGATTATTCCAGTTGCATCTGAAACCCATAAAAGAGGACATGCCTCTGACTTTTATTTGCTACAGGTTTGCATGCATCCCGTGAACATGCCTGACAGTTTCTTTCTCTAGGATTGACCGACAAGTAACAATAGAGACTTTGGCTACACACTTTTGGTAGTTTCCTTGAAGACAGAGATGATCTTTCTGTGCTCAGGGACAATTTTTTCTTTTCAGCTAGATGTTTGGGATCTGGGCCTGTACAGTGGAATAATTGCGCGGTCAGTTTTCCGATGTCTCGGCTAGTACAGGGCTGGGATAATAGGAAAACACTAATAATACAGTGCTACTGGGAAAACTGTGGGGGTATGATGGAGAAGCACTGACCACAGGGAGTCAGACTCAGATCCAGCTGTGCTTATTAGCTCCAACAAAGTCAGCGCTTCAAGACTGGAGCAGAGCTGTTCAGATGTGTCTGCACCATGCTTGCCAGCACTTTGTCAGCCACCAGTGGATTTCTTCTCATTTTCAAAGGATGAGAAAAAATTCCTTTGCCCTAATTTCTTTCTTAGGCTTTCACAAAAGAAAAGCTTTTATGTTCTGTTTCCTTGTCAATTGTGTAAGAAACACTGTTGCAGGCTTGAAGACTTAAAGCACTACAGGCTAAATTCTCTGGAGATCAGAAGTGAGCTTTAATTTTTTTCTTCCATCACTCCTCCTTTTCTACAGGAACTTTCTGCAGCACTCAAGTCTGCTCTGTCGGGTCATTTGGAGGCAGTGATCTTGGGCTTGCTGAAGACACCAGCACAGTATGATGCCTCTGAATTGAAAGCTGCCATGAAGGTAAATGAGCTTTGAAATTCAAGTATGTTAGTCTGATCAAGTATGTTAGTCATCTCAAGATTGAGTACATATACGGACTTCATATCCAAGGCCACAATTTTCAAACATGTCCAATGATGATTATATTTTTTTTTAGTACTACATATTAAGAATCCAGCTGCAAGGCATCCAAAATGAGAGACATTCTGAAACCTTGTGTTTTTAAATTGTTAATTAAATCATTTCTTTAAGGAAAAAAATAATTTTCACCAGTTCAGGAATAACTGATAGGCTGTTCCTGCTGGTTGCTACTTTGCTAACTGCTCTTCAAAACAATATACAGGCTCATAGTACAGTGTAAAAAAAAAAAAAAAAATTAAAAATTAAGAGAGCAGCTGTTAGCCGGAGCCATTAAATCCTCTGCTAGTGTTTATAGGCTTAAACTGTTGTTTCCAGTTATTGGGTCAAATCACTGATCTTGAAACAACATCGAGTACCAAATCTTCCTCTGTGTAGAGCACGAGGAGGAGGATGGGGCATCAAAAGCAGCCTTTGGAGAAACAGCGCAGCAGTGAGTCACTGTGTTCAGTCCCCTATAATCACAGGCAAGCATAGAATAGATTGCTAGTTTAGAAATATCCACTCTGCAGGCCACTGAAACCAGACTTTGAGAGGTGCTTGTGTCACTGCATTCATCTTTCTAAGCAAAGTAAGATTTGGGAGTTTGTATCTACAATTCTCACTTACATTCTGGATGTTCTTGAACAGGTTATTTTTTTAAATAATTAAAAAACAAAAAATATGTCTGTTGAAATGCAGAACAAGACAAAAAAAAAAAATTTCTCCAGACTATGAAAAAGGAGTTAAACAAATGAGCAAACAAAACCACCCTTCCCCAAAAAAAATAAAAAAAAACAACCCACCAAACCAAAAGCCAACCCAGTATGGAGATGGGTAACTTTAATGATGGGCCAAATCTCTTCTTTGAGTAATCAGATGCTGCCCCCTTCTGGTTTAAGGAGAGGATAGCCCTAATGAGTTTGATTTTGGGTGGGTGGGTTGGTTGGTTTGTTGGAGGTTTTTTTTAATGTCTTACATCTGATATGTTCTATTTAGGATGATGGTATACTTATATAGCATTTATGCTGTATTTGCAGCCCAAAGGCCAAGTGATTACCTCAGAGGAGCCACAAAAGTAGAATATTTTATGCTCTCCATAGGTCAGCTATTCCCAATTCCCAAACACCTACTCTAATGTTCTGAGTTTGCCTGCACTTAAGTTTGACTTGATACATAGACCATAATAAGCTATGACAGGGGAATAAAAGTTGGGTACAGCAAAGTTATCGTTGGGGAGTTAATCTTTTTTCTGGTACACATTCTTACAAAATATTTTAAAAAATATTTAGAAAATCTTGATTTTGGTAGCCTTCATTTCTTTCTCGTGTACCTATTAGAACCACTGTGTGGAAAGCTTTCCTAATTCTCCTAGCTGTGAGCCATTTTTGTAAAATTGCTTGGGTTTAGTCCTGTCTTTTTTTTTTTTCCTTCAGTAGAGACACTTTTTCCAAGGGGATAGTTTTCCACGTAATTATCTCCATTTTCCACATGTACGAGACTGCAGTATGAGAAATTTTCCCAAGATATTGCCCAGCAGACGTCTTGTGGAGTTGTGTGCATGCCTGTTTTTGCCACATACCAAATTACATTCTTTTACAGCTGGGCTTAACAAACAGCATTCTAACAGGAGGTATGAGAGTGTTTTTCCTGTCTGTTGATGGTACTGTAAGATGAGGCTAATGAGGATAGCATGAATATGGTTCATTGGTAGGTAAGAAACAAAACAGAATTAAAAAATTTCCAGTGGAGTCTCTTTTTAAAAAAGATTCTTTTCAAAATACTAAGGCATCTGGCTGCCAGATGGCCTTATCGACTAGTAACCCAGACACTCTCAGTGGTCACTGGAGAGAGAAGCATCTTCAGCTCATGCAAGTTAGTCTTCTGTTCTGAGCCTGTCCTTCAGAATTTCGTGTCTTTGTCCACAAACAAGAATATTGCAGTGGTGTTAGCTAGCTATTTATTTGTATATTTATTTTAATTTGGATATTTATCTATATAAAATAATCAAACAAGGTTTAGAGCATATTGATCAAGCCACATTACTTTGGAGTATCCAGTAACTGTAAGGTTTAATTGATAGCCGATACATCTTGTTTGTAATTTTGTTATCATGCTAATACCTGTATGACTTTTTAAACAGTAGTAATGCAGCTTAGTTTAAAGTACTGATTCTTCATTGGCCTTTATCACAAATGTGGCTTTGAGATATTATGTAAGACCTCTCATTTAATTCAGCTTGTTCAAAAAAATATAAAATGTGATACTTATACTAAATACTTTTTTATTTCTTAATATCGCTAATAGTAATATTTCATCTGTATTTGTGCATTGTGAAGTGCATGGAAAATATGGACAATTCAAGAGGGACTATTCATTAGCTAGAAATTCAGAACATGCTTAAATCTTTGCTGACTTGGAGACAAGGCCAAGGCTCAGGATGGTGTCATCCTTGGCTGTACATTTATAGTGGAGGGCTTATATGGAGGGAGGTGGGGAAGAAAAGCAGGGAAGAACAAATTGATTACTTCCCATTTACATGCTGAGAACTGGATTTTCTTCTGTGCTCTCAATGGACAGAAAATATCACACAGGGACCGTGATAAGCTGACCTCATCCAGTTATCCTGGTGGGGAGGCCACTGAGTGTTACGGACACTCACAGCAAATGCATGTTGCCCAGAGTTAATATCTTTTTAAACCATTCAAGCGTGCATGTTTATTTCTAGCACCTAACTGAGTCATATGTGTTGCAGGGTCTGGGAACTGATGAAGACACACTCATTGAAATCATCTGCTCACGAACAAATCAGGAGCTTAGTGAAATTAACAGAGTCTACAGGGAAAGTAAGTTTACTTTGAAAGTTTCTATGTCCTGTGTTTCCACACAGAGTTACATGGATAAGTTCCCCACAGTGTGAATTTGATTCTCAGAGTCACTTACACAATATCTGCTTTGATTCTCTGGCAGTTGGACCTAAGATACTGTTTTGTACTGATGTCCTGGATATTTGTCTACTGGAGAACATTTACTACTCATTTAAGTTGTGTCTAAATGTTTTGGGGTTGGTTTTGGGGTTGTGGTGGTGGTGGTTTTTTTTTGTAAGCTACACACATTCTATGCATAGTGACAGAATAATGATGCTAGATTTATGGATTCTAGTATTAATTATGTAATAAGTAGGCAAATCTGAAATCTACTGAAGCATGCTTCTAAGTTTATTTGGTAGACCTGCCAGAAAGGATTAGAAATAGAACTTCATAGAAGCATATATTATGTTTTTCAGCTTTTCTAAAGCATGTTATCTGATTGATGCTATAATTCTTAGTTGATTGTAAGTAGATGTAAGAGTGATTGAAGATCCATTCTCAAAAAAACATTACTTTTCCTTTAATATTCCTAGTGGGTTTATATTGGCTGTTCTGGTTGGGTTTATTGCAATTCAGTAGTGCAGCTGTCTAGTGCCTGTTTGTTTTCCTGAGCTTCAGCATTGAGCTTCATCATAGAGCTTCATCATAAATTGACTGAAACGTAGAAAATTGCTGTGTGCTAATCCTTGACAGTTGTCCAGCAATTCTGGTAAGGTGCTGGATAAGTCAGAAGCACAAACAAACCCAATGTAGTCTTAATGGTGGGTGTCGAAAAAGTTAGTATTTATCAGGAAAGAGAATTTTGCTGCTGTAGATTAGGTTGCTGTTGAAAAGAAGAGATAATGTGATTTTTGTAGCAATACAGAGTATTACCACTTGGAAAGCAATGAAAATGTTAAGACACTAGAGCAGAATCACGCACAGCATTCCTTTAATTTATCATAACCACTTTTGTCCTTTGTGTTGAACTTGTAATTGTGGTTGTCCATTCAAAATCCTCGAGTAGAGAAGGCTGTGCAATGTCTATCAAACAAGCAAACTTTCGCTGGTAGCTAAGAATGATCTAGCAGGATATTGAGCTTAAAACAAATACTCTCTTCCTCAAGCTTTCCTGTTATCTTTCCATGACAGAGTTTGATTGCATGGGAACTCTCATGACTAGCTGGTAGCAACGTTGGTTTTGTTGTATGCAAGGATGCATTTGTTTTCGCTTCCATATGTGACTTAGGTTGTAGCTGTTTGTGTGCATAAAATACAGTAAGTAGCAGCTGCTCCTCTTTTTTAGAAGAGTATTTGTAGGATGCCATTTACTTGAAAAGTTTGTTTTGTTTTCTAGTGTACAAGACAGAACTGGAAAAGGATATTGTATCAGACACATCTGGTGACTTCCGCAAGCTAATGGTTGCCCTGGCCAAGGTAGGTCTGCTTGTATTTTTCCAGCTTTCCTAATGTGCCTGCTCTTTGGTAACTGACTGATGGCTGCCAGTAAAACAATTGGATTTCTGATTCACCTTTAAATTTCCTTGTATTTTCACTGTCTTTTGGTGAAAAAAATATTCAAATGTTGAAGGGCAAAGTATTTTGACAGAAATGCAGCATTCATAGCAGCAGCTTTGTAACGGGGATGGAGCATACAGCTACTTCCTTAGCAAATTCAGATTACGAAAAAAAAGAAGAGAAAAGAATATGTATACAGCAAACTGCTTACTGTTTCTTGAACCTCTTCTAAATACTGATATCCTTGTCTGAAGGGCAAAAGGTGTGAAGATTCCTCTGTGATTGATTATGAGCTGATTGACCAAGATGCTAGGGTAAGTGCCGGTAACGACCATTAAATGTCTTAAGTTGATCAAACGTTTAAGGATATTCAAAGTACAAGTGCTATGGGAGTGAGAAGCATTTGTGAAAGTAGGTGTGTGTATGTCTTGCGCAGTACTGTTTGCATGCTGTCAAGGTATCTGCCACTTCCATCTTGATACATTCAGTTACCAGCTTTCACGGACTACTTACCTGCTAGTACCTCTATAGAAGCTCTCTGGTATTTCGCTAAGGCATATTGAGAAAGAGAGCCTTTAACAAGAGGGAACACATACATTGTGAAGACTGGTTCCAACCAAGTTACTGTGTAAGATAGAGAGAAATATCATGGAACTTAGTGGCTGGTAATGCTTGCTTATTACATCTGTGTCTGTCAAGAGCAGTTCTGCTTAGGTAAACAGAGCTAAATGCAGAGTAAAACACATAGATAGAGGTAAATAGAACATAATTAGTCTTAGTTTCAGATTAGATCCATAGATCTGGAGAAGACTGAGAGATCTTACCAATACTTATAAATATCTAAAGGACAGGTATCAAGAGGATGGGGCCAGACTTTTCGGTGGTGCCCAGCGACAGGACAAGGGGCAATGGGCACACACTGGAGCACAGAAAGTTCCATCTCAATATGAGGAAAAACTTCCTCACTTTGAGGGTGACAGAGCACTGGAACAGGCTGTCCAGAGGGGTTGTGGAGTCTCCTCTGGAGATACTCAAACCCCCCCTGGACACGATCCTGTGCAATGTGCTCTAGGTGATTCTCCTTTTAGCAGCAGGGCTGGACTAGATGATCTCCAGAGGTCCCTTCCAACCCCTACCATTCTGTGATTCTGTGATCTTGTCCTTGGTAGTCTGCCCAACCATGTGTCTTTCTGTGTTTCTCCCACTGACACAGTTCCAGTACTTGTTTTTCATAGAATCACAGAATCATAGAATCACTAAGGTTGGAAAGGACCTCTGAGATCATCAAGGCCAACCGTCAACCTAACACCACCGTGCCTACTTCAGTATGGAAATTCTATACATTTGCAATGACTTCTTGTGTAACTCCTGATTTTCATGATTTTGCTTTTCATTCTAATGTCAGGAGCTTTATGATGCTGGTGTGAAGAGAAAGGGAACTGATGTCCCCAAGTGGATCAACATTATGACTGAAAGAAGTGTCCCCCACCTGCAGAAAGGTACTGTTCAAGAAACAATTTTACTTTTTTTACTATAAGAGAAAATTATACCAATGTGGTAACTGTTTTGTCCTGGATATGATTGAAATGAGTGTGAAAAGCACTCATAAAACGTAGCAGATCTCATAAATCTTAATTCGTGTCCAAGGTGTTTTTTTATTTGTTTGGGACTTGTTTGTGGGTTGGGGGGGGTGGGAGGAGGGTGGAGTTTGGTTTTTGTTGTTGTTGTTTTGAGTTTTTGGGGATGGTTTGGTTTTGGGTTTGTTTTTTGTTTGTTTGTTTGTTTTCAAAAAAGTTATTTCTGTGGATGTGTTAACCTCACAGTTCAATTGTGTGTAGAGCTTTTTTTTACACAAGTGTAATGATCCTCAATTATGTGTCATGTACACTGAGAACAAAAATGTTACAAATCTAGAAAACATGGCCACAGGAGGCCTTGAAAAGTCCTTTAGCTTTTCTCTCTGTCCTGGGATACCTTAGCTACACCATTTGTTTAAATCTGACAGTGAAGACTCTCAAAAGCAGCTCTGATATTTCTGGGAAAGCCATCCAAAGACTTTTCAGGACCTAAATCACTGTTGTTTCAAAAAATACTAGTGCAGGATTGAGACGGTATTTTACCAGATTGTGGAGGTGTTCAAGGAGAAGGAAAAGACCATAGCATGGGAATGTTACTATCAGCTGACAAACTTAGGCTGTACTTGAGATGTTCTCAGGACTTAGATATTTTTTAATCATATGTCTCTTCATTGCGCTTTCTATGTTTTGATTTGGGTGGTTACTTTAACCAGGTTTTGGTCTGGTTTTCATTTCTCCTGTTTTCTTTCTTGTGGTAGTGTTTGAGAGGTACAAGAGCTACAGCCCATATGATATGGTGGAGAGCATCAAGAAGGAGGTTAAAGGAGATTTGGAGAATGCCTTCCTTAATCTTGGTGAGTTACCATGAAGTAAAGAGTATCTTTAGATAGGATCTTTTCAGTGCTCTTGCAGTGTATTGTAGTAAAGATAAGGCCCAGCATTCTCTGTGTTGCTGAATGAGGAAAAAACTGGAAGAGCTGGCATTATTGAATCCACTGGTGTATTTTAGGATACTGAAGATATTGAGAAGTAGCATATTTCTGCCCTCTGCAAAATATAAACCTTGCTTTCCAGATGCAAATAAAAGTGTATGTGTTTTGTGATATAGTGTTAGCATCCTGGCCTGTATCAGGAATAGTGTAGCTAGCAGGAACAGGGAGGTGATTGTCCCCCTGTACTCAGCCCCGGTGAGGCCGCACCTCGAGTGCTGTGTTCAGTTTTGGGCCCCTCACCACAAGACAGACATCGAGGCCCTGGAGCGCGTCCAGAGAAGGGCAACAAAACTGGTGAAGGGGCTGGAGCACAGGTCTTATGAGGAGCGGCTGAAGGAACTGGGACTCTTTAGTCTGGAGAAGAGGAGGCTCAGGGCAGACCTTATTGCCCTCTACAACTACCTGAAAGGGAGTTGTGGCGAGCTGGGTGTCAGCCTCTTCTTGCAGATAACTAGTGACAGGACAAGGGGAAATGGCTGCAAGTTGTGCCAGGGAAGGTTCAGGTTGGAGATGAGGAGAAAATTCTTCTCGGAAAGGGTGGTCGGGCACTGGAACAGGTTGCCCAGGGAGGTGGTGGAGTCACCATCCCTGAGGGTGTTTAAGGAAAGGTTAGATGTGGTACTTAGGGACGTGGTTTAGTGGGTAATAGGTGGTGGGGGGATGGTTGGACTAGATGATTCTTGAGGTCACTTCCAACCTTAATGATTCTATTCTATTCTATTCCACTTTTGTCTAATACAGAGGTTTAATGTTTGTTTCCCCAAACAAACAAAAGGTTGGAGCTATAGCTGAACACATTAAGTATTCAATATAGACATAGGCTGGAGAGAGAACAGTGTGTGTGTGAAAGGAGAAAATGGGCAGTGAAGGATGCTAGAGGCTAATGAAAGAACTGCTTTGGTGCTGAATTCTCAGGAATGGGGAGGCAGGGTGTAGAGTTGGTACTGTGGCAGGAGATGAGGATGACAAGGATGTCGCCAAGTTTAAGAGGAAATCCTTTAAGAGAAAAATCCATTTCAGACTAAGGGTGAACTGAGAGCTCTGTAATGCAAATGGAGAACAAACAGAGCTCAACCCTGAAAGGGAGACTTCTCATGGATTAGCATACAATTAGTGTTTTCAGAAAAGAGGTTGCTTATAGAAGTGGAAGAACGAATTGTGATGTGTGCAGAGGAGCGCTTGGGTTCTGAAATTATACTTGCAATGGAGGGAAATACTTTCTCAGATTGTGAGCATTTGTGGTTCAATCACAAGCTTAGCCAAACAACTTCTAAGTAACACCACAGGTAAAAATATTTTCTGTGTGTCACCTTTTGGAAAAACTTTGGCTGAAAACCTTATTTTGACCACTTATATCATGTCTTTAAAAGTGGCTGCAAGATTCTGTGTTCTGCTATTCCATTTATAGGCAGGATGTTTAATTATTCTTATCTCTCTCTTCAGTCCAGTGCATTCAGAACAAGCAGCTGTATTTTGCAGACAGACTGTACGATTCCATGAAGGTAGGGAAGTCTGTTCATTCTTTCTACTGATTTTTTTCTTGCCATTGTTTCATCACATTTTGATTCCTTAGGTACTTCTGTTCATATGATGTGTGACTGGCATGTGAATAAGTTAACAGTGTCTTAGTATTGTTCAAAAGCATTCTTCAGCAGTTACGAGCCTAGACCATCTATTCAGACGGATCTCGTACAGGGAAATATAGGGAAGGGTCTCATAATAGTGATCTGTATTAGATCAGTTGGCTATAATTAGCAAAGTTAGGCACACCTGATAAGAAAGGTGTGTTCATGCAAATTCCTGGATCGCAATAGTGACCTTAGTTAAGAAGATATAATTCATTGTATCTTTTGTTGCTACATCTCAGTTGCCTATAGTTTGCTGTCTTACCTTTAAGTACGGTGCCCTTTACGCATTTCAACTATTACAATTCCAAACGTGTATCTGCCTGTAGGGCAAGGGAACCCGTGACAAGGTTCTGATCAGGATTATGGTCTCCCGCTGTGAGGTTGACATGCTGAAAATTAAGAGTGAATTCAAGAGGAAATATGGAAAATCTCTCTATTATTTCATCCAGGTAAGTTTTTCAGCTTTCTTTTTATATCAGTTGTATGGACCTGTGCAGCAGCCTTCATTGAATTAATCGTACCATTAGAATTCAAGGGAGGTGTTTTAGAGGGCGCAGTGAGAATAATATGTTATTATCCATGCGCTATTGAAAAACCCACCTTTAACTTCAATGCTGGTGCAACTCCTGGCACCCACTTGATGGTGTATATATAGGCTTTGTGGAATCAGCTGATGTATTAGGAACGAAAATTCTGTTCACCTGTCCCTATCCTCAGACCAAAGGAAAGGAGAACAGAATTGCTCAGTGATTGCTGAATGAAACTGCTGCTCCCTTTCATTCCAGTGCCCAAGGAGTAGGCTTTTTAGCTAGAGTCATTTTTGTCCATTTCTCTGATTGGGCAGGAGCTACGAGTGCTAGATTTTATTTAACCTGGGGCATAGGTAAAGAGCTTGTGCATCTGTTCAAAAACTAGTGTTCTACCCACCCTCACAGTAGCATAGGATGCATTCTTCCTTGAGTGGATGAAGTTGCATCAAAATCTTAAGCCAAAAATCTTTTCCTAAAGATGTCAATTTTAGATTATAAGCAAATTTTCAAAACAGTGAAGCTGATGTGTGATTTTTGCAGTGATCGCTAGGAAGGAACAGAATCAAGTCCTTCAGCTTTCCTTTGTTGTGTCACTCTTTCTTGGCCTTGCCTTTGTATTGCAAGAATGATAAATAATTTCAATTCACACATAAGTAAAACTCAGTCTAGATAGCCTCCTCTAGGCTGACAGGGCTTCAACTGTGAAACATCGTCTGTCCCACAGGTTTAGAATATAATGAATATGCTTTCATATTTTGTGACTGTTTTCTCATACATATTTTGTGTTTTTCTTCCCTTGCTTTACAGCAAGACACAAAAGGGGATTACCAGAGGGCACTGCTGAACCTGTGTGGTGGAGAGGACTGAAAACTGTGACGGAAGAAACCCAAATCTGGAGACATGCCTTTTTTGCTTTTCATTTTACTGTAATCCGAGAAAAAATTGATGTGCCTAGCTAACCTTGGTTTGCCTCTGTATCTGCAAGCCCACTGATGTAGTCTGCTTTCCGGCGCACTTCTTCAGCAGCAGCGCTCTGCTTGGCTCTGCCAAAGGTCCTAACAGCATGTAGCCAGAGAAACTAACCTTCCAGAGAGACACGAGGTGACAAGTGCTTGTGAAAGGCGCTGCCTCTCTGTGCAATGTTTCTAATAAAACGTAAATAAAACTGAAGTTTTACTTTAAGATGATGGGTCTCTCTCAGACCTTTAATTTTAACAGTGTGTGAACAATTGATACGTATTTGGCCTTTGCCATCCATTTTCTGTGTTGTTTTTTCCTCCCAGGGTTCACTACTTGTGGCTGAAACCTTATCTTCCTCCCTCAAAGCCCTTCCCGTTTTATGACTCCATTTCTCAGCAGAAGCACAACCATCCTCTTCGTTATTTTTTTTTTTCTTTTTTTTTTCCCCTCCAAATAGAAGTGATACTAAAACCAGAGCCCTGCCTTTCTCTGCCCGTACGAGGGGGAAACACTTTTGAATCCCTCGTAACCATTTAAAACAGTCCGTGTAACAGAAGACCTGACGCTAGGGCCGGCTGCGGGGGCGTCAGGCCCGCCCGGGCAGGGAGGAGGCACGAAGCGGGGGCGCTGATTTTAGCGAGGAGGGACTTCCCCGCCCTCCCTCCCGCCCTGCGCGGGGAGCCGCCTGGCGTGCGGGGCCGGGGGCCAGCCTGGCGCTGCCGCGCCCTCAGGAAGGCGCTGGCCGGCTGCCGCGCCGCCTCAAGTCGGTCTCCGCACGTCCGGGGTACGGTGAGGGCTCTCATCCGGCTGAGAGGACTCCGAGCCGCCACCACACAGCGAAGAGCCGTTAGCGGGGGTTGCAGGCGCTCGGGGCTCCCGTTTCCCCCGTGCGGTGTCGGTTTCAGTCTCCAGTTGGAGCCGCAGTGAAGTAAGCTCACCCGCTAGAAATGTACTTCTCTGGTCTTACTGTAACATTGTCTTCTACTACTGTGTGAAAGTCATATCCAAATGTTAGAAAAAAAGTGTAAAAAGCAAAGCTTTCTCTCCAGCAGTGAGCATTGTGCTGTGGCCCTCATGCTTGAAGGCTGAGGGGAGCAGTCATCTTAGTGCAAGGGCCAAGCCAGAGTCTCTGGGTGTTTGTGTGCCCACATGCTGCCTAGCAGAAGCCATGGGTACAGCTACAGTATAAATATTAAATAATTGCCATAAGATAAAATAACATCCTTTTCCAGCTGCTGTTCTTTAGAAATACAAAACTGCCCACAAATATCAGCTGCTTTCACTCGGGCGTTACCTGGTTTGTAGCCCTGTTTCAAAGGCTGATAGCCCCCTCAGAGAGAATTTTCAGACTTTAAATCAACCTCTCAGAAAAGACATGAGAAGCACACTTGCTGAAGTATCATTGGCTGTACACCACAAGGAATACTTGGTGTAAAAACACTGCAGCTGATAAAATATTGATGACTTAAACGCACAAATGATACAATTTTTCAGGAGCAGCTGCAATTTAATGCCTGATGGAGCAGTGTCATTCACACCTGTTTACAAAATGCCTTTCTGTCTAGATTTGTACATTTAAAAACTATTGCTGAGATAGCAAATCACTCTTTGAATCTAATTAGGTAAGTCATCTCTATAAACTTTGCTTGCTCAAATGCGGCCCTATAAAAGAAATCAAACGGCAGGCATTTTTCGAGTCAGTGGAATGAACAGCTAGAATTTGATGGCTAGCATGCTCTGCCTCACTGCTACAGGGTGTTGAAAATTGCAGACAGTGTTTCTTTGGGAGCAAGGCAATGTTAAATAAACCGGCATGATTTTGAAGGCCAGGACTATTTTTGCTGATTGTAGACTAGAGAGCAAATTAGTCTCTCGTGAGATCTAGAAGCTTTCTAGAAGGTAATTGATGTTGGTTGTTGGTATTGTTGATTTTATTTTTTTAGCCTTTTTTTTTTTTTATTACTGGCTTACTGATGTTCCAGATAGGAAGAAATTTGCAAGCTCTGGTGTTGATCCTGTCATTTGATTGCAGGCTCGTTAATAGGCAAGGTAGGTCCGTGTGAATGGAGCTATATTGCAGAAATCAAGTTTCTGGGACTTGGGAAGTCAGCAATACCTTGAAGAATGGTGCTTGGCAGTGTTGCAACTACTAATAATTCCTCACCTGGCAAATTGAACGCATGATAAAAAGAAAAAAAGAAATCAAACTTTCAGTTGCTGATGATACGATTTAGACTGTTACTCTAAGATCTATTTCCCATTAGAGTGAAAAAAAAAGTATTTAAAATTTGCCCCTCCAGATCTTTACTGTCCCAAGAATGTAAAGAAAGGGTCCAATTTTAGTTTTTTTCCAGTCAGATCTTGATTTAATTTATTGTGTTTGCTCTTTGGACTTCCCATTCCAATAACACGTACAACAACAAAGAGTTTTCCTTTGATGTTTTGCACTTCATGGGCCCTGTTTCTTTGACTATTCCAAATTACACAACAAATAGCAGTACTAAGATTTAATTTGATTTGTACAGGTCTCTTACCAGACCTGCTGATATTCAGGCACTGGAATATAGGGCTAAAGTGGTGTACCTCTGGGCAAGTATCGACTTAAACACCTAAGAAAGTAATGATGTTTCTAGCATGGCTGTATGTGGTTTCCTTGGTGTGGTTTCCAGTTGTATGCGTAAAGGTGACTTACTGTTCCTTTTGCAGAATTCCCTTCCTCCTCACATTTCAGAGGAATTTGTCTAAATCAAACAGTCTAATTCAGAGTAAGATAAAGTCGCTTGCAAATGTGGAACAGTTGTCAGGCCTGTACTAGGCTGTGCTAGTTCCTTGGAACAGAAATTCTTATTTCTGAAATTTGTAACCCCATTTGCACAGCATCTAACCATCTTATAAAAACAAGCAGTTTATTATTGCAGTGCATTGATTCGGAGTTATGCAAGATGTCTTACAAGTAAGAAACAGCTTTAAAATGGATTAATTAAAAGAAATTGTACTTCAGTCAAAACTTAAGCCAATATTTACATCCTGGTAAAAGAAGTTGTTCCTTGCAAGATAGAAGCGTACTTGCTTTTAAAATACTTTTTTCATTAATATTAGAAAGATATGTGTCATTTTACTTCTAAAATGGGTAATGCTTGCTCTCTGGACACTGCTGTGACTGCTTATAGAGATTGTTCCTGAAGTGTACTTTTTTTCCCACTGCTGTAAGGGATAGTGAGCTCTTCAGAGGTACCAGAGAAGCAGATTTTATATTTTGGGGGATGGGGGGTTGGGAGGAGTAGGATGTATTTGTATTTATAGCCTGTTTCTTCTGGGGACAGATCATAGAATCTTCAAGTGCTTAGGGTTGGAAGGGACCTCAAAGATCATCTGGTTCCAACCCCCTGCCATGGGCAGGGACACCCTCCAGTAGACCAGGTTGCCCAAAGCCTCATCCATATCCATATATGGATATTATTTATAATTACATATGTTATCATTTATAATTTATAATGACATCTCTTACATATAATTATGGTAATTATACAGTTATCTAGATAGCTATATATGGATAGTATCTCTGGAACAAAAACTTTCTATGTGCAAGGGCATTTGGGGCATGGTGCATTAAGAAACAAGTAACTTCATACGAAATTGCAACTCATGCATTATTGGAGTCCGGCTGTTGGTGATGCTCTTGGTGCACTGTCAGGAACAGCTCACGAGAGGGAGCTCAGAGAATGCTTCAAGCATTCCTGCGGTCAAAACAAAACAAAACAAAACACCCTAATATATCTCCCTATATATTATGAACTCTGCTTTCTCCAAACATTTACATTCCCTGACTCTAAGGCTTCTTGTCAAAAATTCGGTTTCATCTTCCAGTATTTTTCTGTATCTAGAAGTTGGCTATGTTCTCTGGACTACTTAACTAAATTTTGTAATTGCTCTCTTTTAGATATAGACAACTAAAATTATTTCTTATATTCTAATTGCAGTATGAATTTTCAAAACTGAAACGTTTTCTATAAATAACCTTTCAAAGAGTGGATTAATAATGACAATAACTGTAAAGGAATTTTCTCCCCTTTCTTTAACAGGAAGTGGTTTTGATCTTGAAATTATCAGCTGCTTCCTGATTTAAAACAGGTACTCATTCTCATTTTCTTTGTAGAAAATAAAATGTCACCACATCTTTTGCTATATTCATATTAGAATTGCTAGCAATTGCACACTGGTTGCGTTTTCACTATCTTTACTTATAATAAAATACATGTGCCATTAAAGTAGCTTTTCTAAAGGAGATGTTTCCATTTATTCATGTGTGTTAATCTTCCTTTCCTCCTCACTCTGACTGATGGGTTCACACCAGGGAATGTTTTTAAAATTTTAATACAGAAAGAATTTGTTCAATTATGCGAGGTGACTTTGTTTATGTTCAGCTTATGTATTTTTAGTGTCTTAAGATATTCAATGAACTTCTTTTTTAGTATGGATTATTTAAGGTCCTATTTAATGCTTAATAAAAAGAAAAATAATATCTTGCTATTTAAGGAGGTCGATTGGAAGGAATGTATGCAGGTATGTTAATTGTGGAACAGAGTATATTGCTTGTGAACTCCTGATTGAATATCTATCAAGTAATTTGGCAAATATTCACTCCTCTGCTAAGTGTCCTTATCTGGTTGGTTTATACCTACTTATTTTCAGCTAATGATTTACTTGTAAGGTAAAAACAAGCTTTAAGACTTGTGGAGGCTATTTCTAAGCATACACAAAATATATCTGAAAATCTGCTTTTATTATTTTTATTAAAGGAACACTCATGAAATCTATTTTATTCCTTTTAGAAATAAGGATGATTTATCTGATCAAAAATGGTCATCTTATGAAGTACTGAATTTATTAAATGTTTTGAAATTATGTTCCATGAAAGAGAAAGGTTGATTTAAAATAGCTTTAATGTTATTTGATTTTAAAATAAGTGCAACAAAAAGAAAATCTTGCTAAAATCTTTTAAATTTGTGTAGCACTAAAAATGGGTAAATAAATATAAAGTATTTTTTAAAAGATTTTGTATTAGAAACATTAAATGACTATTACTTTCTAGGCTTTCTATGATTACATAGTAAATTAAATTTTCAGAGACAATACTGCAATTAACTTACTACAATTAACTTACTACAAATATATTAACAAATGATGTACTTAAATACACATCAGTAAAGCAACAGTTGGCATTCTACAATGTATTAGTAACAGGGGATCTAAATTCTTTCCCACTTCTATTTTTATCTCCCCAGTCAAAAAAAATGGTTTTAGGAGCACTTCAGGTGTGTTTTAGGTTTTACTGTGAACTCTTAGTTCTGAATTTCCTTTACTCATTGTAGGAAGGTTTTTCCCTGTAAGTACAAAAGCAGAAAACACATTGTACTGTATTATGGTTCTGGGCTGTGACTGCATCATAATGCTGTTATTGCAAATGATGGATAACAGGAGGATTTTTACCTAGTCTCTTGCAAAGTGTGTTGCAAATGCACTAAACGTTACAAAGGTTTTAATAGTTTGTTTTTAAACCCTTTGTATTAAAGAATTTTATTTAGTAAATCTTCAGAGTAACTTGCGGTGAGAAAAGGCTGATGTAAGTTATATTTATATCTGGGACAATTGCAGACTTTTTTTGCCTTTTTTTTTAATGGAGAAAGTCTTACTAAAGCACCTGCTTTTTATTTTCTGATTATGTTCAGGTCTCACATGCCACATATTTGATGTGGGTAGGTGGGACAATTTTCTTCCTTTTTCTGTTTCTCTTCTGGCTTGGACTATTTTTTTTTTTTTTCTCACTTTGAGAGAATGAGGTTGGACTATCAGTTCAAAACCAGCATGGATATGAACTGTATCATGTAGAAGAAGAAAAAAACCTAGAAAGGTGGGATTGGACTTTTTCAATTATTTCCTCCCTGCACCATTTCTTGCCATACACAGAAGACAGGATTGTGCAGAGAAATCAGAAGTACAGTTATTTCAGAAACAAGCTGCTGTATCTGTAACCGGTGATGATACTGATGCAGTATCTTAATTAATTGGAACTGGTTAGGAGCCAAAAGGCTCAAAATAATGAACTTCAGTAAGGTAACTGATGAACTGACAAAATATTTAGAGGCTGACCATGTGTGCGTGAGTTGAGCTCACACTCAGCAGTACAGAACCTAGGAAAAGAAGCTGCAATCTACTTTTCTCTCGCTGTTTTTTAATGAACTGTGTTGTGTATATTTTAGAATAGTTTAGGTCATCGCTCAGAAAACACCTTGACATTAGATGAACGATCTGCAGAGATGCCTCTCTTGGTTCTCTGTGTAAGAAATGTATTTTAAAAGGCCATGATATTGGGTAAGTAGTAGATAATTCACATATACACACTGATTTGCTCTGATAAATATTAGAAGGAAAAGAGGGGAATCATGTGCCTAAGTTATCAAACAAAACCTGTGAGATGGGGAAAGCAATACCGTGATCCCTGATGTGATGCATCTGTTAAGTTGTAAGAGTCTGCCTGAGCTCTCCAAGTAAGTGCAATGCTTGGCTTGAGTCTTGAGTCATCTGTAAATTCAGATCTGTATCTTCAGTATTCAGTGCAGAATATTGGGCACTCCAATGTATTTGAAGATCTAGACCTGTCATTTTTAGCAATGGGAATTAGGTGTCTACATACATTTCAGTGTCTGAGTCTCATATTGTATGACTGCCTCCTAATATCCGCTATTTACCAGGTTTTGAAGTGTCGCAGGCCCTTCAGCCAGGACAATGCTCCATTAACCTTGTTCAGAGTTTCTCTTGAACCAGGATGACACTGGGCTTGCAGACATCCTGGCTGTTCAATCCCAGATTTTGTCTCTTAGCTTAACCTTCATCATCACGTATTGTTCTGCCACAAGAAATTCTCGTTGTTTTAGAAATGGTCATAACTGAAAGGATCCTATGAGTCCTCACCAATTATAAATAGACATTAATTGGGTTGTGAAAATGCTCTTGATTGAGGATTAATACAGTAGTTGATGTGTTTTAAAAGTATAGCTGTCCCCTTTCCCCCCAAACAAGATGCTAGCTAACATTTTCTATGTTTTCCCAGTGTAGTCATGACTGCATGTTTTAAAACAGTCTTACTAAGGTATACTGTTCCCTGTTTAATTAGTCTGGCAGCAGTCTGGACTCATTGATAGAAGTAAAAAAGAAACACAGTGTAGGACAGAGCTATCTGATTGTGATTCACCTGTTGTTCTTCATCTATGATGTGTGACATCATCCAGGTCATTTAGCTTATCTGTGCCTCAGTTTCCCTTTTAAATTAGAGATTAATTTCTTCTTTTTTAATTAAAAAAAAAAATTCTTAACTAATTTCTGATATAGAGAACCTACTACAACAGGTGATGAGCTGTTTTGATTAATATTTTCAGTTCCCAAGTTCAGTTTTTCAGGACTGATGAACATTAATCGATTGTGTTTCAGCTCAAATGCTGCCTGGGAAATGTGTTTTGAAGCTTTGATCCAATTCTCATAGCCTGCATATCTGAGCTTATTTTCCCACGTGGGCAAGAACTTTCACAGTTATCTGAGCTGGAGATCTTGGTCTTAACATTTCACTAGAGCAGTAGTGAATCTTTGAAAACCAGGGACCAGGCATGTGAGATGGGAATGCACAATTCACGATACATTACTTTGTGGAATAAACAGAACAGCTGGTGACTGAGTGAACCCTATAGACTGAAACATTTGGGAAAAATTTGTGTTGAGACAGGAAATTGTTCTTTCTGTCCTGCAATATCTGTCCTGCCACTGCTCTTTGTCCTATCTTCAGCCTTTTGGAAGTCTGCTGATCAGTGGTTCTAATTTTTTTTTTATTTTTATTTTCTGTATCCAGTTGGAAACAACTGTGTGCTCTGCCACTCTCTCCCAGATTGATGGACCAGAAAATGTGTATAGTTTTTCAGACGTTTTCCACTCTGCCTTTCATACATATATAGTCTGGGTAACTGGAACACTTAGCTTTGCAGTGGATTAAAGATTTAGTCTGCTCCCTTCCTGCTCCTTCTGAAGTCCCTTCATCTCCCTTCTTTTTTTTTTCCTACAATTCTTTTCATTTTCTCGTTTTAACAAATGTAGAATAAAAACCAGGACAAGTCTATAGCCTTCATCTAAAACTCAGGGAGATCAGCTAAGAAGGCTGATACTGATTTTGGTATTTGGGGATGTTCAAAAAGGCAGAGTGAGGGAAGGAATTTCCCTTTCTACAGTAAATACTATACTAGATCATTGGAAAAGAGCTCAGCTTTGTACTATGTATAGATTTGCCGTTAAATCATTAAGAGGGTCATTAAACTGATTCAGATTCAGTGTCAGATTCTCCAGATGGGCTTTCTTGGTGCTAGCGTATTCACAGTGAATTGCAGGAAGAGTGTCAAACAACTGTCAAGATAACTGCTGTGGAAACCTCTGCTTGGCTCAACTTGGAATTTATTGTCATTTAGTGAAAATATTGGTGAGAACATAACCTTTTGTAATGTTTAATGTTTTATTGCCTATAAAAGATAAAATATAGAGTAAAGGGAAGTAAAATAGTATTTTGTTAGGTCAGGAGCTAGATTTATGCTTCTACTCACTGATAGAATAATCAGTGGGTCATAAAGATCAGGCCGCCTGCCTCCTATCTCTTCCTTTTTTTTTTTTTTTTTTTAATGTGTGTATTCAACAATCCCTTCTTTGTGATAGTTAGGCCCATGGGAGCTTACCAAAACACCAGGCCGCTTTTGTCCAAGGGTATTAAATTAGCTGTTTAAATCAAGAAGAATGTAGTGGATGTGTTTGTTTCAGACATTAAGCAGTTGGGATAGAACTAAATAGACTGGGATGCCTGACGTGCAAATGGAGCACTTGCTCACAAGGGACACTTAGCTGCATTGTGATCTAATTCAACACACAAAAACTAGACATTAAATAAATTGTGTATTAACATTTGGTGAGGAGTATTAAGCAAAGAGATTTCAACGCTTCTGTTTAAAAGGAGTGATAGCTTTGTGTTTCACACTGTTTCAGGAGGTATCTAGTGTGCTCTTATTCAGATAGATTAATAGTGGAAATCATGTTTGAACACTTCTCTGAAAAACAGCAACACATTGAAATTTTTCATTAGATTGATAATCCCTATGCTGTGATGAAATTGATAGGATCTCATGATCTGTCTTAGAGGAAGCAAAGAGTGGCACCATGAGGGAATTCTCTTTGGTAAAGAATGGTGCTGTGATAGAGGAGTGTGAGGGCAGCATTTTTGCCTCAGTGTAATTGTCCAGCAGAGGTGCAGAGAGTTTCCTACTCTATGGAAATGACAGAGAGCTGCTTTTTTTTTGTCCCCCCCCCCTTAAGTAGCAGACTGAGGTGGGCTTGCAGCTGTGAGGTACCATAGAAACTTTGGTAATTCTGTTAGTGACTTTTGGAAGGGGCCGCTTAGGACATGTAATGTTTTGTTTAAGACTTCATTCCCAATTGTCATATAAAACCAACTTCCTCAGAGGGTAGAAATAATCCCAAAGATTTATTCTAAATAACTTAATTTAGTAAAGCCTGCAAGAAAATCCCAATCTCAGTAAGGCCTAGTGCAGACAGTGCTTGGTGTCAGCACTATGCATTTTGTTTTGTTAATTTAATGAAGTTTGCAAGAATCATGAACCTACTTTCCCTCTTGAAACAAGGAGTTTGTTTTTGCTTCTGATAACTTTTTCCCTCTCCTCCTTTCTACTCTTCAGTGGAAAAAAACAACCAACCGCCCCCCTCCCCCCCCTCTTTCGCCCCTACAAAATGCCTAGTGTTGTGTAGGTCAAAATACAGAGTGAGAAAACCTGGAACATGTGTGTCATTCTTTCCATATACATATGGTAGTGTATTCTTACATTTCCAGGAATGCAGAAAGAGATTTTTTTATTCAAGTCTTATATTCCTGCTTACCTGCAGTGAAATAATCCTTCGAGGAAAACCAGCTGAAATCCTTGCAGTAGCAGGATGATACTGGTTATGCACCTTGCACTAAATCCTTTATGCTACAAAGGACAGGCTAGCTGAGTTCTGGGCTACTAGTGTGAACAGTGACACAAATTTAGGATATGGGCTGTGAAATGTGACTGTTCTTCATGGCTTTTCTTTAAAATCAAGGAATGCCCTGTGTGCATAGCTCACAAGACTGGCAGTATGGGGCAAATAGATGAAGAATAATACACATTTCTATTCTGGCTTTTATCCCAAGAGATCCCAGAGAGCTTCAATAACTACTGTCGAACCTTCCTTTAATGAAGAGGAGTGACAGGCCTCAATTGTTTCGGCACATTTCCATGAGGGGTTGTTTTCCTCTCATACAGTGATTCGTTTTTCTGTCTCTGATGGGAAGGTGGGGGGAAGATAGCTGTGTTTGGGGAGCTTTATATCTTTGCAAATCTGCTGGTATCCCCAGGAGACAGAAGTAAAGGATTTTTTTGTCTGTAGCTTCAGGATAGTAGCAGACAAGAAGCATGCTCACTGCAGCTGTGTTGTTCTGAAAGGACTTATCTTTGTAAAACTTCCTTACTTCTGCAGGGGTGATGTGACCTGCTGCTGCTCTTAGAGTGAAGTTCATTTGCTCCTGGTGTAGTGAATTGTCTTTGATAGTTCATGCAGACATAACTCTGCTGAAATTCGGTCATCAGCATATTGAAACAAAGCACCCTATGCATCATAGTGGAAGGGGGAAAATTAAGTTCTCTTTATACATGTGGTTTGATGGGGCAGGTGATCTAGATGACCATCTCTCCGTGTCACTAACTGCCACCTGTCTGTTTGCTTCTAAATAAAATATAAAGAGATTTCTCTCTAATAGTCTTCCTAGGCCAGGTCAATTATGGGTTTGCCTGCAACATTAACTCTTTGGCTTGTGGAGCATCTTGACTCTAACTTACTTCGAAACTGAACTGCTTAAATGAGAACTTGGATCACAGGGAAGAAAAGGGATCTTAGAACTGAACCAGCCAAGAGCTGTTCTGTTTGGCTGTCAACACTCCAGTTGCTGCTAAGGAGCACAAGATCCTTTTTAAAGCCTGGTTCAACTAATTGAATATGGCACTTTTATTAAATATGTAAAACCACCGAATTGTCAAGTACATACAATGTACTGTAAGGACAGCTGAGCAGTACTGCTTGGCTGCAGGCAGGGATTTGCAAAGTCTGCAAAAAAAATCCCGCAAGGAATGGTGACAGTCTGCATTGCAATACACCAACACCTGCAGAAGTGTACTGTACTTTTCATCTTCCTTCATTGTACCTACATGAAAGGATCATCTGGAGGGGCAGATGTTGGCCTCACACCAATTCTAAATAATGGATGGTACCAGCATTTGTATTCTTCTTTTGTGGAGCCAGTTTATGTGTCATTTTACTGGCTCTTAGAGCCCAAGGAAATATGATTTGGAGCCAACTCTGGTTCCATGGTCCTGGTTTGCCTAGCTCAGGAAAAAGCCAGGGCTGTATCAGATTGGCCATCTGGCTCTCTTGAATGGGCTTATTAGTAATAGTGGAGGTGGGTCTATTAGCTTGGGACAAGAACTCAGAAACAGATGCTTTGTTTATGTGTAAAATATGGCTTCCAGCCAAAGCACTAATCATGATTGCCTCTGAAGTGGTTCTAATCATCTGTATGAGACTGCATCGGCTCTTGTGTTGTTTGTACAAGCTGGTAGTTTAGAGGTGTTGTGTACAAGATATTTGTAGTCATAATTTCTCCAAACAGGTTAAGGCAAACATTATGAGAATCAGCATATTAATGTGCTGTATTTCAAATTAGAATTATAAACATACTTTCCTCATTGGAGGCCTAATCTGCTAGGAAGAAGCCAGATGTTTACTGATGACACCATTATTTAGAAGGACCTATCAAACAAAAACAAATTATTGTTGTTTAACTGGAGGAAAGCCTAGTTTTATGTATCAGCCTAGGAAACAAGCTCTCTGCTGAGACTGACTGCAGTAGTTTTTGTTCTTCAGGCAGCAGGCCAAGCATGAATCTCAGCAGATTTGCAAGTTCCTCTTCTGGCCTTAGGAAAGCAAAACAAGGTGTGCCTACGTTTCGATAGCCTATGTGAAATAAGTGAAGGTAGGAGAGGAATAGTCCTGGCTTATGTTTACCAGAAAATGATTCCGAGGCTAAGCAACAGACTAAATTACTTTTTAAGATTTCAGTTAGCATTTAAGAGAGTAAAATAAAGGTAGAAAATATTTTGAAAAATGGAAAATTTAGACATATTCTGTTTAATTTTTTTTTCTTCCCCTGTTTCTAATTTGGATGCCTTTCTGAGAAGGGAAAAATTTAAATGGCTAATGCATATGAAAGGTTAAAATCAAGGTTTTATTAAAATTCTTTCATGTGTTTTGACATGGTGTTTTATGATTTTAAAAAAGTGACAGTTTCAGTCAGGGTGGCTTTATCCATTCTTTTTTTTTTCCTTTTGGACATCTGATTCCATGCCTGCTTTCCTCACAGGAATTTGAAATAAAGGCAACTATCTGAACCCATTTCATGATCATCTTCTGTAAATTTTTGCTTCAGTTAGTCTCTCAATAGAGTATAGTCTCATCTTGTATAGCTTTGCATCAAAACAGCTTTGCTTTTTTTTCTTTCACTATTCGTTCCCATTTTGATAAGCTGAAAAACTGACACTATATGTCCATCTTGTCCGTAACACCAGATTCTAAAAAGTCATGTAAGCAAATGCTTATAATACTATGCTTTTATATTATCATGAAGTTTACTCTTTTGCTAAAGAATCCGAGCTTCAGAATATGCTCAAAACTTCAGCCAAAATGTTGCTATGCCAAATACAGGTCTTCACTTCATACAAGGAAAAAAGTAAGGTAATATGTGGATTATTTCATGATCCTAGCCCTCTAAAGATGAGCTAGAATATTCAGGATAGGTGCCACGCTTGTATAATTTAGATCATACTGTCCGTGGATACATTAATTGATACCTTTGGTGTGGTCTGGTGGACTTGTAAAACTATCAAATGAAAACTACCTTTGTTGACTCCTGTGTGCGTGTGTGTGACTTTGAATTGCCAATCTGCAAAGTGGGGTATTCATAATACTGTGAAGTACAGACTCAAAATTAGTATACTCCATTGTTTCCTGTATTGATGTTGCCTGACACAACTGTATGATAGAGGTACCCAAATACTACAGTTATTTGCATGTAGAACAGATATAAATAGTGCCTTTGATTTAAAAAAAAAAAAAGAAAGAAAGAAAAAAGATCATAATCTGAAACCTCTATTTTAGCTATAGATATTAACAGACAGTGCGTTGTAGCCTCTTGGGATGCTGGGTGACACACAGGAATAAATAGTAAGTATGCAGTGGAACAAAATCTGGCATCATCTAGCTGTGTCTGTTGTTAATTAAACCTTGTAATATTGTTTTTTTCTTTTCTCCTTGATTGCGAAAATGTAAAGGTTGAGTAGGTAAAAGCGCTCCTATCATCCTTTTGATAGTATTATACAACTGAGAATTCTCAGTTCTCTCACTGAAATCTTCTTAGAGGTTTGGACTTGCAGGAAAGCATGATAGTTCCGCGTAAAGCCTGTAACATTGCTCTTAATGTAGCCCTTTTGTGGCTAGGCACTGCAGCCCATGGTATGTGCAAAAATAACTCATGGTTCAAAAAACACCTCTACTCCCCCCAGAGTGTAGAAGCTTAATTGGTAGAAATCCCTGCTGGACCTATCACACTCCTATCTGTAAGCTTACTGGGCATGGTTCTTAAAGCATAGAGACAAAATGAAAAGTTGTTTAATTTCTCTTCTGTGTGTCAGAACTTCCTGAGTGTTCATAAGACAATAAAATAGACGGACCTTCTTTTTTTAATTAGCCAGTTCCTCATTTTTGCAGCTACTTTCTTTGAGAAGTGCATCATTGTTTTCCCTTGATTTTCAAACTGAGGACAATGATACAAGGATATCAAAGTGGGGATCTTTTGCATGCATCAAGAGGCAGCTTTCGTGTTCCTGGCATTGTCTAGACTGTGAGTGCTGTGGTTTGTACAAGGAGTTTTATTAATAGCTATGTGGAGGTCTCTATGTATTAGTGTATTAATGGCTGCAGTGAGTTCTCAGTGTATTCGGTTCATAAGGAGTTCAATGACATTTATGTCTCTGTAATGAAATGAGGATATAAAATATTCCTTTGCTTGGCAATAGCATCAAACAGAAGATCGCTGAAAAATTAAAGATATAATTGAGGCCTTTATTAAGACTACTTCAAAACTGTGCATTCTTAAATAGCATGTGCTATTTAGTTGAATATTGAGTTTAGATGGTGTATCTTTTGTTCAACAGTGAAGGGAATATGAGGAAGTAACTGTGAGGCCAGATTCAATGGTCCTTCTCAGAGAAAAGCTCCCACTGACTCATGTTCAATAGACACCACAGAATTTGTCCGAGAAGGAAGGATTTAACCTTCATAGGCTGAAAATGTCTAATTAAGGGCCCAGGTGGGTTTTCTTTGAAGTCAGTTGGGGCTACACATGGAGGGAGCGATCGTTCAGCATAAGTAAAGGTGTCTGGCCCAAAAAACTTTTAACAAACGTTGCACTGTGTTATAATAATCTGAGAATCAAACACAGAACAAATGCAGCATTTCAGTTAATGAGTCTATTATGCCATGTTTCCCTAGGAAACTTGTAATTGTAATTATAATTAATTATCTCAAATATGCTGCTAATCCATTTGAGCTCAGAAAAGACATGAATTTTAAAAAAGTTAATTTTCTGCTGCTATGTTACTGTCTTTGAACATTTGAATACTTGAAGGAACATTTGAATATTTGAAGTAACATTACAACTGAATGGCTTTGATTTTTACACATATCTTCAAATTCTCAAGCTCTCCCAATTCTACATTCAGCTGCTGTTGAGCAAATGCTTGTAAAAAGATACTGATGGTGTCACCGAAAATCTGGGAATAAAGCTCGTAACACCAACATAGTGTTAAAAGGCAGGCATTCTTTATTGCAGCGCTGGATGCACAGGGGATAGCTCCGCCCAACGTGCACACCAGGCGATCACCAACTCACAAGTTATATAGGACCAAAATATACATATTCATCATTATAGCTCTACATATTCATACTCGCTAATTTGTGATCTGTCAATTCTTTGCTCGCTTCGATTCAAAACCACAGTGCCTCTTAAATTCATTGCGCATTTTTGGTGAGTAAGGGTCTATATTCGAGGAGGGGTCTCTAGTGGTCGTCAGTAATCGCACACCCGTGTTCGCTGATGACCCTCTTCTTGCAGGCATGCGCAGTATCATTGTTGGTCCGTACCGTGGATGCACTATGCACCTGTCCAAAACAACCTGCTCCATAAGATTAATATTGCCAGACCTATTGTCCAGTTAGGTAGGGACTGTTCATGGAACACAGCAGCGTTGTACCTTGCCATGGTCGATTAGCTCCATTACCTATTACCTTGGTTACAAACTGATTATTCCAAAGTTTCTACCTCACTGTTTCTATCCCACAGTTACAAGGGCGGGAAGAAATAGGGAGACTGGGTATTTGCATTAACTAAAAAATAATCCTTTTAGTTATATTTTCAAACTGTATTAAACAGTAAGAAAGTTCCTGCATTTTTGTATGCTAAAGGGACATATAGGAGTAAAAATGGTATCGCTTCACCAATTCTTGAACAAGATATTTTTGGACTGAATTTTAGAACCTTCAGCTGTTGTGTCAGTTTTCTATCCAACTTTTTGCTTGCAGGTCTAGGTGAGATACTGTTGTTAAAAGCACTTAACAAGAAAAGGAATATTACAGCAAACAAATTATTATACCAAATCCAGGATAGGTGTAAATCTGTGTGACTACAGAGCACATTGATTTACATTAGCTGCAAAAATGTCCACTGTGGTGTAACTACAGTTATATGGTATATATGGTAAATATAGTGACTAATTACTTGACTTGCTTTCATTGAGAAAGGTAGTATTTAGTTTAGGAACTTAAAAGGTATCAGAGAATTTACCAGTTCTAGCAATTACAACCTGTACAAGAAGAAATCTATTCAGTATTGAAAACATAGGGAAAGGAATTGACTGAGATTAGCCTGAACACAGAGTTATCCTAAGACTCCTTGTCTGTTGTATATGCTCTTTTGTAGCAAATGTAGTTAGGATGCTTTCTAGCAACTTTTTCAGAAGGATCTTTAATGATTAAGAAGCCATAGTTCCATTTTCATGGGTTAGTATTTCTGGAGGTACACCCTATGACACATACTGACTGCAGTGCTGCTCTGCAACCCCATTTTCAAAGAAGAATTAAATTTTATAGTTGATTGTTTTGCATAGTTTCCTGTAGTTGCTAAACTACTGATTGCCTGAATCACTGCAAGTTGCCCCTGGTCAGGAAGGGTGAAATAATTGCTGTTCTCTTCCTCGAAGGACTGGCTGGAAAAGCCACAACAGTGATACCTGTAGCAGACATCTGTAGCAAACTGAGGTCTATATACACCATTTCAAGATGTACGTCCTCCTGCAGTTTCTTCTCTAGCTTAGATTTTCTGGAAAAGAAGCAATCCACTGATAAAGGGTCTGGGCTGTAGAATCAGCTGTTCTGAAAGTTAACCATAGTAAATGGAAACAAAGCCAGTGAGATCTCATTAGTACACCTATGAACTCTGGCACTATCATCTGTTCTTTTCCAAAACAAATGCTAAATATTTGCAGAGCAAGTGTTATATATCTGTGCTCTTTGCTTATCTTTTTCCTGCAGAACAGCCTGGTGTAAGACTTGAGTATTCTTGTTGAAGATTCACTGATGCTTTTTTTCTTTTTGTCTGCCATTTAAAATGAGTCTTTTAATACCTAGGAAGTTATATTGCTTACGAAAAGTATGAAGTAAGAATAGAGCTTAGACCTTGCCTGGGTGACCTAGAAGACACTTCAAAGTAATTTCATAGGTTTGAAAAACAGTTATGATAATGGTATGAATTTTTGTTTTGCTGCTCTTGAATGCATTGTGGGATTGCAAAGTAGTGCCCTTGTTAGATTTTAATTTCTACCTTGCCCTGCAACTAGTTACAGGAGCCACAGACCATGTACTGCACTTCTAGCAACTACTCTCCCAGAGACAGGAAGTAGATTAGGGGAATCCAGTCTGGGCACCCAGGGAGGAATCTCATTTCAATCACACTGATTCTGTGGAGCTTTTAAGAGAGAACAGGTCAATTTTAGTACTGTATTAATAGTTAAGTGCTATGTGAGAAATGCCATTATGAGAAGAAATGTGGTGTTGTATAACTAGGTGAGGAAAAGCTTGAGTTGGTCAAAGTTTCTGCACTGTTCTACGGTGGTTTCTCATCCTCTTGCATAAATGCATCTGCCAGCTTTTCAATCTTCATGGCAACAGGCAATGGCAAGGTCTGAGAAGGTCACACTGCTCCTTTGCTTGCTACCAGTCAATGTATCACACAGCAAAATTCTCATGTTGATGTTAATATTTGTGGCAGTACTAATATTCCTCTGCATGTAGAAAAGCATGGAAATTGTGTGCCTGGCTGTGAATACCTATGCCTTTTGTTTAAGTGGATCTCTGAGTATTTGGTGGTAGTTTTGTTTCTTTTCTTCAACTTTTGTCCCACGTGGATCAGTGATTTTGGAAGTCTCTTAGGGGTTTTGTGGTGGTGTTATTTTTAATATACTCCTTCAGAACTCCTATTATAGAGAAATACTTGAAAAATGTGGCCTAATACTCCATTACACCCCAGAATCTAAAATGCAGATTAGAAGAAACAAATGTATTTGTGTTTTGCTTTATGGTGTTGGTTTTGTTTTTTTTTTTGAGTCAAACCGACTTAGGGATTGGCTTGCATTACTCTACGGCTCTAGCTTTTGAATTGTAGCACATGCCTTGTTCTTCAACATATCCTGCTTTTTACCACAGGAACCTCTATTTTCATATTTGATAATTTTATCCAAGTTTGCTGCAGTTATACTATGCCCTTAAATTTTAACCTGTTTATTTTGTTATTGTTAAGAGTAACATCTAACTCTGAAAATTTGGAACCGCCACCCGTGTGCAAACATATGTAAAATAAAGCTCATATTCTGTCAGTATGTTGCAGAGAGATAGCAATGTATGATAAGGGACGTACTAAAGTAAAATACACTGTATCAAATGCAGAGAGTGTTTAGTGTGATACTTTTAATTTGGGGTAGTACCTGAAGGGGTAGTGAGCTGGACATAATTGCTTCAGATTCTCTGTGTGCATTATTTATGTCTGTTTATGTCTGAAAAATAATTGTGTACAGAGAAAGCACAAGGAAAATGGCTTTCATACCCTCTAGAACTGAAAAAATCAGGGCATGCTGGCTCATTGGGTTGAACCAGAAGACTAGGACTAAAAGCATAACTGTTCTTACTGTCTAGATTTTAGCACCCTCGTGATACTTAAAGGCCTTGTATATATTAGGAAACAAAGTGGCTTTGGCCTCTCAAAGCTCATTTTTCCAACATGCTCTAAGTATTTTGAAACTGCAATATTGTCCATCAGATGTAGCAACAGGTATTTTTCACTTGAAAAAACTTTTCAAAATGGATTTTGTTCCTGTCTAGTACCATTTAGCTCGAACATGGAAGCCCCTCCCGGTGTGACTAGCACTGTGATTTCATTGTGCATGCAGTGTTTGTAGCTGAGTGTACCAATACAGTGCAAGTGGAGACATGTTCTAGGTATCAGGAAGTGGCCAACACTCATGAAATGTGCACTCGAACTGACAAGTTTCTAAATCCATGAGAAATGTTTGGGGGTTTTACATTCAGATTCCACTTTAGGAAATCTTAATTCCTCACTTTCTTTGGAAAATACATACAAATAAATTAATAAATTACTGGAATATGGATTCTCTAGTGTACAGTATGGATATGACTAGGTCTAATGGTTTCTGTGAAGTGTTTAATTTCTGATGCCACAGATAATTGTTCCACAATCATTCTTTTTAAACCAAACAAATCACAGATTAAAAGCTTTAGGCTCAAGACTTTGATTTTTAATTACTGAAACAAATTTTGACTTTGTATGTTACCTTTTGCTAAGTACTGATCTGTAGCATGCTGTCTTGTGGTATGAGAATTTTTTTTGTCCGTCTTTGGGTGGTTGAGTAGTGTTTCAGGTCTAGCTATGATAATAGTTGATAATGTTCATTAGATCAAGAACCAATTATGGTACATGTTATCTCCTGTTGAAGTCAAGAAGATTTTTTTTTTTTTTTTAAAGCTTTTCAATATGGGTAACGGATAAGAATCAGGACCTTAGGGTCTTTGGGCTGTGTATTGTGGAATGAAATTTTGCTATTCTTATTCAGGTTTAATAGCACTTTGATTTACCAAAGTGTTCCTATGCCATTATAGGTGACAGCTCTTTGCATTAAAAATTGCTTTTGTGAGGAATATGGCAAAATCAAGTCCAGAAGTAGCTCTGTGTTAGATTAAAGCAAGTGTGTGTGTGAAAATGGGTCGTATGGCAGAAGAGATTAGCAGCTAATTAGCTGGTAATTCTTGTTAGTCAATAAAAGTACTGAATGTATACACCGTCTCCATAGCATCATGTATGTCACATACATACTCTCAATAAAAGGTTAACTTAAACATATTTGTATTAATTGTGATTTTCCTGAGAGCATTTCTAAAAGTAATTTCTATAATCACTATGCTGACATTAGGTGATCCATTAATTCCAATATTATATCTGTAGGATGACAGGGATTGTGCTTAGCAATTGGCACTACGGGAATCTTACTCTCACCAGCAGCATTTCTCCAGTATTTCGAAATAGTAGGTATTAATGGTGGAGTCAAAGCATAATGTACCCACCAGAGTGGCTTTTATATCTGTGTCTTTGGATTTTTTAATTATTTTTTTTTTATCAATCACCAAACTGTAGTTAAGGTACAAGACTGCTGGGAAAGTAACTCACCCTGGTTTGCAGGCTGGCTGCTCCATCATCCTTGATTCTTGTGTGCGAAGTAGTATTGTATTAAGATATAGACAGAAACAGCATGGATGCCAATGTAAAGTTCTTGTGCCAAGTTACTGTCCGTGAAGTTTCTCTAATGAGGATATTTGGAAATTTCATTATGTATAAAATGTCTTTTTCTCAAGGAAGAAATTCTTGAATGGGAGTTTTTTCCCACTGCACAAAGTTTTGTCTTTTTTTTTCTTTTTCTTTTTTTTTTTTTTTGAGGAGCTACTTGGATCTTTTTCGGCGTTTCCTTATTTTGCTTCGCTCCCTGATGTGTTCTTGTGGAAAAAAAATCAGACTCCAAATGCCTTCTCTGCCTCGGGTGGCCTTGGATATGCAAATCTGTCTTGAATAGCAGAAGAGTTGATAACTCTGGCCTACAGCTCTCTCACAAAGGAGACAGATTTGTCTTCTTTACCCCCTGTTTGTCTCCTCAGGAACTCTGTTCTTGGTTGACAATATAAAGCAAAATGAGGAAAAAAAAAAATGAAAAGCCTGCTCTAAGCAAAGTGAGAGAAAGGGGAGCAGGGAAAGAAAAAACACTGCTTGTGTTTCAACCAAATAAATTGCTTACTGCAATTTTTTGATAGGTGTCTCTCTCACTGTTTTATTCTCATTAGTGGAAATGAGGAGTAAAGTATTTCTGTCAGTTTTCCCACATTTCCCCATTATCATTGGATTTGTCACAATATGTCGCTTTGCAGAACAAATGCTTCAGAGGGGCCCTGAACCACTGTTAGTGGAAAGGGGTATGAATTGTGCTGTCTACAATAAATTCGATACGTTAAAGAAAAGGAAAACACTTGTGTAGATGTCTTGGAAGGAAAGGTGGCTATTGTAAACATTTAAGAAGGAAAACAAAACTGTCTTGTTTATCAGAGATGTTTTATCAATGACAGCCTTTTATTAGTCATTTAGTTTGCTATTTAAGACTTTAAATGTTCAATTAGTGAGTTAATCCTTGTAGGTTTTTACCCTTCATTTGTTGGTAATCGAGCTATTTGCTTATCTTAATTTTCTTAAAGTACGTGGTTAAAAGAAATTAGTATTAATGCTTTGAACAGCAATTGAAGATCAAAGCTTTTACACCGTGTTTTGTCACAGAAGGTGCTATAATACACATTTCACAGCAATATAACTAGAAACAATTTGCTAAGCTGGTTACTGATCACTGTTGCACACCTTTTATGTATCACTGGGTGAATGCAGTAGCTAGTAAAAACTGTACTACCAACAGCTGTAAATTACTAAGGGTTTTTTTGTTTGTTACTTGGTTGTGGGTTTGGGGTTTTTTTTTGTAGTTGGTTTTTTTTTTTTTTTTAATCTGATCAGGTTTACAGTACAAATGAGAACTGCAATACCATAATTAGGAAACTGTGAAATTGGAAAGGACTGGTGCTTGTCTAACACAAAAACCTCTACAAAAGTTCAGCAGAGGGAATTTTTGATGTAGCAGGAGTGTTAACAGCTGCACTAAATTAGAAGCTGCCTATGGAATCCATAATAAAACAGACAGTGAAGCTTCAAACAGAATTTCCATGACTGAGTATGCCTATGTTCTAGACCCATCTCTGGGGTTTTTTTGCTTTATAACCTTCACTGTTTCCAATTTGTTTTTTCTGAGTTTGTGTTTTAATAAACAATAATGTGGTAAAAGAGTTCTCTGATGTTAATGATGTATATGCATTGCTCAACAACAAGGGCTTTTTAAAATTAACTAATAGCTTAGTAGGAAAAGTGAATTAATTGCTGCAGCAGGAGGCCAGTGAGTCTGTAGGAGTTTTGGACTTACCCAGAAAATTGATGAATTGTGAGCAGCAGAAATAAAGTGTCATTATGCTGCCCTACATAGGTGCTTCAGATGTGATTCCAGGGAGTGCCCACTGAACAGAATGTACTCATTTCATTCCAGTAACCCTTTTGTATCTGAAAAGCAATTCTCTGGGCTTAAAGAAAATGTTCGGAGTGAACATTTCCATTTTGTATGTGTGTTAGTTCAGTATTTCCGATTTGGGTTGAGACCTTGTCACCAGTGTCCATCTACTCCATTTTCACAGTCTCTTCTTTTTGGTGCTTGTTTTGGTGTCTTTCACCAGACTCCTACCAACTCTTTGTCAGAAGATTTTTGTCTTTGATCCAGGACAGATGTGGCTGGAGTGTTATTTTTATTTCTGTAAAACTTATCCCTAGGGACTGCAATTTTCTTTACTTCATTGAATGTCACCTTCCTTTCTGCTTATCTCATTGATGTGTACCTGTTCAGCAGTTACGTATGTTCCTTATTGATGCATAAATAATAACATAATACACAAACTCCTTTTCCATCCAGAGTTACCATTCTGAGCGCCTCAACTCAGCTGCTATCAACTCCCCAGCCGCTTTTCCACTTGCTGTCTCCTTCTTAGTGTTTCAGAGTATCCTTATACTAAATAATAGGACCAAACTATCCTAAGAACAGCAACAGGAACACAGCCCTGCTGCCTATGGAAACCTGTTGCCTGGGAGCCTGTCTGCACTGAAGGATGGAGTATGGCAGAAAGAGCCCTCTCTTGGGCCCCAGAGTGAGGAGCAGCAAAGCTGTGAAGGGTGATGTGCTGTCACCAAGCAAATGAGGCTCTAAGAAGGATTTATTGAAAAACTTGAGATTTCTTCTTAAAAATTTCTTGAATGTTTTCAAGAAAAAGATTGCTATTCAAAGGTTTGGTGCTGTGACTTCCGACATAAGGAGAACAACATTGCTTAGAAAAACTGAGGCAGGCAGACAGGAGCTTTAATTGTCTTCAGCGTGTATTTCACTTGAATTTAATAGGATGTGTAGTTTATGTTAGCTGAATGCTAATTTTTTAGATAAACATTTATTGCTGTTTAACAGCTTAGTAATAGATATGTGAGTATCTAACAGAGATGCGTTACATAGGTGTTATTTCTTAATAAATATATTTTAGGTAATCAATGAGTACTTAATGTGCAATTACTGTCTTACTAAATCTAAATTGAATGTGTGGTTTAGGGAATGGAGAGCTGGCTCCTTCAGTCACATAGGTCTGCATACTTTGCTACAGATGCTATAAAGCCAAGTTTACCAGCAGTGACTTGCCAGGAAATTAATGATTGTAAAAAAGCTACTTCATTTCTCCACTGAAGCTTACTGTGAGTTTCTTGCTCTGTCCTTAGTTACTAGTGAGAGTTTGATTAAATGTTCTATGTAGTTCAGGTACAAAGAAGTGCTACTGTCTTGGTGGAAGGGGAAATTCCAATGTGATGATTAATGGGCATTCTTGCAAAAATGTCAATGCTTTGCTGAAGTGTTTAAGGTAGGTGATAACTCCTGACAGCTGGGACATGGAGCTCATGAGGAGAAAAGTTAATTTTTTATTTTTTTTTTTGTGGTGGTGATGAGCTTGCTTACATGATTATTCACCCCCCTTTCCTTTAAGGAATAGTGTTTTAACTAGGAAGGCTATGTACCAAGGAGAGAGATTGAGCAAGATTTGTTCATGGAAGCATTTCAGCACAAGATCATTGTTATAGTGTTACTTTAAATTTGTTTTCCTACTAGATGTGTTGTTGAACACAGTGAGTAAAACTGTAAGTTGCAGATGAGATTCACAAGCTCTAGAACTTTCCTGAAAAGACAGATCCCATAAAGACTTCCTAGGGTGCATGAGCTTCCTCTGTGTGCCTTTAGTGAGCTGCAAATACTTTTTGAATGTATAGATATTACCCTTTCTGTCTTCAAGTAGAGTAGAGACCAAGCAGCTGGAATGGGTGTGAACCTAACACTGAAAAACTATTAATTAGGAATGGCTGTCATTCAAATACAAACCACTTAGAAAAGCAGCTGACTCCTATTCAACAAAGGTGGTTCCTGCTTTCACTAGATATTGACTTATTAAGCACCATCCTGATAAAAGCAGTGGAAAATTGTTAAAGGGCAAGAGATTTGTAAGTTTATTTCATAAAGGAAAGTTGGGCTTATGGATCCTCCAAGGGAAAAGCAACCTAGGGTAAAGGGTCACTTGCAGGTAATTATTTTTTTCTAAGGAGTTATTATTTCTTATGTCTAAAAACTTGGACAAGGATGAGTCTACCATAAGTCTTCTAAAAAGCTCGTTTGTAAACCAAAAGCTGGTGACTGAAATTTTGTGAAGGGCTGTTCTGAGCTATGGAAGGAGCCTAAAGACTCAAGTCAGGAGACCTGGGCTGCCAGTTCATACTGCACTACAGTCAGGTGCCTCAGAACATGAAAAGAGGGTGTTGGAGTTTTTTTAGTGCTCCTTTCTCTGTCTGGGCTGCAGAGACTTAAAATAGTGAACAGATTCATGTAGCAGTGTGATGAATGGCTAGTGAACTAGTAAGGTACACTATAAAATCCATGTGCAGTATGCTACAATGGCTAGAAAGGTAAAGCTAACTTGTTCCAAGATGTATGACTATTTTGGTTAATTACTCCTCTCTAAATGTTGTGCTTATCTTCTTGTTCTGTACCATCTCCTTATTAATTCTGATTTCATAATTAGGTTGCTGCTTATTCTTATATGTTCAGATTAAAGCTCTCATGTAGTGTAGTATCATTCTTAACCTTTTAAATTACCTCTTTTAACAGTTTGGCAATGAATGAGTAACCAGTAGTGAGTTGACTGTGCTTCTTTCCTTGCACTCAACTTCATCTGATGCTCTGTGGCATTGTCAAGACCACCAATTATTTTTGAAATCATACTCATTAGTAAAAAGGCCATGCAGTCATGGCTAGTGAGCTGAGTCAGGTATTGTCCCTCATGTCCTTCATCACTCTGTGCACTGCCCTCTTGCTAGAGATGTGAGGTATGGGTTATGAATACTGGGCTAAACACGTTCCTGGTAGAATTACGCTGAGGTCATCAGGGTGGTAGTCAAGATTCATTTCATAGAATTGTAGAATCTTTAAGATTGGAAAAGACCTCTAAGATCATCAAGTCCAACCGTCAACCTGACACCACCATTTCTACTAAACCATGTCCTGAAGTGCCACATCTACACGCTTTTTCAACACCTCCAGGGATGGTGACTCCACCACCTCTCTGGGGAGCCTGTTCCAGTGCCTGACCTGTTAATTTGCCCGGTTGTGTTTCCAGATGACAAAGATATATGAATAAAATTGAGCAGAAGTAACTCTTCTGGAAGACAGTAACAGTGTAAATACATGCACATCAGTGAGTAATGACACAGCTGTTTAGCTAGCTAGACAAAGGTCTGTAACTCCTGCAGGAACTAGGTATGTTAGATCCTTGTAATTCAAGAAAAACTGTTGAAAAGATACAATTACTGAGAACTGTGAAACGGATAATTTTGATTCTTGAACAGAAATATTTTCATTTGAAAGATGTATAATTGAGATGCTTCATCAGTTTCTAAGCTCTATGGACTTCTCAGTGCTTCAGTTCCTGCAGTCATCTCTTGTTTAGATCAGGTTAGCGTGGTTGTGATAGAAAAAGTATCTCATTGAAAATGAATTGCTAGCTTTTGTCTTCCACTATATATAGGGGAGCCAACAAGGAGAATTTGAAAGGCTGAAATTAGGTAGCTATAACATTTCAAAGGTACAAATCTTTCAAGTATATTGGAGATAAAGCCATTTTGTTTCTGACACATTTGCAAACGATGAATTAAGTGAAGTAGATTTCAAAGGAAAGTGCTGTCTGACCTTTCTGCAATGCTGGCTTACATATCCCAGTAGAGAATATGCCCTCTGTGGGTAAACCACCCACAGCAGCATCCTTCTCATTGTGTGATTTACAGCAACTCAAAGCAGCACAACGCTGGTGTAAAGGCAAAACTGCTGAGAAACAGTAATTTGACTTTTCTGTTGTCTAAGGTGGTATAACCTGAGCTATAAGGGTAACAGAAAACCTAGTCCAGGCTGAGGTAGTCTGAAATTTTACCCATCTTTTCTTCTTCCAACAAAGACACACAAAAATACATGTGTGTGTTGGCAAAATCAGTTGAAAGAGAGCCTTGCTCATTTCCTTTCATGGCATAGAGGAATCTTTCACGAAAAGGAAAAAGTCTGCAGTTGCACTAAAAAAGTGGGTCATTTGTTGCCAGTCAAGAAGAGCTATTCCAGTCTTTCCAGAAAGACTATTCCAGTCTACAGAAGTTGGTATGGATAATGTGAATTTATTAATGAAAAATGTTCTTTCAGTCTGTCTAGAGTTATATAGAAAGCCTACATAGTTGCTACAAGTTTTAACTCCGCTTAATTTGTCACTGCTATCTGTTTTATTGATTTATAAAGCTCAGACACTTTTCTCAGCAGTTGTAAACTGGGTGCTGATAACTGGTATATTCTGCCACACCTACTGGGATGACATGTCTGTACGTAGATCAATTACTCTAGATTGTTGTATAGCCTGTACAGTAAGTATAGCCTGTCTTTACTGAGTGGTGGGGTAGCTAGTCTTCAATGCTCCGAAGGAAATACATGGATCAGTGGTATCCCTTTCCCCTTTTGTGGTAAGATTTTGGTTACCTTGTATGCTGAACTGGCTGTGCTAGTTCTGTGTCACGGCTTTTTAAAGGATTGTATTGTGCATGTGTGATTTTAAAAAAGGAAAGTGCTAGCAGTTGTTTTAAAATGTTACCACTTGATGTATTTTTCCTTCTGCTTCATTGTTTACATTTTGTTCACAAGTTAAATACAGTTTTGAAGGTCTCTTTAAAAGTCTCATCCTGCTAATATAAAAATAGTTGGTTCGCGGCGTCCATGACTATTCCCGTCTATAAAAGTGAGGTGATGGAATGTCCATTTTTATTAAAGATGGAATACATAAATTTTGTTCCCTTCCATTATTTACAGGTATACTTTCCACAGCAGTTGAAGATAGAGAGATTATACAAGTGTAGTCCACTGGACTCACTTTTAAGGGACACATCGTCTCAGAGGTGGATGACCTGTGGTGCTGCTACCCAGGTGAGTCTGTCAGCTGATCTGATGTATGCATGTTGGGAGCTCATGACTTCTGAACCTTGGAACCATTCTGTCATGGAAGTAAATACCAGTAAGGGAACTCTAGAGAGAAGATCCTACACCTGTTCCTCTAATTTAGTAAGTTCATTCCAGTGCCTTGCTCAAACTCTGTATTGGATGATTCTTTACTGTTATTCCTGCCTCAAAATGACCCTGTAGCTTTCTTGAGATACAGTATTTGTTGTTATTGCTTCCTGCCTTAAGCAACTTGCTATGTGCAGTCAAAGAGTTTCATGATTCTTCTCAGGAGGTGGTAGCCTATACGATTCCTGTGTCTCTTTTGACTCGTCAGGCCTCTCAAAATGTGAGGCAAGGCTGTAGTGTTAGTCAGCCTCGAGAAAGGACCGCTGAAGAGGCTTATCTTTCTACAGCTAGCTGGCTGCTTGGACTACCATGGACTCCTTCCTCTTGCTTTTCTTCCCTTCCCACTTGCTTCTCCTGGGCAGGCGACCCCTACCCTTTCCAGCAGTCATTCACAGAGTAAGCAAGGCAGAACAGAGGGACAAAGAAGGCCTTGTTTTCTTTTAGTCCCTTGTGTGATTAAGAAAAAATCTATGACAGTCTATCCCCCAGCCCCTATTGTTTGTCAGGTGGTCAGAGATGCATGGAAGCTCTACAGCAGGCAAATCCAGCTCATGGTCCTGTTGTAAGCCCAGTTTCCTCTTTGTTTGAAGGCATTTCCCATGCATTTCTGTGTGTTTTAAATAGCAGTAAAGGCCCCAAAGTGAAACAGTGAGCCAGAATTTTTTGCTGGGTCAGTCTTATCCCTTGTTCTAGATTCCTCCTGAGTTGAAGTTCAATGACCTAGAAGTTATATTGCTCGCAAGCTCTCATCAGTTCAGCTCCTAACTATGATTTAAGTTTTGTGATGAATATTATACCTTGATGCAGCAGTCAGGAGATAAAACAGATGCTTCTTAGGACATGCTGAAATGTAAATGAACAGGAGTATTGGGGGGGATCTAAGTTCTTGCCTCTTTAAATTTTTATTATTTCCCATCCAAGCTTACTGTTTTTGTTTAATCTTGCCATTCCTTTTCTTCTTCATTGTGTGCTCTTGTTCTTAGGGATATGCAAACTTTATTAGTCAGCTCAGCTTTCAAGCTCTGTGCGCTTTTGTGTTTGAGAATTGGGAATCAGGTACTTTTACAGTTAGCCTAAGGGGGGAGTTGGGCAGGAGGAACCTTTATGAATAATCAGGGTTGACATCTCCAACGTTGTTCCTTCATTATAAATATTGTTAAAGGAGCTGTGACCACCATGGGCTCAAACAGAACAGAGCATGGAGGGGAAGAAAAAGACAGCCTTTGATATCCGCTCTTTACTAGTTATCACTCCACTGATGACACTGGCATTGACAGGTCTCTTAGATTTGACTGCCTTTTTTGGGGAAAGTTTTTCTTCTATTAGCATAATTATTCTGTCTGTTGAAGGCTGAGTTCATTGTACAAATTGTAAAGGCTGGGAACACTAGTTAGTATTGGTGCTTGTAAATTTTCTTAAATGTTGTATGCCTAGTAGATGGGTAGAGCATTCTGATTGCATCAACTGGTTTTGGCCACCTTCCTTAACTGGGTTTACTGAATACCCCTACCATTAATGAATCATGCACTCTCCATGAGAAATATAATCTAAATTATTGTTTTGCTTTCCTCTTGCAAGTATACATTTTTTCACTAATATGGAAGCACGCAATGCTATTTAAATAGAACCTTGCTTTAAGCTTTTCAGTTGAGTAGGAAAACGGTTGTTCAAACCTGGACTTTTTCAGCATTTTTCATCTTTTAGGAAACTAAAATGTATTTTTGCCATCACAATCAAACTTGCTACTGTATTAAATATTGCTGAGAGGGAATGTTTAGTGGGATGATTAGTTCTCCAAAGGGTTAGCATAGCTTCATGGGACATGTAGAATAAATTTTCTGTTCATAGAGTACTTTGAAGTTTTAATGGGTATAAAAGTTAAAAATGCAATCAGATTATATATTCAGAATGATCTTGCTTTTAGACTATAATACAAAGTGGTTACTAGTATGAGCATTGTGATTGCTTTATCAGATCCCTTCATTCTGGCACATGTATTTTCCTTCCTTAAATCACAGACAGCTGAAATGCTTGCTGTAGTATTTGAAGTGCCCTGGGCACTTGAGAGAAAGAGTTTTTCTGCTCAACTCACAGATCCTCATCTGGCCTGGGTGTCTTCCTGGAAAATGTCTGAAAAATTGCTTCCATAGAGGAACTGAGACTTTTCCTCCATGCTCAGCATTGCTGCCAGAGCATGAGCAGAGGAGGCAGAGAATGCTGCGAAGAGACTGTGTTTTTCAACTGAGCTGGGGAGGAGGTGAGAGGAGTTGTGATGGCCTCAAGCACTTTTTTAATAAGAATACTCTTCCAGATAGCAATATATGTATCTTACAGGGCAGGAGGGAGCAGGAAAAAAGTACACCACCTCCTAGCCAGATATGTCATCAGTCAGTCAATATGACAATTACAGAGAAAACAGTGCTGAACTAAAGTTCCTGTTTTGCAGCATGTGTTTTATAGGCTTGCTGGAATCTATGGGTTTACCTCTAACTAGACTCAAAATGTAACCAAGAGGATCAAGTCTATCATGAGAAAGCTTAAATTCTCTTTATAAGGATCTATTCTTACTCTGAAAGATGTTTTGAGATCTACACGTTGGAAGAGAATGTGCATGCCCTTTACTTGTACACAAGAGACTGCTTTGCATCCTGGTTCAGTGCTTTCTACATATGGCCAAAATCCTTAGGTCTGATCACAGGAATGATGGGGTGTTACACACTGCTTGCTTGGGATAAAATTTGTTGACAACTTTCTGCAGAATTTCTGTTCTTCCTTCAGCATTTTTATAGCAATATTTTTCAATTGGCAACTGAGACTGAACAAAGAATACTGAGTTTAAACTAAATTATAGAAAATGTAGGTTAGATACTACAGTGAGAGCATGGGTAACTGTGACAACGTATGGGAAAGGAATGAGATATCTAAGTAGGCTGGAAAAGAATGATTGCTGGAGAATACTTGGAGTAACCTGGGTAGCAATCTGTTATCACAGATAATTACGTCTTTCTGTGAGATGGGGAACAGATAAGGCGGCTCTGCAAATCTCTCCCTTCTGAAAGTAATGCGAAATGGCATAGAACCTCCACTGGAAATCAGAAACAGTTCCATTTCTGTAGTCTTTAACTGTGCTCTTAGAAATGACTGAGGATAGCTCACTACTTATTCATAAACACACATCTGTATTCTGGGGTAAATGGGTACAGGTCCGTTAAAGTATTGCACCCCATATGTCGAATGAGGTTTTGGACCCTAAGCACTGGAATAACCAGCACTAGTTAGTGTAGCACACAATGTTGTGTCATTGAAGAAGTCTGACCATAGAGAGTGCAAAACGAATTATATTTTACTTCATAAGACTCTTGGCACATATTGGAAAGTATTTTCCCATTAAGAAAAATGGAACGTCAGTTTGAGCTTTAGTTTTGCATGTCATTGAGATGTTGTTAAGTGTGATGACATCCTATGAACTCTATTCAGACTGTATATGCTATGACTGCATAAGTTAGACTGGATTAATTTTCTCTTTTATCCTCGTCTTGCAATGCGATATAGAGCCAAACTCATATGGCACGATTCGGTACTGGCTTTGTATTGATGAGAATGTAAAGGGGAAAATATAATAGGGACCAAAACTGTTAGTCAAGTAAATTTACTAAATTGATCTGGAGAATCTGGACAGCTGTGTGAACCGTTAAAATACCTATGTTTACAGTCAGATTTCTCCCAGAATGCTGTGCATGCAGTTTCAACAGTATTACTGACCTTGTTGGGCCCTGAAATACTGTCCAAAATGCAAATGTCACACTCCCAAGTCTTCATTTCCATTTTTCTTTATCCTTTGACCTGCCAAAAGCAATCTGATGTTCAGTAACTGTTCACAGCTCCGTTATTTATTTTTATTGATGTTGGGTTCTGTCCTGCAGATTCATGCCAGAAAGCACTTTATTTTACTAATTTGAAGGCATCTAGTATGTTCTTAGTACAGAATACATAGTAGAAAGTATTATACATGTTTTCATTTTTTTTATTAACTTTTTATGGAAAAGTGCTTTTGAATTGACCAGTAACTCCACTTTCATGATACTCTGGGGGAAGAACTAGTAGGCATTTACTTTTAATAAAAATGATTCAGTTAGGTAAACACAGCTATTTTACAAGATTATGGACAAGTGTAATACATATTCTTTCTTTCTTTTAAATGTGTGAAAATCAAAATTTTGGTGTTGTGTACAGAGGAGTAATGAGAGTCTTTCAAAAAGACAGATATTTGCTTTTCTTCTAGTAAATCACCGAAGATGGCAGGACCCAGTTTAGATGTGTTTAAAGCTTGTTCGGTTTCTGTAGTTCCTGAATTTTTGCTTGAAAAACAATCTGAAGATGGATGAGAAGGTGGAAGTCGAATTTTATTTGGTTTGGGCTTTTTAAAAATCTTTATCAAGCTGTTTGTTTATCTGTTGTGTGTTTCTGAGTGTAACTGTTGTCTTTTTGCTCTTGGTGGGATTGGAGGAGAGACATAAAAACCCACTGATGGCCTGGCAATTCTTTTTGTATGAGAGAAAAATTATAGTGGTGGTATCTTAAAGACTCTTTTGTAGCTCTTATATAATTATTTATAACCTCTATATTCCCAGTTTTAAAGTTAAAAATAACCTTCCCCCAAATTTTACAATCACTTTTTATTTATGTGACCAAGTGGTTGGATACATTCATGATTTCTTTTCTTATGGTCTGAAGATAAATGGATGTAAACATAGGAACTTAGATTTGCTAAAAGATAGTGAGTTATTTGGAATTTTAGGTTTTGTTTTGAGCTATTTGGAGCAAGAGTACGTGCAAGGTAATGTTCCTTGAAATTTAGTTTTTGAAGTGCTAGGTTGTCTTGTGCTCTTTACATGGAAAATCTCTGGTATGATTTATGAGGGACTTGTGGGTTGTATTTTCACCTATGTTTGTCTGTTCCTTAATTAGTATACTTGCGCCCATGAATCTTAGGAGATCAGTATCATTTCAAATGGATAAAGGGGAAATTCCTTCCCCTGCTCCAGAATTTTAAAAATATTACTATTGCTTTATGTATGGGGATTTCTGGCTTGCGTTTTCTAATGTCAGTTTATTATTTGCTGTGCTAATGCTCTATAAAAACAGTGCCAAACGTACGTGTTTTGCCTTACTGTCTGCGTTTCTTTCCTGGCTTGAAGAATTTGCCTTATCCTCATTTGTAAAACAGAGAGCTGTGACTAAGGGACTAGTTATATCGTTGCTTGATAAACCTTTGTAAAGCAACGTGCTGTTGCGAGTAATGGCCTCCATTCATTATTAGCCCAGTTGATTTTCATTTACACTTGGCTCTAACAATTAGCTTGAGCAGGTGTGAAGGTGATGGAAGGCCAGGGACGCACAGAGGTCAGCCACTGCTCTGTGTGATAAATTAACCATTATTATCTGCAGTGAAAGTGGCTCTTTACGCTTGTCAGCAGCAAACAAAGGGACAACATATCTCACATAAAGTAGAATCGGGGCCACTACTGCAAATGT
This sequence comes from Psophia crepitans, assembly GCA_013399095.1. NCBI lineage: Eukaryota > Metazoa > Chordata > Aves > Gruiformes > Psophiidae > Psophia > Psophia crepitans. The sequence continues at coordinate 715,746 of VWZZ01000822.1, read as the reverse complement.
GATGTATCTGTAATTTTGTTGGGTAAATAAAGGCAAATCCTTCTGAAGTGTCACACCTGTGTGTTTCACTTCAAGGAAGTAAACCTGTCCTATCTTTGGAGATGGATATATATAAATGTATGGATATTGAGTTTCAAAGCTGTAGTAAGCGGCATTTTATATTAATACATTCTAATCTGCATTAAAAACTAACCAGAAAACCGTTAGCTAAGGATTTTCAGCAGACTGTAATAAGGAAATTATTTGAGACTACTGACTTTTAAATTCCTGTGTTACTACTTTAAAAACACTCTTGATTTTGTCTGCATTGCATTAGCTTTCCTCTAACATTTACGTATATTTATTCTTCAAACGAACTGTAATCTTCTCCAAATATAAAAGATGTTCTCTAAAATATGAGGAATTTGGGAGTTGAATCATGTATAGTACCTCTCCCAACCCTGCTATGGGATACTGATGGGCTGCACATACAGCAATTCTGCTTGGGCTTGGACAACTGCAAGACTAGTACTGCTGCTCTACTATTATGAACTACTTGGTCAACAGAACTGCCAACCTTTTACTTGCCATGAATAAGTTATAAAGGATCTGCAGGCCTTGACCTCGTGTGGAACTGAGAGAAAGTGTAAAAGGAAGAACGTAGACACTTTCCTTCCCCCAAAAAGTAGGGAGTACAGTGGACTTGAATGCGTAAATTGTCTGTTCGACCCAACTGTCCTGCCCGTTCCTTCATTTGTTCTGTTCTTGGAAGGAAAGGTCTTACAGGATGAATGCCCAAACCTACGTTTTCATTCTTTGGCTAGCACCAATAGTGCATCAATTTACAATGTGAACTCCCTACACACACAGAGTCAGTTTTACAAATCAATAGGAAGAATATACAGATTTTTTGATACTTCAAGTTGTAACCACTGTAGTCTTTATAAAGACTTTTCAAAGGAACTCAAGGCTTTGTTTCAATGTTAGCTTTGATTATCTGCGATGCGAGCAAGCATTTCCTCATTCAATTTGGTGGACAAAAGAGTTGTACCAGCACTCCTCCTACCATTTGTATTTGTTTCTCAAAGTATCTGCATTGTTAACTCCAGCATCAGCCCATAAGCTTGATCCCAGTGGGCCATATTGTTTTAGTTTGCAGTGGCATTTAAGTTGCTTTTGAGACTCTTTTGTTTAAGTCTCCAGTGATAGTAGGTTTTCTTGAAAAGCCTTTGTTTCCAAACATGGAATACCTGCACAACTCATTTGCAGAATACTTTTTTACAGCAGCACTGCTGACTTGGAATCCAGATATTCTAGCTAACCTAGCAATCAAATGGCTGCTTGAGCTAATCATCATCTTTGTCAGAAAGTGAAAGAATTACTAACCAATCTTACAGAACTTTGAACCAAAATCAACAAAAACATACTGGGGTATGAGCAGCAAGTTCTATCATTAACATTCCATTGTACTTCTTAGGCAGGAACCTCCAAGGCTGCCTATACTGCCTGCTGCCTATGGCATGGAATCAGCAGATGCCTTCGCTAGTAAGGTTAGGCCTTTCCAATGGCAATGGTTTCTTTTGTGCTGTGGTTTTACTGCATATGGGATAATTACTTCTCAGCCTTCCTTGGGTGTAGTTAGGAATACCTGCATAACCTTCAAAATGCTAATGTAACTTCCTCGTAAGCTATCATTTGTCCATCTGGTGCCACATAGAAGTTACTTTGCTGAACAAAGGGTAATGCTGTCCTCATAGGAAGCAGAATGCTGTTTAGAGCTGCTGCTTTTCAGAGCATGAGTGAAAAGGGGGAAAAAAACCAAGAGAGAGATGGATGTTTGGTTGCTTTTAAGGAGGCAATGTGTTTATAATAAAAGCAAAGCTCTTGCAACTAACTGGTAGCAGTTTAGTGTTGCATAGAGTCTTGTTAGAAGTAAAGTATATGTTTAATCATTAGATTTGTCAAAAGGGACGGTTGAACTCGTGGGAATAAATATAATACACACGGGTTTAATTACCATGAATGGGTAGGCAAAAACAAAGTATGCAAAACAGTACATTTACTCTTCACATATGTGTGTATATACATATATAAATAGAGTTGGACAGGAAATGCATTTTTCCTGCCACCCACACTTTCCTTGTTTTTTTTTTATCAAAATAAATATTTTGATAGAAAAACAGGCACCAACTCTACCACATATAGGAATAGCTTGTCATAGATAAAAATTTAAAAAAAAATCTTTGAAGTTAAACTCAAAGCAAAGAAAGCTAATTTCACTCATTAGAAATACATAATACCATAATTGGGAAGTGCATAGAAAGGAACACAAACATTTGCTGCATCTGTATGGTAGAGAAATAAACATACTTTAGACAAATACATCTCTTGAGTTTTACTTGGTGGATTATAGCACATCTTCCACACACAGGGATCAGTGAGATACAAAGATACCTTTCAGGAATTCATCCAAGACTGTGTCGTAAATCAGTGTCAGGGTGGACAACGCTTTTGGGCTTCTACTCTTAGCAAAACTAGAAAGTGGTTGTCCCATCTATTATGTATCCCATAAAAGATGGTGGGGGGTTTTTTAACTTGAGCAACTCATGAAGATTAAATACAAATATATTTTTTGTGAGAGATGTAAATGAACAAGAATGGTGCTGCACAAATGAGGGAAGTTTACAAATAAACAAAGGGAAGTTTACAAATAAACTTTCCAGTTCCCTTGGAAATGGAAATAAACAAAAAATGTGGTAGGAAGTTAGATGTGTTTGCTCTCATGTTCAGATAGTGAAAGGTCAATAAAAAACTGTTAAAATGTACTTCTCTCTTTGATCTGTATTTATAAGGGCCATTTTTTTCAGTTAACACACACAGGTCCAATGAATTAAAACAGCCTGCCAAGGCTGAAGATTTATCCTCTTCCCAATATCTTTGCAGAGGGAAGCATTAGTTTAGGAAGTTTATGATTTGGAGAAGATATGTAAGTTAGAATGGGCATGATGCCAAATTTAGTCTGCTGCAGATTATCACAAGCTGAGAATGTAAAGAAAGTTCAGATTGCTAATGCTCAGTGATGTGCAAACAAATTTCAGGTCAGGTACTATTCCTGTATCTTGATGCCATTTCTCTGTACTCTGGTCCCTAGTCAGAATATCTTCTGGTGTGGTTTGTTAGTTTTGGGGGTTTTTTTGTTTGTTTGTATTCTCCTGCTGAAGAAAAGTAAGAAGTAGAAAACCAATTGGCAAGAAAAAGGATTGGGTCAGGTGAGTTTGTTTGCCTTGTTTTTTCTAACTTGTCATGCTGAAGTGAATTTCACTGAGTAGGTTTTATTCAATCTGAAATTTCAGAGCTACTCAGTCTAGTTACATCACAAGACAAGCGTTTCCTTCTAAAACAATTCCTGACATGATCTGGAATACATTTTCATGTGAAGAATCTTGTCTGCACTTAAAGTTGTATGTGTGAACCCGGCAACTGTACACGTAAACACAATGTACTTTCCTGGAGGAGGCGAATATTGATGATGATGTCATTCCTCTCTCTTAATATTCAGAATCTGTCTTCAAATCTGGGAGCTTTTAGCATGTTATCTCTAATCAATCAAAAGAACAAATTTTGTATTTTGAGTCATCAAAACCTTTACACACTTGTTTGGAGTCAGCGAAACTTAAAGACATAAGTGTAAACTTCAGCATGCGTTCAAGTCTTATGATGAAACCCTGCCTAAAGTCAGGGGTGCACATACACAATGAGAGTCACTAAAACATCCTCAAGTTTTGCCAGATGGCTCGCAGAGTTGACCAATTGTGTGTTTTCTGATTTTGTTTTTGTTTGTTGTTTTTTTTAATGGATATGATTGAAGATGACAAAAGTTTAAATTATTTTCTGTGAAGTTTATGCAGTGCATTAAAAATGTTGAAAGCTACTGTATACTATTGAGAAGCAAGTCAATGAGCTAATTATGCAATACTGGTGTGAAGTAATATTTTTGACTGTTGGCCTCTTTTTAAACTGGCACAAGAAGGTGTCGGCTATTCTTTTCTCAGCACTAGAGAGTGAAAGTGCAAAGTACAAATGCTATAGGTGAAAACTAGCCTCCTCTGAAGCTGGTGCAAGTTCAGCCCCAGAAAGTATAAAGAATAAATTTAACCTTGTTTCGAAACCTGAAGGACATGGTTTAGTGGTTAATAGGTGGGGGGGACACGGTTGGACTGGATGATCCTTGAGGTTTCTTCCAACCTTAATGATTCTATTGTATTCTATTCTAAACAAAAAAGAAAAGTAAATGCATCAGGACACTGATTGTTTTAGTTATTCTGAAACCTTCAGAACAGTTATTCTGTTAAATAAATGATGCAGCAGTTAAGGTACTGAGAGATTTTGTTGCTCTGAGGAGACTGAATTTAATTTTTTTTTAAACTATCAGGTTTGATAATTAATCATATGTGCTGAATTAATAATTAGGGGGTTTTTAATATGGTTTTGGGTTTTATCCCTTCCTTTTCTCTGTTTATGTAAGTTTGAGGTAATTAATAATGTCTCCCTTTCAGGCACTTATTAAGGCAAATGTATAGCTGTAAGTACATGAACAGCATCAGCTGGTGATTACCTGCATCTTCTAAGTCAGCTGCATGATGAAATTCGATAGTGGATTGCACCATTGCAGTGATGTAGAGGAAATCCCTTGGTTTCCTTTTCTTCAGCTATCTAAATACTCTAGTTCAAGGCCTGGTGCTTTAAAGTTTTTAGCAATTGTTCTTAAAGAGGTTCTTTTAAATTGCTTCAATGCTTTATGCACTCTCTGATTATATATAGCCTTTATACATTTATATTTATACACTGCAAATTGTTATATATGCTCTGTGTACGACCTAAGCATAGTTTTACTGAAGCTTTTAGGCCAAATCGAGGTAGCAAAACTGCGTCTCTGAAAGCTTATTTTTAAAGTGCGATTTTTTTCATTTTTCTCACTTACACAAAATTCTATTGCTGCAAAGTAAAAATTCTATTGCTGTAAAGTAATTGTATGAGTGAGTGCCCCTGCTTAAGTGAACAGTTTATGGTTACTATATTAAAGCGAACGTTTCAACTTGGCTAACACAACCACTGAATAAACACATATTGATATTATAGAACAAAATAATATATTAGTGCATTGCTCATTTGTGCTCTGATAGTCACCCTGATACTATTAGTCATGCGGGGAGTGACAAACACAATTACACTCGAGTGCTAATAGAGTGGAAGGGCAAAACTGCCTGACCTCGGCATCCTGGGTCGATTTAAATGTTTGATGTCTCATTGAATTAGTATCACAGTGTGAAAGACAAAGCTCAAACTAATGGAAATGAGCCTGGACATGCAATACTGCTGATTGGGCTGACATAATTAGAATAATATTCTTCACACAGCTAATAACAAGCAGAAGAAATAAATAACCAAGAGATAACTTAATGACTGCATGCTAAAATGCTCCTTTGAATATGCTAAGGTTAGCATTTTCTATTTACTTACAGAGCACTGAGGGAATTTTTTTCTCTGTGTAATCATTAGCTGTGGTGATCAGCTCCATACTGGTCACTAAGGCCATATGAAACTATGCAGGCTGACCTAACTTTCCCGCCGCCCTCCCTCCCCCCCAACATCATTATTTAACCCTCAGGACATTGTTACATCTGCCTCTTTAGAAGACTTGCCCAGTCCCTCACAAAAAGAGAGAAGAAAAAGAAAGAAAAAAAGAAAAAGCCGACACATTATAGATTCATAAATATATAGCCTTGTATCTTTTTACACCCGTGCCCTTGAACTCCGAGGTACAGGACCATGAAGTATAAGTAGGTGTACAAAGCATTTGAAGAACATATATTTCTGTGGGCATGAAATGGGATTTTAATGTTTGATACAAAATGCAGGACAGTTTTTAGAATGCTTTCTACAGTAGCTTATCTTTAGCAATCTCTTAGGTACTTTCTCAGCTTGAGGTGAGGTAATGTAGACACAGACTTAGGAAAGATGTAGGTGAGACAAGGACATGGAGAAAACCACTTGGCATTACTCATCAGTTTCATCTAGACCTCTTTCTTCATCAGTCATTCCTAATAATGATATGTGGGCCAGAAATCAAACAAAGCACGTTTGCTTAACTTTAGATGGAAAAGTCTTTCCCATCAGAACTAGTCACATACTCAACCATAAGTATGTGCTTTCATGATTTTGTAGGAGATGGACTTTTGATTCTTAATCAGGACCTACTGAAACTAAAGCCAAAGGAATTTACTGCCTGGGTATGAAGGAGTGTGAATCTGAGACCCAGATAAAAAAAAAAGCATTCAATGGATTGAGTTGATGAAAAGCTTTTTTCTTTTCCTTCCTACTTAAAAAATTCAGAACTTCAATTTCAAGATTTTTTCTTATGTGAATAATTCCTTGGATTAAAAAATAAGAAAGCACAGCTTCCTGGAGAGGCTGAGGATTATTTTCAACTAAAATTAGTGATGTGTCTTTGGAAGGTATCAGCAAACAAAATACTTGTACCATATTAAGCTTGAATTGTCTTAGAATTTGCGAAGAGATGTCTTTTGGGTCAGCTCTTCAAGAGAGGAGATCCTCATCAGGTTTCAGTCAGGTCCGGAAGTTTTATAGTGTCTTTGAAAGCTGATGCAGGAAAATTCCATTTCTTAATGCAGGATCTGGCAGTGAAATTCACTGTACGTCTGGAGCTATGATGTCATTCACAAGAGGATATCACTGAACAAGAAATTCCTAATCAGATCTGATTCATTTAAATTGTGCTCTTTAGTGATAACTACAACTTCTGGTCTTAAAACACTTGAGGCAGCGTGCATGTTTTTTAACGCCTGGCTGGCCCATATATTTATATAATGACAAGCCTTCTATCATGAATGCACTGAAGTGGAAACTATCCTCTTAAATGAGTAAGATGTCGCATGTTGCAAACTTGCAAGTGGAAGAGTCCCAACAGAGCATTTTAGCTTTGACCAGAGTGAGGCAGTGAAATGCTGCTCATCTGTTATGTTCATCATCTGACCTACATCTGTTACTTCTTTTCTAATAATAATAATAAAAAGAAGGCCCAGCATTTTCAGCAAATCACATTATTTCACTTCATTAAGGGTTAAAGGGTTTATGTCAGTCTATTACCAATTCAGACTGAGGTAGCACTGCTGAGCCAGCATATGCCACAGTGTCAAGGACTGGTACAGAGGTGGATCTGTCCTCTGCTGTCAGCACAATTGCCTTCTGTACTGTGGAGGTCTGTTTAAATGAGGGCTTAGCAAAGGATTAAGTGTTTATGTTGCAAACTAGCACCATTAGTAAGCACAATTGGCACGCAGGTAGTAAGAAATACATAACTGATTCAGTGCCCATTTATGATTCTTGGAGTAAGTGACCCAAAATGGTGCCCTCCTCATCCAAAAACCTCTGCCTTCTGAATGCTGTTGGATCATTTACCTTTGTCAGCTCTTCAGACTCTGTGGAACTGCCAATGTTGGCTTTGTGCTTGGCTGCTCTTGGCTGTTTCCACATCCTTATGGAAGAAGTCCTGGCTCCCTTTAGTAACAAATTCAGTGTCATGTAAAAGGAGCAGGACTAACTCTTCATAATGTGGAGAAGACAGAAGCAATAAATACAATAAGCTACTTCCTATTTGCTCTGATTATGCAGAGACATTACCTGTGGGTAACTCCTCTTTTTCCTCAATCCTCCTCTTGTCTGAGGATCCTAACCAGTGAGATTAACTATGGGATGACAGGTTGACTCTTGAGGTCATTTGAATTTAAAGGTGAGCGATTATTTTCTCTCTGTTAAGTTTGTCTGAATTTATGCTGCTGAACCACTACAACCCATCCACTTGATCCCTTTAGTTAACTTCCCAGAGCTTCTGTGCGAAATGACTGCTTTAAAATAGGAAACGGAGATAACAGTGGCCACTAAAAACAAAAGGTAGATATACAAGCAGACAGGAGATACTCTTGTATTTGCAGGGAGTTTTCTTTAAACAAATCCTCTGGCTTTTGCTCAGCCTACATACACCTTTTTTTGTAATTTAACGGAATGTTTTGAGATTGAAGTCTGAGTCCTGCAAGTACTTACTGTGACAGAGCTGATATTAACAGTAGCTTGAGTGGTTCTGGTAGTTGAGCATAACAGAACAGGAATTCCCCTCCTCTCTGAGTGGTTTCAAAGCTCAACCTGTTGAGTAACTCATAGCAGTTTCTTCATGTTAACCAGTGGGGAAAATGTGGTTTTATTCTTTTTCTGTGTTCATCGTGTTGATGGTATTAATTTTTTGGTGGCAGACCTATTTTCCCAGTACAGGTAAGTGGTTCTGTTAGTATGCTTATGTTCTCAGCTAGTAAAAAATAGTTTCAGCATGGAAAATATTGTTTAGTTTTATGCTACTTAAGAATTTAAACATAAATAATAACTATGTGATTACTTACTGTTCTTTAGAAGAACTCTTCTAACAAGTTAAGCTTAATTAGTTAAAAGTAAAACTGCTCTTTGGCACCCAGTAGTGTGCCATCCAATGCCTTGTATGCTGAATGGTCATTTTATATGGTGGAAAAAGGATAGAAAATGTCACTGTGCTCATTCTCATCCACAATCAGTGAGCTTTTTCTGTGCTCTAATTTTCTACAGCATTCTTCTCCTGTGATCTTAAAAGATCTGAATCAAGGTTATCAAGGTAAATGAAGATCTCTTGATTAAATCTGAAGTCTTTTGGATTTGAACCAAAGTGATCCTAGTAAGCAAATGTGTGTATCAATTAGTTCATTATTAAGGAACAACAACAACAAAAGAAAATAAGGGTGTTTTTCAGTAATTCTTGGTGCTCACAGACGAGTTAATGCCCTGAACTAGGTCTGTCTTCTTTGAAAATTTGTTAGTTGGATATTGTTATATTCTATTCTCTTTTTCTTTTTTCTTTTTTTTTTTTCCTTCCAGTGGTCTTAGTCTTGATGGTATCTTGTGACAGTCAGTTCCACAGACTAGTATTACATATTTTCAAAGCAATAGTTCTCTAATGAAAGAAGTTTACTTTCTTCACAATACTACTCATTCTTTTTGAAGAGCAAAACCAAACGTTGTCAGGACAGGTATCACTGGTGTTATTTACTAACAACAAGCTGGCATTTGAGGTAGGGCAGCTGGAGTGTTCTTATGCAAAACATTTACAACCTTTCTGGACCACAGAACTGTAGCCTTTGCATTTCATTCAGAAAAGACAGAAATTTGAATAATAATTTGAAATGAAGTCCTTTGTGTGTTCAACTCTCCTGGTACAAACCCTTCACTAGTAAGGAATGTACTCAAAGTGGTAGTATTCCAGTACTAGTTGAACAAAAACAGCCTTCAGCAATCTGGGCTAATAAGAATGAAGAATCCTTGCAGACAAAAAAAAACCCCAAGATTTTGTTTTGGTTTGGTTTTGAGCAAATGTAGAAGTATCACATGTAGCTGCAGACTTGATTTACTTTCATGCTATTTGACAAGCTGATAATTTTTACAAAGGTATACTTAAAATGCTGTTTCATGCAAAGTTCACTTTTTTCCTTGTTTAAAAAACACTACGTCTTTAATTTGTGAGGCTATGTGTTAATTTTGCTGAGAGCACCGTTTATTTCCCTTTCCTTCTACTTTATTTAAAGTCAGTTGTTGACAACTCTCAGGCATGTCAAACTCTCACCGCTAATAATTGCTTAAGGATTCCTAACTTCTATAAATGTTGGTTCCAGCTAAAAACCCCGTGCAATAGCCCTGTTTGAGGGAAAGAGGGAGGAAAGGAAAAAAGGGGTGGGGAAAAAAAGGAAAAAAACCTGAGAACTACTTCTGATGAATTTTTGATTTTCCTTCTTAACAAAGAAATGTCTGTGATTCAAAGAAATAGCTTAAAGTGATATTATAAAATAGAATATGGAGTGCACTGTTCTGAATGACTCTTTGCTTTTAATGTGGTGCTGAAAAATTGTCAGTGCCTTTTTTGATTAGATGAGATTTTTTTTTTTTGTTCTTGATCTAAGAATTGAGGAGAAAAACATGCTACTTGCATTTGAATATGGTATGAGCTAGATATAATGTGTTGAAGATAAAGCAATACCAGTACTGCCTCAAGGCGGCACCTGTATCTGTGGGTCAATGCCATTTCTCTTTAGATCGCTGCTGAGCCCCTCTCTTGGCTGCTGCTTTATTAGGCCTAATTAGGCAGGCTGTCACTTTTATTGGTGATGGAAAAGGAAGATAAGTAGATTACTTGTGTCATCTATCTCTATCCGGACGTGTCTAAAAAGTCTAAAGTGATTGCTGTGGGCCACAAATATATTTCACAAGAGGGAGAAAAAGAAAAAAAAAACCTCAGAAATGTATTAAACCTCTAGAAATGACTTACCTTTGGCACTGCTGTGTGTAATTTCAAACCCACAGAGAAAAGAGTTACAGTACATACGTAAAGCCCTTTTGTTCAGATGGGGAAGGTTGTCTGTAATGGTTTTTGTGATATCAAAATAATAATAATAAAAAAAGATGTTTACTACTTAAAATTCTAGTAGTGGTTATCTATATTTTTTTTTTAACTTAATCCAAGTTATAATAAGAGTACAGCATCTGTGGCTGGTGGATTGGGCTATTTGGATGACAGGCTTGTTGACGTGTTCCTCTGATAGGCTTACTGTTTGGATCATTGCTCAGGGCATCTGCAGCTTATGCAGCATGTGTGTATTTTTAATTGTTTATAGAAATAATTAATTATTTTCTAAATAAAGTATCAGATATCTTCTTAGATAAATTAATTATTGACAACTAGTATGATCAACAGCCAATCAGCACTTGCACTTCTTTAATTTTGTGCTTTGGAAGATGATATTCCTCATAATGTTCCTCAACAGAAAGAGCTTATTCCCTGTAGCACTGTGGTAGGAAAATGAAACTACCTCTATGTGGACTCTTATGAAAATGAAATATGATTTTCATTTAAGGGTGTTGTCAGGGTCAGATACTAATCCTCATGAAACCTTAAGCTCAAGGATAAAACCAAGTAGATTTTATATTTTTTTTAAGTTTTCAAAGCTGCCAAATTACAACCAGGCAGGTGATAAAACGCTTTGAGAAATTTAGATCTTTTCTTTTAGATACATGCTCTTACCTCAACTGTTGGTGAATGCAGTCATGTGGGATACTTTACCTCAGCCTACCAAACGTGGCTGACTGGGCATTTTCATCCAGTGGTGGCTGGAAGGTCACAGGTGGGGGAAACTGAGGCCTGAACTTTGCAGTTCTGATAGTTATTTGCTGTCTCTCCTAGCAGGGAAAGGACCAAGGTGTGATCAACTTTGAGAGACGTTTGATTCTATAAGCTTTCCTTAATATGTTAAGAAAAACCCAGTCTCTTTATATATATTTTTACGATCACATTGTTTTCCTGGTGTGTCCATGTTTTCTAGTTTCTTGCTGACAGTCAAAGCCTTGGTGCCACAGCAAACACAGTATATCTGAGTGATAAAATGGAGTTCCTAAAATGGTGCTTAATCTTTTTAATGTTTTTTAAATATTTAGAAAGAAATTTACCAGCTACAATGCGATTTTGAGCTTTCAATATTAACATGCCTGATTCCGTTATTTCCTCGCAGCATCTGAAGTTCACTGGCTTTTGGCTCATCCAACTCAAGCTGCTCTATAAAATCAGAAACTAGATCCCTCATTTGAAAAATGTAGAACAACTGCATCCTTGCTTATGGAAAGGGAAAAAAAGACCTTTGCTTTTTCCTCCTTCCCCAGAAACATACAAACTCTCTTGCAAGGTAAAACCTATGAATAACCCAAATTGTTGTGTTCACTTGATCAGAAGAAGACCAGGAGCAAAGATGGCATCCTGATTTCAAAAGTACATTTCTGAGAATATCACAAGAAAGCTAGTGTTTCATACCTTTTTAAACATTTAAAGGCTCCACAGGTTGAATAAAGCTCATTAGAGTAGGAGCGTATTCAGAATATACAGTTATAGTTAGGTTTTTGGTTATACAAACGGATGTGTTAAAATCTTAATAAGTGAAGGATGGTGGTACCTTGATAAGAAATACAAAATATAAACTTTTATTATTATTTTGGGGTTTTGTTAGCAGGTGCTCTTTCTTTGCAATGCGTGATGCTTGCTTGTTTCATTAATATGTCAGAGTAAAAGCCTTTTAGAACATTTTCATTTCTGCTTTGCTTTCTGCTGAGTTAAGGCTTACATACTGATATGACTCCAGGTTTGTATTATCACTGCAGAAAATGACCAACTTATATTGATCAGTGGAAGAATAAATCAGTAATGTCTTGTACAAACTTTTTCCCTTTTTTTTTTTTGGGTTCTTGCAGGGAATACATGTGAGGGTTTGTTTTGTATTGTATTCTATGTGCATTTATCTAGGCAAGATTGACCCTATAATTATTGCAACCTTTTAAATTAATAAATGTAGCCCAGTTAGACTCCTGTAACTCAAAAGCACTGGACTAGCTCGCTGGATCCAATTCACTTTTAAGGGATGTTCAAGATTCAAAGAGGTTCTTGATTTCAAAAGACAGCTTGCTTTTCTCTAATCATGTTTGTTCCTGCTCTTCGGGCATTGAACCAATTAGACACCAAGAAGTACAGCCTAAAAAGCCAAAGTTCAGTCCAGAAAATTCTTACAGAGCTAGTTGAGATCAGTTTTAAAGACTTTAAATTTTTCAATTAAAATCACAATGTTTATCCTTTTCCTGTTTCTGTGTTGCCTGTGAAGCCAGAGCCAAACTCTGCCAGCTACACTCGGCTTTGGTGGAATAGTTATCTTCCATATTTATTTCTGATTACTTCATTTTTGTCTTTTGATATTAATGTAGCTTTTTTCTTTTATTTCAAACTGATGACAGCTGTGTTGACAATGTGGGGATATTTGTGAGCAGAGCCAGGTAACAAAGATGATTTTACTGAGTAAGTGCAGATACATAACATCTCTGTTGATGTGGCCTTTGCATACCTATGTTGATCAAGCGGTAGGTAGCTAGTTAGGAATTTCTTGCTGTTTGCCTAGCATTTTCTTGCACAGCACTTTGACATGTCTTCCACTTTGCAAGGCTGTCTGGCAAAGCCCAGCACAGAATCCAATGCACAGGCGAACCCCCAGTGTGGCAGCACCACGAAGGGCAACACTTAATCCTAGCTGCATGGATGTTTTACCTGGTTTCTATCAAATCTCATCAGCATTAGTTTTGCTTTTAGAACACAAAAAGCCAGTACTGAAGTGCATAAATGTTATTGTTCTGTATTAATGGCTTCTATATCAAATTAGTGAAGATGATTATTGCAATATGTTATGTCTTGCTCTGCACACAAGACACAATAAACAAGATGCCCAGGAAGCAACTTTACAAATAGCTTCTCTGTAACATCCTTTGACTATATCAAGTCCTTTGGTCTGTCACTTTGCCATGCTGCAGACTGCGTTGAATAGCACGAGTGACAACCATTTGTAGCAGGGTGAAAATTTTATCCGAGTGCAGGAAGTACCAGCTTTCCCTGCTACCTGTCTAGGTTTCTTGTAGGGTGAGAGTATTTCAGTTTTGTGGCTGAAACAAGTCATACTTCATTGCAGATCATACAAGCTGTTAAGTACCTTTTAAGGAGACATGCTGTATTTTAATGGACATTTAGTAGCTGGCTATCAACAGTCTATGTTCCCTGCCTGGGGACAGCAAGCAAGGTTTATTAAATATTAAGAAGCTGTTCATTACTTTATGGAACTATGACAACAGAACATCTGCATATTTAGAAAACAGTATGTTAACGTTCTTCAGAATAGCTGCTTCAGTTAAGGAAAAGGACTAATGTTTGTCTGGCTAAAGATGCATAAAAATGTAGTGTCTTTGAAGTTTGCTCTTTGCTCCTGCTACTTGAGAATGTTGAAATTAACCTGTGCTGCTTAATTTAGAACACAAATGAAAGCAGTGTCTCTTAGAGAATGCAGAAAGTCAGGCATCTGGGATAAACACTGTTTTTGCAATGTTGTATGTTCTTTAGAGGTTTGTCTATGAACAGTAATTTGGAGCGGTGACATTTATCCCTGTATGTAGCACACAGAGGCGATTCAAATTCCATTGCAAATGTCAAGGAAAAGATTAGGTCTTTGCAAAGAGACTGTACCTTACAAAAAGTCCCCAGACTTTTTGGAAGAACTTCCTTCACTTCAAACAGAGTTTGAGGCAAAGGGAAAGCTCTTTGTATATGGGCTGTTTGAATAACAGAGAGGCTCTTCAGCACTGATGAAGCCAATTACATATTGTGAGTTTTACATATTGTGTATATTTGTCCCCAGTCTTGCTTATATGGGGTGAATCAGAAAAGAAGGAAAAAACAACCCAGAGCTCTCTTTGGTCCTGATCTTGCCAGTCATGCTGAATGAGCAGTGTCTTGTTTCCATGTGGAGTAATTTGCAGCAAAATTCCCTCAGTGGTTACCATGGGACACAAGATCTTTTTAAGTGGATCCCTTGTGAAGTATAACAGGACAGGCAGCAGAGTTATTTAGCATTAGACATGATTTTATCTTAAATGTATAGAGTTCCAAGGGTCCCAAATGTATTATCACTCAGTGATGTTGCAGCTAATATTTTAAAAGGGTACGGGGACGGGGAGAGCCACAACAACTTTTAGTCTCCTATGGGCTGTAAAAGTGTTTTCCCAGGCTCTAGATTATGGAACTAGGGGATCTATTCATATGTTTTTCTAGTTCAGCACTAAAAATACTGACAAAGAGAAACAGCATTAGCTGACAGTAAACTTATAGTGTAACAATGATGTCTGAAAATAATTATGTGTTGGTCCTGAGACACATACTTGACCAAGTACTGTGCTGAATGCAAAAATAATAGAAGGTGAGGATGGACTGAGGTGGTCTTAAGTCATCTTTCTGCCTGGTACACCAAGCCAGATCCTGAATCTGACTTGTTTGTACTATTATGGCAGTGGATGGACTGGGCAGTGGGTAGAGAGTGCGATCGAACATACAGTGTAGCTCACTGATTAAATTGGTAGAATAGACCAGAATACATACGTGGAGACTGAAGATGTTTTAGGAAGCTGTAGGATTATTTTGTCACAGAAGACACTACCAGCTAAAGAATGGTTTGCAAAACAGTGAAGAGTGCTTAAACAGCCATAAGGACTGTGTACTAAAGCCAATAAAATTACCCTCATTTAACTGGAATGTCTAATTTGATCAACAGCACTGTAGCCAGTACTCATAGCAACTGAGATTGAACAGAGACTGGCCTTTAAATCCAAAGCTTAGGGATGTAAGAGGAAATTTATTTTATTTTACTTTGACTTTTAAGATAGTCCTGCTGTCCTGGCTTCAGTAAGCACCCCCTATGGCTGTTTAAGCACTCTTCTCATTTGTGTTGACTGTGCTTTTTATAAACTCGTCTCCTTTTTCTTTCCTAAATCCCCATAATCCTCCCTTATGAAAGTCTTTTTTTTTTTAATTCCTTTTCAGATCTCTTTGGCCTTGCCATTCTTTTATTCTACTTCTCATTCCCTTTGTTTTTATCATCAGGCATCCCCTCTTTCCCCATTCCCCTCCTTCCCCTCTTTCTTCTCTGTCTGTCTTTCCCAATT
Organism: Psophia crepitans; assembly: GCA_013399095.1. Classification (NCBI taxonomy): domain Eukaryota; kingdom Metazoa; phylum Chordata; class Aves; order Gruiformes; family Psophiidae; genus Psophia; species Psophia crepitans. Next base: position 700,107 of record VWZZ01000822.1, on the reverse strand, counting down.
AATATTCTTGCCTTTTCCACACCTTGCAGAGGTGCTTGTAGTTCAGTGTTGAGTCCAAGAGGAATGGCACCAGACTGCCATCACTACTAAATTACATCCTACATCTGTTCTTCTACCACTGCCTGGGTTTGACCCAGTTTGTGCCAGCATATATATGAAAAAGTTGGAGCTGCAGTACGTAAGTTGGAGTTTTTAATGCTACTTTGTCAAAATTCTAAGCAAACAGGTAGAAAGCAAGATGTGGATCTTCCCTTTTAAAATTTAACTGGAAATTCTAAGGAAAGATTGCAAAAGGTAGGGGTTCCTAGAGATTTTAATAGTACTTAGTAGCTTCTTGTCCCTTTCTGAGTTGCTCAATATCTCTTTTTCTTTTGCTACTTTCCTCCTCCCTTCCCCACAAACGCTTGCCTTTGGTGTTTAGGGTAAAGATGGAATTCAACACTTGTAAGTCTTAGCATTTGAATTTAAAATCCATTCTGATTTAAACTTGAATGAACGTGCTTGGGAGGAAAAGTCCTGTAGAAGTCTCATTCAGTGAAGTTTGTTTTTTGGGTTCCCCTTGGATATTCCAAAGGGAAGAACAACTTCCTGCAGGTTCTGAAAAAGTCTGATTTTTTAACTGCAATGAAATCTTTCCAGGTGATTACACCCTATTTTATTAATGATGTTCCATTATGACCCCACACTTATTATTTTTTGCATTATGGCAGAGCCTAGACAACTTGAGCTGATTGATGAAGAGTAACAGAGCTAGGCACTTGACAAATACTGTATGAGAGAGTCTCTACTTGAAGAGACCACCATCTCTGGCTCAGTTTCAGTAGACGGCAGCAGCAGTGGTGGCTGCTGTTACTGATTTAGGTGCAAATCTGTTTCATGGGAAGCTATAACTCCCTGACTGCAAGCTAGTACTGTCAAAGCACAGGTAGGGGTTTTATAGAGCAGTTTAGATGTGCTACCTAACCTTATATGGCAAAGCCACAAGCTGAATTTGAACTACTGGACTTTTATCCTAGTGCTATAACCTGAGCACAGTTCACTGCAATAGTTCCTTCTGGGGGATTTTTCTGCTCTTTCGTCAGTGTTTCCGTTCTCTTGGTTCACCTGAACTGGGAAGATGGGCTCATGTCTCTTGTTAAGCGTGAGTATAAGGACATCTTCCATTGGATTTGTACCTGCGTTTTCTTTGCTATCATTCTGTTGCTCTTCTCTGTTTCTCAGATCTTCCATTTCCTCTCTTCCCCCACAGACACTTCTCTTTACTCTCTCTGCCAGCTACTTCAATTATTCTTGGCCTATGCATCTTCCTTAAAAGCTCCTTGCAGCCTTTCATTGTCCTCTGCATCTGCCTTTCAAACCCTCAGTCTTTCTGAACTCCTTGGCTCTTCATGATTGTTTCTCTCCTGGCCATATATCTCTGCATCCCTGGCTCTCTTGAGGATTAGGTGTCTTAGTGTCTTCTCTTGAATCAGGGAAGGATGAGAACCAAGTCCAGGGCACAAAATACCTGACAATGAGAAGTGTCAGAGTGTGTGGCTTACTCTTGTCTTACTAGCTTGCCACTCCGCAGCCTGTGCGTGAAGATTGAGTGTGCATTAATTTCAGTGAGTACTGGCTGTGCTAACAGATTTCCATGGTTTGACAATAGAAACATTTTCGTAAGAGCTGCTCTAGTGGGATTTCTGGCAACTGTGGGTTCTTTTTAATTTGACACTTCCATCAACAGGTTGCAAAGCTTGACAGTTAGGGAAGGATGGAAGTAAGTCTACCCAATCAGCCAGAAAAAGCAAGAGAAGGCTATTTAATTTCTTTCATTTGCTGCATTTAATGAAGAAACTGGTGTATGAGTGTTCTAGGGCAACAGAACAGAAAAGAGGAAGAAAAACCTCTGTGGGGAGCCAGATTTCTCACAAAATGCTTTAAGATTAACTGAGGGGGAAAAGTACCATAGGAACTTTTCAAAACAGAAGACCTATGATGGTGCAAACTGAGGCAAATTTCTGCTTTTTCGAGTCTCCTTGAACTGAGATTTTTGTCATCTGTGTGAAGTAAAGTTTAGAGCAGTTTCTGTTTTTCTGATCCCGCTTTCTACTAAGTTTGCAAGTCTCCAACTTCTCTCTGAGCCTTCACAGTTTTCTTCTCTAGTGGGAACCATCCCTTGGGTTCTTCCCCCACAAACAACTCTTTGGTTTATAAAGGAAGCATTTTTATTTTGTTTTTGTTGCTGCCGTCCAAGACTGACAAATGGGTTTTAGTCCCAGGCTTGTCCTTCAATTATTAATGAAAAATATTGTATTACCTGAGGCTAACCCAAGATTGTGTTCCATTTCCAAGCCTTTGGCAACCAGCAATCTCATTGCTGTCTGAAATGCAGAGAAGAAAATCTTTTGCCTGTTCCTTTTTCCTCCTCTGCTTCTGCTTCCCCTCCCTCCTTTCAGAAATACATTACTGCGTGAATTGCAGGATGGCTCCAATGAGTTTGCTAAGAAAGCGTTGTGATAAATAAAAGTGAACATCATGCAGTCTGATTGTCACTTGTTTAGGATTTAAAGTATCAGTTTCTGAACATTACGGAGATTTAGACTTGGGTTAATTAAACATTTACATACATGTGTAGAACAATATATTGTATGGTGCAATAATATGCACTTTAATCAGAATCTGTGGGTGTTGTGTGTTTGCTTGTTCCATGTTAATTGGTATCGTGCTGGCTCCTAGCTTAGGTCTTTGGCTAGATGGAACAGAATAGACATGGTGTTTTAAATATTTTAATTAGGACCAGCAGTTCCCGGCTCGCTCATTTCTCATTGGATTGTTTTTCATGCATGAATAAATTAGCTAGCATGGAAGTACTTTGCAGAAAGTAGTTGCCCTCTAGCCATAAAATGAGTCCTGTTCATTAATACTTTAATGAAATTAGCTGTGAGCAAGATATCATTCCTTTTAACTGTGTTCTAATTTCTTAATTTTAATTAGGCACATAATTGTAGTATACTGAAATTATCTTAATGTACAGCAAGAAAAGTTCTATCACCATGGGCCTGTGGCTGAAATTTGAGCATACTTGCAGCGTATTTCAGCTTGCAATTTTTCTCTTCAACTTTTCCTAGCTAATCAAAATCTTTTCCTTACCTCGTGTTATTGCAACATGACGTCAGGAACTGACTATTAATGCTTTTGAATACTCAGAAAATTAAAAGAATCACTGATGCTATGTTTTTTTGATTTGCACCATTAATTTGACAGCCCCAATTTTAGGATCCAACCTAACCCAGGAGCATTTCTAGGGAGCATAGAACACGCAGAACGTATTTGTTATCTTGACTTTTACCCGTGAGATAGTGCATGTTTTGCTAACCTCGAGTTGCTATGTTTACTTTAAAATTTTACAATCTGAGATGTGAAGCAGTGAGGATGAAAGCGAAGAAATTTAGATTTTGGCAGCTCGAGCATGAGTCATCTTTAGTGTACCATTTAACTGCTATAAATTAGTCTAGGTTGTTTCTTAGGTGCAGCTTCTTTCCACTTTGGCAAATAGTCTTCTGCTGGATGCAGTTTCTTGACTGGAAAGACAATTGTATTCAGGCAAAAACATTGGTTACTTTATCTGACAGTAAGTTTGACATGAGCATTTTGAGTGAACGTCCTTATCCTGACAGAGAACGGGGGTAGAAACACTAAACTAGATAATTTTTTCTTAGGAGAGCTAAGCATTTTCAATCCAAATTTACATCTGCAAGGATTTAAACTTCAGCCTTTACTGCTTTGCTCGAAACAGCGGAGAGCTGGAATAAGAAGCCAGAAATGAATCTTGAAAGTTTTAAAACGCTGAAAAGGAGGATGTATGTGTTGAACCCAAGAGTTTTTTGCATCCAAACTAAGTTTTCTATTTATCACCTTCTTAAGCAAAGAGAATATCAAATAGTAGTGACTATACAGATGGGAAATGCAGACTTCAACACAGGTAATTTTAAGATCAAATAACAGTACACTAGCATCTTAAACCTAGTGGGTTTGTATAATCATCTCTTCCTCCTGTATAGTGCTGTATAAACGCATTCTGCAGAAGTCTGCAGTTGTGTTTGTAACGTGCCTGTCCAAAACTCTGTGAAATCCATAGTGCACAATGCAGGTGAGCTCCAAGTTAGCCTCCCTTCCCCCATGGAGGTGATGCGCATTAGTGCTGTTAGCCATTTTACCAGAGTGACGGGGACCTTTGTCCTTGCTGAAATTGGATTTCTAATTGAAATTCTTTTTGGTGGCATATTTCACTGCCTGCTGTAATTGGCACCTGGTCTAAATAATATTGATATTTCTTATTTAAATAATATATTATGGCTAATTGTAATACTTCATTATGCCCACAATTAAGTGAACTGAGGTTAGTTTACAATTAATACTAATACTAGTCGATGTGCAATTTGAATGTAATTTGCTGCTGTTAGCAGATTGCCAGTGGAAAGAAGAAAGCTAAGGGATTTCTTGTTTCCAGTGGCAATCTTGTTTTTCTAGACAAACAATTTTAAATAAAATGTGAGTTATATTCAGATAACCAACAAAGTAATTAGACTAAGCATTCTGGTTTTATTTCTGATCATTCATTGTCATTCTTCTGTTGGTAAACACACTCAAACCTTTCCTTTGGAGACCTAATTCCAATTATCATCTATTAAAGATTAGTAAAATTAATGCAGCACATCTTTAATTGTTTCATGTTATGGGAAACACAAGATAAGTTCAGAAAACTCAGGCTTCACATGAGGTAATTTTCAGTATAATGCATTAGTATGAGAATGATTAGCCTGTATTTGATTACAGATTACTCTAATAGTGATAACAGAGGCTCGAAAAAGAAAAAGGGGGCGGGCTGGAAGTGTGATGTGGAACTTCAGCTACTGATAACACATGCTACAGACAGCGATTATTCTGAAGAAAGAAAATCCCAAGGTATTTTTTTCTTGTAATAAAATCTGTTTGGGTGTAAGTACTCAATGGCTTCCAAGTTAACTGCACGTTGAAAATCGTCTGTTATAGAGGCACATGACCTAGGCAGACGGACAATGGTAGGTTTGGTCTACTTCACCAGTCAAAATTATTCAGGTTCTTCCAGCATTGGAAAGCATCTATAAAATGTACATGAGCAGCAAATTCAAAATGCATCATCACCATGCCCAGTTTACTGACATGAAACAATCCTATTAGAAAAATGACCTATCCATACTTCTTATAGGCTCCTCTGTAATAAGACTAAGTTAAAGAATAAGTTAAATTTAAAATTTCTGCAGTCTTTTGTTTATACGATCAGATAAGACACCTTTGAAGGAGAGGTGAATAGATGTTATGTAAACTTAGGAATCGCAATCTAAAACCCAATGGAGGCTGAAGTAAAAACCAAAATAACAAAAAAAAAAAAGGCTAAGCCCTAAGGGAATGTGAGTAATGAGCAACATAAAAGGGTGGATCAAAAGCCTGTTGCAACATCCAAGTGCTCATACAGTTGTAATTGTGATCCCTTTCTCATTTCTGTGACAGTACAGTTGCTCTGCATTTTGGAGTAAGGTAGTAGACACTAATATGGTAATCAGCTAACAAAAAGGGAATTTAGGCAGTGGGAATTAAATGACTTATGTTGGAATTGGTTGAGAAGAAATACATAAATGAGGCAGGCAGTTCACTCTGTGACATTATGATACGCTACCTGCTTTACAAACAGTTTTTCTGGCACAATTAAAATGTGTGCATCTGTGAACAAAGCATAGTGCGGTTCATTTCCCATGCCCATGGCCTGAATCAAGCAGCTTAGGACATAAGGAAGGGAGAATGATACGTTCAGTGCCACTTGGAAGCAGGACGTGGGGTGGAACTGCCACAACAGAGCGTGCGCATGTCTCAGTGTTTTGTGATCCTAGGCTATTCTTTTGTGGCTGTGGTGTTTGGTCGCTTGTTTTCAAAACAGCAACTTTATGGAAAAGTTTGGTTTGGGGTTCTTTTTGCCATGTTAGTTTACAGAATATTTATGTTTGGATCAAACATGGTCTCTTAAAACTTCTAGTTATATTTGTTTTAAAGTTCAGTTGCTGGTATTTTTTAATATGTGGAATCTACAAAGGGCCAGAACTATGAAAATGATGCTTTTGTTGAAGGTTTACACTACAATGTTGCTAGTTTTAGTGATCTTTTTGCCACATCATGCTAGTCCAGGTTTTTGGTTCATTTCTTTTGTTTGGTTGGTTTTTTTTAAAGAACGCTATGACTTCTTAAATTGTTACCTGAGTACATCACTACTCATTTAAAAATCATTAAAAAAAAAAGAAAAAGTCTTTAGAAACCTGGAATGAGGAGAAATGCTGGGAGTTATGACAGCCCAACTTAAATCAGGACCAATTTAAAAAAACAAAAACAAACAGAAAAAGCCTTCCCCACCCTTTTTAGTTTAGTCTTATGATTTCCAGATCAGTCAGAGTTGTATGTGCTTCTTTTTCTAGAGGACTAAAAGCTAATTTAGGAGAAACTAGATTTCCTTTACCAGATCAGAAAACAACCCAGAAATTTCAAGAAATCTCGATAGAAGACGTGGTTGGAGTGATTTGGAAAGCGAGGTAGACAAAACATTTTAACAATGAAAATCCTTTACTGAATTATTTTTCTTTTATCCATGCGACTTCTTAGACAAAGAATTAAGAGATTCTGTGCCAAAAAACTCCACCCCAATCTTGTTTCTGTGTATCTTTCTAAATAGCTGTATGCCATAGGATTTAATTATCAGCTGTAACATTAGCATTAAAAATCCTTTTAGGTTCCCTGTTGTTATTCTAAGAATACCATTTTTAAGGCACTAATCACTCTCTTCAGATTGCGTCTGCTTTCAATCAGTGACGCATCTGATTTCATTATAATTATGTTATCATTTAGATTAATCAGTATTTTGCAAATAGAAAATTACAAGTTGAACATAGTATTCATAATAAAAATACAAACTAGATTGTAAGTAAAAGAATGCTGGAGAACAGTAGGTGTTTAAGAGCTTGCCTCTAATTTTAAATTCTGAAAATTGCTGCTTACTGTTGCCACAGCTTAGAAAAAACCTTGATAATAATACACCATCAATGTGTCAGAAGCTAACAGCATATTGCCTTTTGGAGGGAGGATTTATACAGTTATGAAAAATTTCCTTTTACACTTGCTTTTTCAGTGTGCAGAAACCCTTGCTCTACCACTGAACCAGCTGCTTTGAAATTCTGTATCTCTTCTCACCCAAGCATTTTTCTTGGAAATTCAGAAAAACATTAAGCCTTCCCTAATGTTTTCTGATGTGGCTAGCAGTTTTGACTGCTTCTTTTTTGCAGTCAGCTTTCTACACTTTGAGGTGACTGGTACTTCAAAAGCACTGAGCACCTTTTCAGTCTACAAATATGGAATTGTTTAACAGATTCAGAGATGTGTGTTATGGAGTTAGGCCTGGTGAGTCATGTGGCAGAGGATCAAAGACTTCAATTTTAACTGCTCATTGCTGTTCCTTCTTTAATATTGGTGTTAATCCTTCCTTTATAAAAGGAAATAGCAAATATTAATATTTCTAATAACATAACTGTTAGTTGGACTTATTGGAATATCTCTGCTATAAAGATTTTTTTAGAAATATGGGGACAAGGTGTCTATGCTACAGATCAAAAGTATTTAATGTATGCAGTGAGCATAATTAGATAATCATAATGGTCTGAGACAAAACAGATCAAACTGCCAACTGTGCTACTCCATTTGTACCTTTTTTATCTGTGGTCTAAGTTATCTCCAGTTCCAAAAAAGCTTATGTGGAATTTTTCTTCCTGCTTGTGCATCCTCTTTCAATATTCTATTGCAGAGTATAAATTTAAAAACAATAAATCAACACAGTTCATGGTTCTGGAGAGAAAAGTGATGTGAGCTTCTATTGGCCTTAAATGTCCAGCCTTATAAAATGTAAAACAGCAACGTCTGTGTAACCACTCTCTGAAGGTTAGGTACGTTTCTCCTGTAATCATGAACATACCTAGTAGTTTTGTGGAGCCTGTAAAAATAATTTAAGAAACCATAAACCCATCAGCATTTTTCTAGCAAATATTGTCAGACTTCACGAGAGATAGTGGCAGGAGTGTGCTACCACAATACCACTGTGTTAAAGTACTCATTAAATTTATGCAGATGGTAGTTTCTTCCTGAGGAAGATGTATTGATGTTTACCATTATGAATATGAAATTGTTAATTGTGGATTTTGAAACTTCAGGAGGCATTTTGAGCATGCAATTTATCTTATGACAGAATTTATCCTAATAGAGTTGTGTTGAGCTCTCAGAATGACAAAATCAGCAGGGCAGCCAGGCAGCCTGTCCCTGGGGGAAAAGAACTGTTTTGACGTCTGTCTGAATACAGTATTTGTGATGTTCTGGTTTTTTATTTCCTGGGTGATACTAAAGATGCTTTGTTTGGAGCTATTAAGGATGATGCTGCAAACTGGTGACTGTAAGGGGGCTCCAGGTCTGTGAAAAACGTAAGCTATATGTTTTAAAAAATCTGTTCGTGTTATTATTAGAAGCATAGAGATTCCTGATGTCTGAGATATCCTTTCAAATTAGGCCTCTTCAGGTTAATAGTCTGCAGTGCAGCTTTCCCAGGTAAAGTGTGTACATGCTCTGATGCAAGTGTTGAGCTCGTGTACTCGCATCCCATCCAACAGAAGGAATGGCAGGGTGAGCCTCCTGAAGAAGCACCAGCAGTCACCTCTCTTGCCGGGAGGTTGACTGTTGTCACTCTGTTATGAAAAGGGTGTTTTTATGGCTAGTGATAAACTGGTCTGTTGATGGTGGCTGATTTCAGTTCTGTTTGATGAGTCTCTTGATGAGATCAGTCTCCTATCTTCCTGATCTGCCTTCCCCAAGTGAACAGTTGTTGCCATGCTACAATACAAGGTGCACACAATAAAAATAGTTTGCTCATGACATAATCTGTTTCTCTTGTGGTTCAAGAGGAATGTGGCTTGCTTCGTGGTCATGAATGGTCATGAGGCAATGACTTGATGTAGAAGGGAAGATTAGGCTGATGAGAGGAAGAGTGGAAGGTTGTATTTTGACAGAAGATGTGTAGTTAGGGAGAGATCTTGAGAAAAATAAAATTTCTATGGGGGGGGAAGAATCAGAGGGGAGAATTCAGATGCAGAACTTCACAAAGGAGTGGAAGACCTCCTTTTCACGGCTGCTAGGGATGCAGCTGTGTTCAGAAGGGAGTATAAATGAACATTTTCAAACACTTCAATGGAATTAACCCTATCTTTCATGAAATTCATGGATGTGAAAGGCTAACTTCACTGCTTCAAAGCTACAGTCAAAGAGGAAAACAGAAAAATGAAAGACTTAAAGCAATGTTAACTCAGTTGTTTGCAGACTTTAGTTTACTTTTCTACTTCAATGGTTACCTTGCTAAGATTGTCTGCAATATTTTGGGATCTTGAGATTTAAATTAATGTTAACTTTTTTACATTTTACATAATTTTAGTATTTTAACTACAACTTTTCAGAATTTGGAATGTTCTCTACATTTTTAAATCTTGTCTTACAGTGTTGGAAGAAAAGAGAAAAATGTAACTTTCTGGGTACCCACTGAAAGACGTAGCTGTCGTTATGACAAAGATCACCAGGTGGTGCTGTTTCACGTAGACTTCCCAATTGTTTTTGCGCTGTGCGAGCTGCTGTTCAGTTATCGGAAGATACAGTACAGTGTTAATTTGTGCTCTGAAGGCTCTGAAACTGAGCAACAAAAGTTTGCATGCAGCCTTATTCTTTGACTTAAGCAAACTGTTTGAAGCAAAGCTGCTTTGTGTGAACAGGCACTACTAATGAACAAGTTCACAGAAAAAATGCTGCCCACGTAACCACCTGTACTGTCTGGATAAAATTGTATAAAGAAAAGTGGAGTTGAAGCACCTGTACTAGCTGGTTAAAATGCTATGTATGAAACCCTTTTTTTTTTTTTTTTTTTCTCCCCAGAATAGAGATCTTGAAAATATCCTCTATTTTGATCAAGAGATGGATGACTTGCTGAGTATGTGAAGCATTATTTTGGACTGAAGTGGTTTAGCGTTTCTATTTTTAATTTTTTTTTTGAGAAGTCCCTAAGAGATCCACTTAGTTCCTACATCCACTGAAGTCAGACCAGATATTTACTGAGGGCTTCTTTTTCTGCTTTATGTGGCTGCTTTTTTACATTATTAATCAATTCATTGAAAGAGGAAATTAAGCCAGAATAAATAACACACATGTTTAATAGTGTAGTTGACCATGGGAATAAAGTCTGTAATTCAATCTTTTGCAAGGATTGTATAAAATTCAGCATTGGGCATAGTTAAATACAATATACAGCATATGAAGTTTGCTAATATCCACAACTCATGAGCTGTCCTAGCTTCTCCAGACAACTGACCGAGAAGACTATGCATGCTTACTTCTCCACCTTTCTCATTGAAATTGCTGACAAAAACCTAGAGATTACTATTTCACTGTCACGTCCTGATCCCTTTTTCAGATGCTGGTTGTTAGCACATGAAGACCCATGTTGTCCTCAGCTGTTCTGAGTAGATGCAAAAGAGAAGGGTGGCATGGAGGAACCTAGCCGCCCTTCCTTAGAAAGCTAATCAGATACTAGGTTCACAAAGACTCTGAGAGCACTTTAAAATTAACATCTTTTTTTACATGGATAGCGTTTTGTGGCAAATCATTCTCTTAATAAGAATCAATTACCTGTTCTTTCCTTTTTTTCTTTTCTTTGAGAATCCAGTTGCATGAAACAAGTCTCAGGGGAAGTGTAAGATTATGTTTTTAAACCATTAATTTCTTCTGATTATCATACTGCTTTCCTCATGCTAATTGCTAAACCCTATGGGATCTCACTAACATGAGATACAGCCAGGAACAGGCAACAAAATTGGAAGACAGAAGAGGTGGTGATTTTAAACCCCATTCCTAAGCTCATGGCATCGCACTTAGAAATGGAAAAGACCAGTCCATCTCAGTGTTGTCCCCACAGCACATTGTGAATGTGTTTTGTCTCCCGTGTTTTATGTCTTTCAGATGATGTAGGGAGTTTCCACGTGCTTCCCTGAAGAGATTGTTCCATAAACTTGTGCAATTTATTGTGAGAGGCTTTGGTGGTGTTCTACTGTAATTTCCTCATTACTGAGATATAATTATCAGTAATGTAATTATACGTACTGTAAGGGATTTCTGTTCTCTCTGGTCTTTACACCTTCTTGTAGAATCACACCCATGTTTCTTTGCAACCCTTTTAGCTAATACATGCATTCATAGTGTATTCTTTAAATGGTTCCGAATTCTTTAATAAACTTTTTTCTCCTTTTATGAAAAAAAATTAATGAATCATGGTAACGTGACTTTTTTTGAATGAAAAACTTGCAGCTGACCAAAACCTTGCCATCAAAAAGGTTTTTTTTTTAAAGGGAAAAAAAAAGTTCTCTGAAAATGCTTGCTTCCAAATCCTCAAATTTTTGTTGTTGTTAAGAGTGGGAAGTCCCCTCATTACTAAAAGATCAATAGTAAGTATACCTATAAATTGCTTTCTTGGAAACATTTACATGTAGGTGCTCATTGTTAGGTGTTATAGACACTTTATTATGCAAGTAAAAATATATAACCAGAGAGACTATCATTCACTTGCTGCTTTTAGGGTAGCCATGCTTTGCTGTTCCACTTGGTACTCTGAAGCTTCTTTGAGGATATGGATAGCGTTAGGTCCCTAACTTGGATTCTGTGAATCTCTCTTTTTGTCCCCAGTCTCCTGCCCCTGTCTACAATAGTGTATGTGCTTGTTTATGTTACAAGCTTTTAAAGCTCTTTTTACTTAACTAATGAGAAACTTGCTCCTTTCTTTTGTGGAGGTCATCATGTGATTATCTGGCAAAAAGCAATTGACAAAACAAAAGTTTCCATATGACTTGGAGTGCTCCAAGTGGAGGATATTAGTGTAAAGAACTGCAGGCTTGATGTAATGAAAGAGAGTATTCCTGCAGGATTTGTTTGTCAGGGAATGAAACTCGGTGTCTGTTGCCAAGAAACTGTCACACTTGCCTTAATTATGATTAACAACATACACATGTACCTGAGAAGATTTTTTTTTTTCCTCATTGACTTTTGTAGAACGTCCATGTCATTGCTAAATATTATTTCACTGACACCTGCTATTGTAGTTTTTATGGTAAGAGCTGGTCTCTGGTGCATCATCCATCTATGCAGAAAAATTCTTTGCAATACCTGCATTTATTGCCAGTTTGAAGTGTCTTTCTCAGCAGATTTCTGGTTTAGGTAGCACCAAACTGCATTTATTTGTCTAGCTCTGGGTAGTTGTATAGTCTCATCCTGCTCAAGAAGTGAAAATTGCTTTGTACAGTGAAAAATAGTGCTATTCATGATTGAGGTATTTATCAACATATTTAGCTACTGGCTCTAAAGCGAATCTGAGTAGTTCATAATCTGTATTGATGCACTGTTCAGACTTGCAATGGATCCACTAAGTTTACATTGTAGAGTTAGCTATTCTCCTTTTCTTTGTCTCATTTGTTGTAAGAGGAATATCAATAATGCATATAATTCTTTTTAAAGGAATAATATAGTCTGCTCCGTACATTGTTTTCTTACAAGGATGCTTCCAAACACTTACCTACCAGGACGACAAATATGTTAGATTATTATTCTAGCAAAAGTTGCTGTGGATAGAAGTGTTATAGGTTCTTATTTTACAGTTATTTTATATTCAAAAGTTACTGTAGTTTCTAAGAGCAGCCAATAAAATCAAGCAGAAATCAATAGAAACCAGTGATGGTATATTCCAGGAGGAACTATGTATTGAGAAATAAGCCAGGGTAATTTAAACCCGTGCTATATATGCATGTACATATATATACACATGTATATATTTACATTAATGCCATCCAGACACTTCTAAACTCGTCTCATTTCCACTTTCTTCCTCTCTTTAGCACGTTGTGTTGTACAGGTAGAGTTGTTGGTCATAGTCCTCCAAAGTCAACAGTGGAGAACTCTGTCTATTTCTTGTTAATTAGCCATTTACGCTCTAATTGTCAACAGTTAAGACAATCAGGTAGTGAATATAAAGGAAATTGATCTAATCAACAGTTTGTACACTAGAAGAATTAAGGTATTTCAGAATCACAGAATCACAAGGGTTGGAAGGGACCTCGAAAGATCATCTAGTCCAACCCCCCCTGCCAAGGCAGGGCCACCTAGAGCACATCACTCAGGAACGTGTCCAGTCGGGTTTTGAATGTCTCCAGAGAAGGAGACTCCACAACCTCTCTGGGCAGCCTGTTCCAGTGCTCTGTCACCCTCACGGTGAAAAAGTTTTTCCTTACGTTAGCCCGGAACCTCCTATGCTCCAATTTGCACCCGTTGCCCCTTGTCCTATCGCTTAGTGAGGCCGAGAAGAGCCTGGCTCCATCTTCCTGACACTCACCCTTAACATATTTATAAACATTGATGAGGTCACCCCTCAGCCTCCTCTTCTCCAAGCTAAAGAGACCCAGCTCCCTCAGCCTTTCCTCATAAGGGAGATGTTCCACTCCCTTGATCATCTTAGTGGCTCTGCGCTGGACTCTCTCTAGCAGTTCCCTGTCCTTCTTAAGCTGAGGGGCCCAGAACTGGACGCAATACTCCAGATGCGGCCTCACCAATGCAGAATAGAGGGGGAGGAGGACCTCCCTCGACCTACTGACCACAGCCCTTCTAATGCACCCCAGGATGCCATTGGCCTTCCTGGCCACCAGCGCACATTGCTGGCTCATGGTCATCCCCCCGTCCACCAGGACCCCCAGGTCCCTTTCCCCTACACTGCTCTCCAGCAGGTCAGTCCCCAACCTGTACTGGCACATGGGATTCTTCCTTCCCAGGTGCAAGACCTTACACTTGTCCTTGTTGAATCTCATCAGGTTCCTCCCCGCCCAGCTCCCCAGCCTATCTAGGTCCCACTGAACGGCAGCACAACCCTCTGGTGTGTCAGCCACTCCTCCCAGTTTAGTGTCATCAGCAAACTTGCTGAGGGTACACTCCGTTCCCTCATCAAGGTCGCTGATGAAGATATTGAATAGTACCGGACCCAGCACCGACCCCTGAGAGACTCCACTAGTCACAGGTCTCCAACTAGATTCGGCCCCATTGAACACAACCCTCTGACTTCTGCCTTCCAGCCAGCGCACAATCCACGGGCAACTGGTTTTGGTGTTCACAGGTATCCCATAAGATGCAAAAAAGAGCACAGCTATCATTTGGGCATCTTGTTGTTTTATAGTGAAAAACTGGTATATGGTTATGTTTTGATTTATAGTGTACATCAAACATTCTCAATGGAAATGGTTTTGTAAATGGATCTCACTCCATGAGGAAAATTAGAGATGTTTCCTTGCAAGTGCCAAGCCAGGTCCTAGGAAACCTGTTAGCCAATACTTCTGTTTGCAGATGAATGAATGGGGATGGGGAGTTTCACTGAGAGTTAAGAAGAGGATGCATAATCAAATGCAAGGTATTTGGGGAAAAGAAGGGAAATTTGTAAATCTCTTCTCTTTGGAATTATTGGGAATCTTCTTTCTCCGGTGGTCTTTACCTTAGTTCTGTGTTTTGCTCTAAGTGATTTGGAAGCCAGTCTTGCACGCTGTTTATCTGTCACTTGAATTACCTGGGAACTAGTTGAGTGTCTATGTAGAATATTCTGCACTGTTATAGACTGCCACATATGCATTCTGGATCAAAGCAAACAGAGGTGCCATGGCATCTTGGCAGTGAGGTACAACTGTAGAAAGATGTGTTGCCTGTGTTCTTCCTGCTTGTTACTTTGTGCTTGTATTGCTGAACAGCTGAGCTGATTTGACCCAGTCATCAATTTCCCTGTTGGTGAGCTACAGGTTTTTCACATCTGGGTGATAATTCTAAGGCATTTTGCCCACTGAAGATATAATCTGATTTGTAGTTGCACAGGAACCAGTGTTGGGCTCATACCCATAAAAATGCTGAGTCAGCTTGTTGCACCTGAAGCTGTGATTGCAGCAAGGCAGGCACAGCTAATGGAGCTTCACTCCACAAGCCACAGGTAACCCCTGCAGCCACAGTAAGGACCTCATTCCCCTTTGGGCTGGTACCATCTGCACCAGAATGTGGGCCAGTCCAACTCAGCTTTTCTTTCCTGGCCACTGACCTACCCCTGTTCTGATGAGCATCTGGGAAGGAAACAAAACCCTTAGCTTCTGGGCTCATAGTTTAGCCAGGACCCTTGGTAAGCATATTTTGATTCCTTTTTTGTAATCAGGAATGTATGCTACTTCTGTATACAAAAGAGGAGGATCCTTTGCGTTGAGGTGAATGTTAATTTCTTTCTGTGGTGTTGGTATTAAAAGCTTTGTCACAGGTACCAATTGAAAAATAACTTCCCAAAGTCATAAAATTTCTGATACAGCATTTAACCTCTGAACTGGGAATTGACAGTGTCTGATCACGAAGAAGCTTTGTTCTGTGGTTCCTGCTGAGCCTCATAGCAGTTTGTTAGATATTCTGGAGAGCCAGGTTTAAGGTGAATTAGCAGGCTGGATGAAAGGCGCTTGTGTCATAATTATCACCCTGTCTGAGAGTGGGTGATAACTGTAACTTAATTCAGAGAGTTGTGAATCTGTGACAGTGACCTAAAGCAAGTTCTGTTCTATGTGTGAATGGGCTCGTACTGAGTTGTATCTTGTCATTGCCAATGGGTTATATCTGCACTTTTTACCACTAGCACTTCTTCAAAAAGTTGTCCGTGAGCAGCTGAACAGAAATTAACCTCCCCAGACATACTTGTAGAAGACTATGTGTGAAAGCCCTTTGAACACTGTTGGTGGCCTTTGTTCAAGCTGAATGAAAATGCTGAACAATGGGTAAAAAGTTTGAACATAGTAATGTGCATTTTTTTCAAAACAAGTTCACATGAGTTTAGTGCCAAAAGCAGCCCAGTGGAACTAGATTATGTCAATTTAAAAACTACCTGTAAATTTTGTCGAGTAATGTTAGTTTGGATAATATCTGTAGAAACTAGACTATCTTACTGCATGTGAAATGTATATCGCATAGCACTGTAAAAATGCTGTGAAATAAACCAGAGAAGGTCTTGCTGAGATGGTGTGCTCTTGTACTAGCAATGAAACTGATAAGAAATTCAGATGAGGCCAGATCAGTGGCAGAAGTTGATTTCAAGAGGAAAAGACTACATAAGCAGGGGAGATGAAAGAAAAGTGACTGCATATTGCTGCTGAGATCTCACTTCCGTCCAAAACAGCTGTGTAGACATGCTCAGAAGGCAGAGAGGCAGTCTTATTTTAAGATAAGCATATTTTACCTCTTTAAAGACAAAGCGAAATTTAACTTGTGATGCAGATACTTCCTTTAGTCACAGTTCAGTTTTTAGTGCAAGCCTAACTCTAACAAATATCTAGAACTTGAAATGTGTTACTGTCAGAGAGATTTGTGTAAATTAATACGCTGAGGTGACTGTCAGGAGAGCTGCCTTGGAGGGATTTTGTACATTTATAGACTGACACTAACAATTTTAAACCTCCAGAGACTTTTAGTGAACTTGCAATCTCAAAAAGTGTTCATTTTGCATTGCTGCTCTTTCAGTGTGGTTGAGTGTTGATCTGTGCATCCAAAATAGGAATCATCTTCACATGTGGTACTTTTTACAGCTGTACAGTTATCAAAACAAAGATGGAAAGCTTGTTGGTGTCTTGGTTGTTTGCTTGTTTTTACAAAGTAAATTTTTAACTTTCTGTGCACAGTGATAGTATACTTAATATGCTTTTTTAATTGACAAGAAAGGTTATCAGTGTAAATCTCAGACTGAAAAAATACCAAAACTTTTACTTCTCAATGGAAAGCATGGCTTTTTAAGAAGGAACAAAGACTGAAATTTATTATTAAAAAAAAAACCAAAACCAATGACACTTCTGTTTGGCTAGTGGCATAATTCTATAACCTAGCTGCTGTTGGTTTAGAGATGTGAAAATCTGAAATACTGTCATGATTGCAGTGTGATTGAAACCCCTATATTGTACTACTTTGGTGGCCTAAGTGCTACAAGTGAGCTTTCCTTCAATCTAACTAGATTTGTGCTAAGAATGATCTAGAAAAACTAATGTTAGTCAAAAGGGGAAAAAACCTGTGCCTCAACTCTTTAGCTAAACTTAGATAGTACCCCACACCCTATAGTTTTTGTATAATATGTTTTCCCACAGGATCCTATCTGTTTGTTTAACTGCTTAATTCAAAGCTCCTTTTCTTCATCTCTGTGATTACAGTGCTGTTATTTATTTCTGCTGGTACAGCCCCAAAGTGCTAAAAACTACCTCTGAAGGTACAGCTACTTCTCTCAAAGAATCTGCAATCAGCTAAAAAAAAAATTACAGGAAAGCAGGATAATAGAGAAGTTAAAAGAATGCAACTGTTTGCTCTAAGTAGCAATTTATTTGGTGAGCTTAGCCCCTTTTCCTTCTCAGTGTTCATCTGATTAGCTTAAGATTTCTTTTTTGAGATGTATTTTCATTTTTAGAATTATTTGTTGTTAAAGTTGGGAACAAATCTTGAGCAATTGACAGTACTTTACTCTTCACGTGGTGACTGTGATCTGTACCCATTTAACTGCCATATATAATATCCTTGGAAGTATTATATTTCATATAATAATCACTGAAGTAGATGACTGAGCTCCAAGCCATTCAGTTGCAAATAATTTCAACCATGCTTCTTAAGTAGTAACTCAAGTACCCTTACCTGGTTTTTCAGTAAGAAAGTAACTTGCAGCTACCATCTTAATTCAAGTTGGCCTTCTTGAAAGAAGGCTGCTTGTGGCCATATCATTGGCATTAGTCCTAATGTCCCTGACCCAAAGCCTTTTTTAAAAGCTAATCTTCAGAGAAACCCATGCTACATTTAACTTTGGTGTCTCTCCTGTGGGTCTCAAATCTAACCAGACACAGCCGATCTGAATATTTCCTGCATGTTAAACAGACCATTGTAAGCCTTTTCCTCCAGGCTAGATTGTTATAAATGCTGTTTATGATCCTGCTATGACAACTGTGAAGGACATGGCAAAGAATTTATCACAGGATTATTCATCCACCATCAGAATACCTAATAAGATTCTAAATGACCCAAGATGATAATAAGATCTAGCTTGTAGCAATAAGGTATTAATAAACTGCTTTTTTCAATAAGGAATCGTCCTGGCATCATTACCCTGACATATTTGTTTTCCTTATATTTTGCTGGCAAAGTAGCTCTGATGTTTTATACAGCAAATTTATAAAAAGCCATGATGTATGAAAAATACACCACATATGAAGTGGAACCCATAGGTTAAAGTCAAGAGCATTCTGTTTGCCTATGCCATAAGAGGACTAGGCTTTTAAGTCATAGATTCTAATTTTTCCATGCTGTTTGTATTTAAAAATTATATGTAGAATAATACATACCCTAGTGCTGAAGACAAGGCCATAAGTCAAATGAAGGGATTTTGTCAAAATCATAAACCCAGAAAGTGCAGCTCAAGTAATTAATGACTGACACTGGAACCCTGAAGTCATCCTGAGCTGGAATTACACCTGCAATCCTTGTTTGTAGTGTCTCAGACTGTAAAACCGTTATTGGGGGAAAAGAGCTTATACAATGGCATAACAAGCTGCTCATCTCTGCTGTGGAAATGACCGATTAAAAAATACATAAATGTGCAACTGGTCTGGTTAGACAAGTAGTCCAGGATCTTTCTGAAAATCTGATAGCAACACAACTTGTTGCTGTGTGCAGCTGATCCTCTGCTCCCTGGTCACCTGGAAGTGCCTTGCAGCTTCGATGGCCCCCGCTGGCCCCACAGGAAAGGCTCCTAATAAAAAGAAAGGCCATCTCAACATGGAGCTTCTGGGGAGGTGAGAGATTGCAGGTATAGGAAAGAACAGATGTGCAAAACTGCTACTTGTCCATGTAATCTATTGAATACCTAAATCACCCCTTCAAAATGCAGAGCTATTACAGCTTGTTTAAATGTAAGTTTACACTGGATGATCCCAATCTCTTACAAGTTGTTCTCCCCACCCACACCCACCCGCCTATATTTATAGTAAGGGAACGTATGAAAGAGGTGTATTGGCTTGCTCAGAGCTATGACCCATGGCAGTGACAGAATTTATAATTCCTCGTCTCACTCAGTTGCTCTGACCATCAATCTACATTGTGACCAAGGTAGTTTCCTTCGAAAAGCTAAGGATGAATGTATCTCTCGTTACCGTTCAAACTTTTATTGGAAGTTTATTGAAGCTGGAGAGAAATTAGATTTAGTGCAGAGCGTGAATTCTAAGGCATAAAAGAAATTTGGATTATTTTAGCTCTTTGCTTTCACTTACGTTCCTAGTTGGAGAATCGGCTGGTTGCATTTACGCTGAAATGACTTGATCACTTTGAAAGGTTGGTTCATGATAAAGTGTGCTGGCATGGGACACGAAAGACTCCTGTCCCCTTTTCTTTTCCTTTCCAAACTTCCTTTGTGAACATGGAAAGATTTCTCTGCCTTGCTCCTTCATCTGCAAGAAAGAAAATAAATGTATTTCCTACTTTATGGGAAGGCTGTAAACACAACTACCAAATATTATGGTAATGGAAGAGTTCAGATATTACTGGAATGAAAGCCATGTGAAAGCTGAACATTGACAACATCTAATTCCTGACCCAGTAGCTGGTGCTGTGTATTTGACTTTCCTGTCTGGTACAGCAAAAATAATCACTTTTTGCACCTATTTCCCATATGGAAAATTCAGATTATGTGTTCCTGTGAGTGCTGGGGGTACAAAGTGAATGTGTGCTGAAGTGTGCAAGTATGAAATGAAAGGATAGATCTGAATACATAATTCTGAATGAAAAGGAAGTGGGATCAAATATTTGATCACATTTCTTTGTCTTTTTCACACTGGCCCGTGATGTTTGTTTAAGCAGTTTTTCACTGAAAGTTTCTGCTTTTTAACAACCCTCTCTATAGATAATAAGCAGGCTGTTAAAATAGTTCAGGAAATAAATGGCAAAAAGTATTGTGGGTCAATATATTCCATGAATGAAGCTGAGCTATAATTTGGCTCAATCTGGGACGTTGTTGATGGTGCTAAAATAAACGCACTAGGAAATTGTAGTTACATTCATTGCTGGTGTTACTTTGCTGCCATCGTTTCTTTACCCCAACAGACTTTCCAGTATGTTTAAACCCACACATCTTTAGAATTTTTCCATAATTTGTATAAACTTTGTTAACATTGTAATACGCAGAGATTAGCAAAATTCTATGGAGAGGGAGACGTGGCAGTTCTGCTGAGCCCTGGAAATAGGAAATGTAAAATTTCCTTTGCTCTGACAACCCGTGTGTTACCCCAACAGAATCTCCTCCTCCTGCCAGCCTGTTCAGACCTTTTGCAGCCACTGCTGTATCTATGTAAAATGTAAGGAACACACTGGGGGAGAAACAATAGGTTGAAGAACAGGAGCAACTGCATTAAGGATGGATGAGGAAAGAGGGTTAAAACTAAGTATTATTGCCTATCCAGCTGAGAAGGGTGCTTGTCACCTTGGGAATTGACGCTGCAGCAAATCCCTGGGGTTTTTTTTCCCCTTTTTTCCTTTTTTTTTTTTTGTTTCTTAATAGTATGGATGATTTCCTGGAAAAGGTCAGTACTTACCATAGTATAGTTGGTAAAATACCTTCCTGGGTTTGGTGGCTGCTTATTGGACTGTCCTTAAGATGTGAATGCAAATTGTGAGAGTGTGGGGTGATCCTCAGTTTTCTAGTAAATAGAAATAGTTTTCCCTTTCATCTAAAAATAATGTTATGTGAAAGCTGCAGAGACAGATAAAAGCAGACACTACGTAAGACAGTGGCTAGCTGTGAAGAGTAGACTTAGACTAGCACCTTGCAATGCGCCCTTAGTGAGAAACAGCATCCCGTCAAGCTGAGCAACACGGGAAATAAGAATCACAGTTCCACTTCTCCTCTCCTTTCAGGAGATGTGAACTGTAGGTGGAAAAATACTAAGGTCATTCATATCTCAGAATCTATCAGGTCAACACTGCTGTTCCAGTGTGTTGTGTGGTGAGCAGAAGCATCTTTCCCAGTGCTACAGCCGTGGAGCTTCGGAGTTCCTTTGTACAGACCAGCTCAGAGCTGTACCCTTCAAAGAGAACCAGGAGACAGTAGGCTGTGCAGGTGATGGGCTGAGAGGTAACAGCCCAATTAGAAATATTTGATGTGGAGATCTGTAAATGTGGGAGGGGCAGGTGTTGTAGTTTAACCCCAGCCGGCAACTAAGCATCCCACAGCTGTTCACTCACTTGTCCCCAGTGAGATGGAGGAGAGAATCAGAAGACTAAAAGTGAAAAAACTCGTGGGTTGAGATAGACAGCTTAATACATAAAGCATAAGTTGTGCATGCAAGCAAAGCAAAACCAGGAATTCTTTCCCCACTTCCTGTCAACAGGCAGGTGTTCAGCCATCTCCAGGAAAGCAGGGCTCCGTCATGCATAATGGTTACTTGGGAAGACAAACACCATTGCTCTGAATGTCCCTCCCTGCCTTCCTTCTTTCTTCCCTCAGCTTTATATGCTGAGCATGACATCATATGGTACAGAATATCCCTTTGGTCACCCCCAGCCCACTCACTGGTGGGATGTTGTGAGAAGGAGAAAAGGCCTTGGCTCTGTGTAAGCCCTCCTCAGCAGGAACTAAAACACTCCTGTATTACCAACACTGTGTTCAGCACAAATCCAAGCCACAGCCCCATACTGGCTACTCTAAAGAAAATTAACTCTATCCCAGGCAAAACCAGCACAGCAGGTCAAAAAGCAGATTCACCTGCACTGCCTTGTGCATTAATACCGTCACTGATACCCTGAAGATACTGTGGGATTTGAGGTAAAGCACAACTCTGTACACTGGAACAGAAACGTGTTCCAGTCCCCAGAGCCTTGTATTATGGACTGTTTAGACTTGTTCTCTGCTACTGTATCTGAAAGGAGTCTTCAAATGTCATTCTTAATTTTCTCTAATACTATGTGTTTTGCTGTCAGCGATGCCATCACAATAGAGAAAGAAGGTTAAGAAAGGAAAGAAGTCATGTTGATTTTCTTCCCTTTAAGGTCTCAAAATAAATTAAGGAGTAATATTTATCTCTATAGTATTTCAAATCCACTGTATTGCTTCTCTGAGTATGTCTCCTTTCTCTGTAGTGTCATATTTAACTCTAAGTCACAAGCATACTGAGGGCAAATAGTGGGTACAAATCTGACAGAAAGCTAATGAGCTCTCCTGTGATTATCAGTAAGGACTATGACTCATTAAATCTCATTTCCTGAGAAAGTCCACATAGGGAGAAGAAATTATCTGGAATAAAGGCCTGAAAACCTAATTTGATCAGATTTATAGGTGTTCTTGTAGTTGCTACATAATAATCAGTGAAAACAGAGAAACCTTTTAATGAGATCTTTTGAAATGGTTAATGTTTCAGGGAGCGGGATCTGCCTGACTTCCATTTAAGATACAGACAAAACAGCTGCCCTTCTTCCAAACTAAACAGGCTGATGTATGTTGTGGGTTTTTTCACTTTTCATTTTAGAGGAGCAATTACTACTGATATAATAAATAGATGCTTCTGTGCAATATGACTTTCCTCCAGAACTATGCTTAAAAACAAACCTGGCTTGTCTGATTTTGGATAAGTTGTGATTGCCTTGGTACAGTGTTGTTGTTTTGTGATGCATGTCTTCTTGCAGTGTGTTTTTCATGCATTATTTAGAGAAGAAATGTCTCTCCTCCGTTGCAGTGAAGAAAGACTTCCATTGACTTTAATGAGCTTTGCCTTACTCTCTGAATAGAGTACCATTACAAAAAGTTTTTGTTTTGACAGTATTATCTTCCTGTAGAGATGTGTGGGCACAATCTCATGTTATACTAACTTAATATACTATGTTACTAACAATAAGCGGGTGGTGACACAGGAAGAGTTAATGTGGTCTCACAGTGCAATAAATAGAGACCCAACACTGCCTGACAGATAGCTGAGAAACATCGGACAGTTATTCACATTTGTAACTCAGAGTGTGATCTGAAGTCTTCAGCAGTTGAGCTGACCAGGCAATAATACTGCCACTGAAGTTAATGAGGACTTATGTAGGCATTCTAGGATGGTAGGAGTAATGTACATATTTATTATTATTTTCCCTATTCTTACTTCATGCAAATTGCCTGGGACACATGAGTCTGCTCATATGCAGCTTGACTGTTGCTCTTGGTTCTTTTCAAGTATCTGAACTTACGAAGGTTTTCAGCTTGAAGTGTCTCTATATCAGGGTGTAACGCAGCAGTTTGAATATCTCTTATTCTGAAGGGTTGTGGGGCTGAGACTCTTTGTGGAGTTTTGGTTTTGGTTGGGCTTTTTAAACTTGTTTTTGTGTTTACATCTGGGGAGGTGTGAGGTGCGGTTTTTTGGTTTGTTTATGGGTTTTTTTGTTGTTGTTTGGGTGTCTTTTTTTAATTAAGTATCCCTAAATCTGCTAAATCAGTAAGAAAGAATTAATTTGGAGAAAACTTTTGTGGGATGGGATCTTTGAAAGATGTAGAACTTCATTAAACATTAGAGCATATTAAATACTTATGTAGTCACTGAGACCCTACAGATATGCTTTCAGTCAGGATAGGAATATTTTCAAAGGATCAGCTTTTGAATGAAGATGACATGGCATGAAGGAAAGGAAGGACTGCAAAACTGAACAGCTCGCAGACTCAAGATAATTTGGGAAAGCAGCTCACTTTGGATATATAAACTGTGCTAGGCCACATTGCATGCTCTGTATGAAGAAGAATCAAAATTTCAAAAAAATGGAATAGCATATATTAGCTTTCTGTGGTACTATGGTGTCATGATGTGGTTGATCCTGTTGGCACTAAATTATCTTGGAAGAGGGAGATGAAAGTAATGTGATTATTAAAACAACAAACAGGAATGTGTAGTTTAGTTTGATCTCACAAGCTTGGATCAGAAATGAGCCCAAGCTCAACATCTGGGGAATGAGAGCATGCATTTCTGAACACCTCAGAGTTTCTTTCAGTGTTTTTATCTGAGCTCTTAGGTATATAAAAATGTTATTTGTACAATTCAAATCCAGTTCTGGTATGAGAATGAGGGATATTGATTGTTTTATCCAGTTACAGTTTAAAGCACATGGAAAAAAATGTATGTAGGACATGGTCTTTGTGAATGCATTAGCAGCTGTATATTTGGAACTTACTGGTAGAAGAAGACTGATCTCTGAACAGATACATCAAGGGAAATACACTTTGCAGCAACAGTTGTTACTTTCCTTTGACCCTACAAGGTAGTTGAGATTCATCAGCTACAGCAGATCTGGCCAGGGCTGTGTGGGTGCACCGTCCCTGTTCTGGCAGAGCCGTGTTGCCTTCTGCAGTCTCTCTCAGGGCCTGCAGTGACTTCAGTCAGGGAGAACCAGCCTCACCACAAGCACTGGAGAAAAAGTCTCCTATCTGGGCAGCATGCAGTGCTTGAATGTCTGTGCACTACTTCCTCTGAAGACAAGGCAATACGGTCTGTTGGTGAGTTGGGTCAGGCCCTTTCTCTGCCATTTATTCTACTACAATCCTTGAGAAAAATTTCCAGAGGGTTTGGGTTTTGTTGAAGAGGTATTTACCTCCACCATAGCTGTTGCTCAATTTCAACTAACATGTTACATGCCATTTGTGGGGTATGTTTGTCAGGAATTAAACAAAAACCTTAGAAAAATATGCTGCAGTTTATAACTTGAAAAAGCACTTATTAATGTGACTATATAAGGTGGAAGTTAGGGAGGAGCAGTCACACATTTCTGTTTGGGAAATGAAAGTTATTTAGACATTCTGTATGCTTGTCAATGGAATTTGCTCCAGGAGTGTCTCATAATGACAAAAGAAATTCTGTGCTGTGTGCAATACAAAGATCAGAAAATGATGAATTCTTACTCTACTGGGAAGCATAGCCAAAGTAACAGAGGAGTTGGAGAAGTGTAAATATTTCTCTGGTAATATAACCCAAAAGGATGCTTCTTTATGTTAGTCCAAGAGAGACATTTTCTACCCTATGAAAGACATAGGAACAGCGCCAGCAAGTTTTCTTATCCAGCACATGTGAAAATCTGCAGCTTTATGTGACATTTTCTGTTAAAAATGAGTGAAGGATGGAAAAGTTAGAAGACTATCTTGGTGTTTTTGTTGTTTTGGCGGTGGGATTGTGCTCGTTACATTGGAAATTGAAGCTTAATATCTGAAAGACTAAAATTATAAGGCAATACAATGAAATAATGTTGGGTCATTCAGGAAGTGGTTCAGTGTTATGCTGCAGTCTGAAGGAGGCTCTTTAAAACTCTGGTGTCAGCTATCTTGTTCATGGCATAAGGCTTCTTTCCTACACTGACCTTCAGTTTACTTTCAGTAAGTAAATGTGTTAGCATTCAGGCCATTGTATTAATTTGTTACGTTGCCCCAAATTTTGTGGGAGTAGGTAAAAATAAAACGAAACAGCAATTGTTCTGATACTGTCTTCCCTCTCTGAAATTAGTTACAAAGCCATTGTAATATCAATGCACTATTTTCTGTGAAGAGAGAGCGGTCGTGGCATTGATTTCACATATGCAGTGTAGAAATTGAATTATCTGTAAACTATACTAACAGTACGTTCTACAACTAAACTAGTATTAAGGATTGGGAGCAAGGTTTTATGTAAAGTGCATTACCAGGTGTATTTCAGGAGTGCTCCCACTGGTGAAGAGCAGGTGCATACTGAGCTGAATTAAGCTGCTGTTAGGATTCCACCCAGCAGTTCTGTTCTAGTTAAATCACTCAAAAAAGTTATTTGTTTCAAACAGATAAAATTCCTCATGTGTAGAGCCTGAATGTAACTTTGAAAGGGAAATGTTGGAATTAATATAAGTCAATGAACTGCTTTTTCAGAGTAGTTTGTGAAAAATTTAAGCCTCTCCAGGTTCATCTAAGCTGATGTGGTATTTGCACAGGGCAAGACAGGCTCTGGTTCTGGCTGGTAAGTGTGGGGAAAGTGGTGGGAGCAGTTAGAGCCGGCAGCCGGCCAGTTGAGGAGACGAGAAGGTACCAGAAAGGGATTAGTGAGGGGGGCTGTGGAGGTGAAGAGAAGAACGTGTGGATTAAATTGCTGAGATTTTAACTGTGAGACTCCATATAAGTGCAGTTCAGTGGAAAACTTGGAGATTCCTTTTTTTCTTCTATGAATGTATCTTTGGACAGATGTAGGACATTTTATATAGATCACCCTGGGATTATGGCAAGGAGTGGTGTTAAAAGAAGTAAACAAAAATTCTGTGTTTGTTCTTAAAACCTATCCATATTTCAGTCTCATCTCTTTTGGGCTATGTGGGGCATCTTGATTTTTCTATCTTACTGGTATTGGACAACAATGTCCAAGAGTCTTGAAGATGTTGCTTGTACTTGAGGGGTAAGAGGGGGAAATGTGTAACATAATATTAGTGAACAAAAGGTTCTTGTGGGCCTGTTTTCTGTGAGGATCCTCTGAAGGCCTCTGTGGGCTTGTTTTGAAGTGCTTGGAAACCACAGCGGTGACAGCTGTATTAGTGCCCAGATAAATTGATTAGTTATGTGACGTGTGTAACTCCATTTAATGCACGCATCAAATTGAAACTAGACCCCTTAAGGCTAATTCACTGCCTCATTAGAAGCCAGTGAAATTCCTTCAGCATCAAGTAATGTGTTTAGATGTGCTGGCTTTGGCAGGCACTCCGTTTCTGCGTAAAATGTAGAATTTTGAGGACTGTCTGGAAAAAAGTGGCCTACAAGAGAATAATCCAAAGGTGACAGAAGCATGGACCAGTGTCAGCCATGTGGAAGAATGATATTGGTCAAAGGCTGAAGGACATGTGATGAAGGGGAAGAGGCTTTGATATATTAATAATGTTCAATCATAATCAATTTATACACTATCTACAATTTACATAGACTTAGATAAGCCTGAAATCCATCAGATTAACGTGTCAAATGCACATATGCTATATTTGTTCCACCTAATCCTCAATGGTAGTTCAGATTCTTCAGAAGGGATAAATTGGGAGCAAAGTAACCACATCAGATTACTCAGTTACTACCTCAAAACTATTCCTAAGCTAAAAATGGGACATCTCGTATATCAGTCAATCTGCCTGTCTTTTTTTTTTTCCATCCTGACAATGTGCAAGAGGACTGGCTTTTTGGCAAAGTCATAATAAAATTACCGAGGTCTAATTGTTCAAATCAAAAGCTAGAACTCTGCTTTCGGGCTCCATTTTCTTTCTAGTAGTCTAATGAGGAGGGACAGGCAATTATTATTATTTATTTCACTAATTAGCTGGATAATCACTCATTGTAAAACCCGTCTGTGTTGGAAATATGTTCCTTGTACACTTTGTTTAACACAGTTTCCTTTTTATCAGACTGAACCATTGTGTGGCATCTTATTAGCAGGGCAATAAGCAGCACTTGAAAAAAAAAAAAAAAAAAGAGGGATACTTTTTGATCTGTGAAGATAATGCAACAAGAAGCAACAGTCCATAAAAACATCACCTTTCAGTCTCTGAAGACATAATGCTTTATGATAACCATAAAACATTTTAGTGCAAAATAAATTGCTGTCCTATTCAAATCCTTAAATGTACTACAGTGGATGTCACTGAAGACATACAGCTATTTTTTCCAATACTGAGATATATTTTATCATAATTTGTAGCATAGGTGACAACCTTGCACACATGATTGCCTTTTCTTGCTTAGTTAGCTTGCCAAGGTCAGAGTCCTTTGGCCTTTTATGAATGTAGAACTATTAGGAAATAAACAGGAGAACCAAGTAACGTAAAAAGAAAACTTGTTTCCTTGACTTGTTAGTCATATACCCTTTAAAGATTTCACAGTGTTCTGAGTATGTACTTGCGAAAATGACTTCTTTGGAAAGGCTTTAACAAATTCTTCTCACTTGTAAAACATAAGGTGATTTTTCTTATTTTTTTTTTAATTTCTCTCTCTTTCTTTTAAGTTCATCTGAGTTTAATTTTCTTTTTCCTTTTGCAGCTACCTAATAGCATATTGGGTTTGGAGCTGCTGTGAGGAGAAAAATTAATGGAAAATACTGCAGTTACAGTCAGGCCAGAAGTCTTGAGCCTGGTAAGCACCTCAGTTTCCCCATAGTTGAACTGTTCAGGTGTCATTTCATCTTGTGCCACTGGCGAGGTCCTTGGGATGGGCATTCTCAAGGAGTTTCTGGAACTTCATATTCACTTTTTGCATCAAAGCAGTAGAGAAGGGGTTTTATTCTAAAGTATTTTTGTGTTCTTTCTGTTTCTGATAATGTCAAAGTAGGACAGCGTGGAAAGAGTATAGGGAAATGTTAATAATGGTGACTTCCTTGGCAACATCATTTAGGAGATACCTCCACCCCATAAAAGTATTTGCCTTGGCTGATTTGTTTAAATTTGATATAAAATATGGCAGCTCATTGAGTGGAATAAAAGCCAAAGTTGATTAAAGTCTATACAAAACCATAGAAATGTGATAAAACCTGGCTGGTGACACTTATATAAATTCTATACAAGTGTGAAGGAAAAGAAAGTTAAAATGCATTTTATATGTTTGCCTTTAGAATGCACTGAAGTTCTTGAAATGGAAAATTGGTCACAATAAAACTTTACCATCTGTCTTGAGTTGCTGGGATGAAACTGTGCATCACAGGGAACCAGTGAGGGTTTTAATTTAATTAAAAATTCAGCAATGAGTGTTCATTTGTATGTTGATTGGTGGTGATACTGTATGTAAAAATGAGGATTTTTCCACTTTGGTGTGGAAGACCCTTTTATTCCATGGTCAGTGGACGAAGGTTGCTAGCTTTCAACATTTTGCTAAAGATCCTTGTGGGATGGCTGTAGAATTGCATGGTAGTTTGCTTCAGATAAACTTTTCCCCAGATAAACGGACCAATTTGAAATTATCGGAAATCCATACAGATTTGTGGATTTGGAAGAAGAATATTTGGGGTTTGTAGACCTGTGCATTTGCCTGAGCCAGTTCCTGTGAAACTCTTGGCAGAACAAGAATTTTCAATTGTTCCTTTAATTGTAATTTCCAAGCAGTCATACTCACTTAAAAATGGCTTATAAAAGGTTTAACTGATTTACTGTGTTACCAATATGGTAAAGGTTGTGCATTCAAAATAAGGGGTGTTAGCCTGTAACTGATGGATAAGAGAGGGTTATGAGCAACCTTTTAGTCTTTTGGACTCTCAACCGTGTATTACAGCATCTATAATGTATAGATCCCTTATTAAACGATTTAGAAACATGCAATTAATATAACATGATTTTCTTCATGTCTACATCATATGATTGGCAACCCGTGTAAGAAAATAGTTACCCAGGGAGATGTGGATATTGGGCCTTTTCTTATAATTTTTTTTTTTTACTTTTTTCCCAGTTGTTGCTCATTGCTTGTTGGCAATTTATTTTAAATTTTGCAAATAATAAAAGCAGTAGTAGTGTTTGGCTTTTGGATTCAACAGACACATATTTTAATCTAAATGACAATATTTAGCAAGAAAATTGCTCCATTTTAACTTCACTGCATTCCTTAATCTGTGGGAACTATAATTTAAAAATAATGAATGTAACAGGGTGAATATGTGGGTTCCATTAATTCCAAATGCTGCTTATTTCCAGCACTTTCTAATTATTTGAATATACTTCTCAATATATTTAACTGAAGTGGAAAAATCATTCAAACCTCAGACCATTTACGATTACCAGTGTATTTGTAACTTTCCATCCAAATTACTGAACTTTAGCATAACATTGCATTTTGAGTACCTATTTTCCCTGCCTATTATAAAACACTGCAATAGTAGAGAAAAATGTTTTGAAAGATGCAGGTTTCATAATGAACATCATGGAATGCAAATTAATAAATTACAAGTTCTGCGTGGAAATAGTGTTAAAGGGCTGACTTAAACCCCAGGGCATGAAGTATGGGAACTGAGATTTTGTGCAGCATCTTGCATCCATTATCTTAAAATGGCACTTTCTCAGAGAAGCAGGGATCCGCTGGCTGTGAGGATTTCTGGATCACGCAGAACCATTAGCTTTATTGTTGTCTTCACACATCATGTATGCAAGCACAGGTCCTGACGTTCTTTAAATTTTCATTACCTGCTTTGTGGATCTGGCATGAAGTTTTGTCTTCTCATGGAGTGCTATTTTCTTCTAATTGCTGAGACTAAACTCTGAGTTCCTTCCTTATTTTTAACATAATCACTTACAAAATTTCACACTGTCATGGACTGGTGACGGAAATCATATGTCTCTATATCATGAGGCTTATAGATGCTGAACACAGAAAAGGCACGTAGCAGAAAACATGTAATCTTTCCCACCTTTATTCAACTGTATCCAAACCGTATTAATAAGTAGCTGCATATGACTCAAAGCTACATTTTGTTCTGGTGATAGGACTTCATGATGCAGTGTGCATTTTAGAGTACATGATCTGTATCCCATGACTGCACTTTCCTTACCTTACGATGACCTGAAACCGAGCATAAAGACTGACAGCTAGAAAAGCAGATTAATATATTTAATGTTTTTTTGGTTTGGTGTTTTGTTTTTCGGTGGTTTTTTTTTTGCATTCTTGTGCACATGCTTATATTCAGATAGACCTGGGTCATCGTGAAGAATTAGTTCAGACATTACAATGTATTGGATAATCAGCATTTGTGCAAAGAAACCCTACATCCCTTGCTGCTTAAAGAGAAAAAATGAAAGAAAAATATCTAGTTGATTCCTATTGATTCTGGTCAGCAGTTGCGTTTTACAGCATGAACTCGTGTTATCTATTCTTGAACTATGATCCTTCAGTAGACATCAAAATACAAATTAAAGAACTGTTATGGCATCTATTGGTTTTTGAGACCAAAATTAATAAACTACTTAAGAGGCTCAGGGCAACCTGATACTGCCTGTGGCAGGGCAGTATGCATCTGTACTGTGTTTAGCCATCAGTTTAACTTGCTCACGTTTTTGCCTGCCACTGTTGCAGGTGGTGAGGGAAAGCAAGCCTTGGGCCAAAGTCGTTGTGCTCACATCTCGGGAAGTTATGTGGCAATTTTTCTTTGCTGCTGTGCCATCTGAGTAAATTTTGTCTGCATGGGAAGGGTAATGAGAGCTGGGGAAAGAGAAATTACCTCATGAGGTTGTTTCAAGAGTTATACCTTTTAACTGTCACGTCTTTACTGTTGAATTCCTTCATTGACTTCAAGGTTAGTTTTCATGTTTCTTCAAGGTGCTGTGTGCTCTGTCTTCTTTTGCATCTGCACATAAACTCTGACTTTTCTTTCTTCATGTCTCTTAAGCTGCAACACCAGCTCTTCTTATCTTCGTGCTGACTTCTTTATACCTGCAATAGTTTTTTGTTGTTTGTTTTCCTTGTTTGCCACTTCATTGGTTTCCCTCCATTGAAGTCCCTATGATATCGGAATCCTGTTTTGCAAGGGCACTCAGAGTTAACCTCTCACAGGAACTTAACTCCAAGAGAAGTATGTGTATGTGATTGAGCTTTCTAATTCCACTTTAGCTGGTATTTTATTCCAGAACTATGTCATCCTGTGTTTGCAACTCCATGATTCATTTCTAAACATGTGCCAGCTGTGGCTGACAGTATTCAGTTAAGAGGCTGAGTGATAACAGTGGATCATGTACTAAATTCTTTGCTCAGTTTCCATTCCAGGTACTATGAAAATTTCCCAATTCAAAGTTCAAAAAGGCAAATAATGCGCAAAGAAACTGGCATACATAAAGTAACACTTGACAGTGGGGCTGGCCCACCCAGAGGAAGTCTGACCAAAGTGACCTCCCAGAGAGAGAGAATAAACACTATCTTATCTCTAGCAGGCCACAGTTTCTCCTTCTGTGTTCCCCATGCTTCACACATAATGGGTAACTGGCATGTAGGATGCATAGTGTGGCTCTCTTTTTCTGAGAGCCATCAAGACTTCTAAGGTGATAAAGTATGCAGTAGTTCAAATCAATGCATAGCCATGCTCAAAAGGTTCAGCTGAAACAGCCAGGAGCCCAAATGATTTTCCCAGATTGTTTTAATAGTAATCACTCCAGCTGAAGATGATATATGTGAAATTAGAAGCATTGGCATCATCAGAAGCTGGTATGAAGTAGAAGAATTGTTCACTGGTATGAAATCTCCTTATTTGATAAAAGTTAGGATTGCTAAAAATTGCAGGCCGGTTACTGAGATTTCGCCTTCTGTGTCTTCAAAGCATTCTAGCCAATTTACAGGCAACTATGTGGTTATTTGCAGTCTCAGTGCCTCAAAGCTGAGGAACTCGATAAATAAGAAATGTGTATAACTGTAAATATAGCACCTCTACTTAATCATTTCATTCCCTTCCATCTGCTTCCAAAGAACAAAGTTTCAGGCGAAAATCCCACATGTCAAGTTTCATCTTTGTTCACATATTTCTGAGTGAATTGCTACTCCCCACTGCCCCTCCCAACAGGAGTTCATAGAAGTGCAGCAAGACCTTATTATTCTGTTTACGAGAGGATGGTCTATTCTCATACAATGCAGTCCACAGTAAATCCATCTACAGAATTAATTCTGGGGTGTTGAGAGAGAGCTGCAAGTAAAAGCTGTAATGATTTACAGTTTGAAGACACAGCTGATATGAAAATAAACATTGAATCAGTTTCTTCTATATGTCTTAGTTCCATTAGAATAATGACAGTAGGTGACATTTTTCACATTTTAATTGGTGTTTTGCTGATTTTATCAGAATTTCTGCTGATCAAAGCAAATTGGCTATTTATTTATTTTGCAGTGATGCTAACTAATCAGTGGAAGTTTAATGTACTGTAATGAATTTTAAATATTCTCCTAGTCATTACAAGCGTGAATCTAGACTCTCTTTCTTGTAACAGTTTAAATAATTAATCACTTGAGTAGCAGAAAAAGGTAACATTTAATATAATAACATTTTCTTTGAAATATTTCAGTGCATGTTTTATGGTACTATCTCAAATTAGTAAAGGGTGATTCTGACCAATGTATTCCCCCCCACATGCACACAGCTCACTTAACCCAATCCTGACTGCATTGTTTTAGACTGACGGTAAATACCTTAATTATTGGTTTATTTCAGTAGCTTGCTGAATGATCATTTTTTATATTATTTATACTTCAGTGACTTTGTTTTAATTGGTTTCTTTTACATTATCTATCCGTACAGATATATCATTCAGGTTTTTAAAATTAGTGATGCATTTTATGTCATAGTGTTGTTTCCTACCAATCATGGCATGCCATGTACAGACCTCATGAGTATAAAAGAACAAGGAAAGTTTAAAAAAAAAAAAGTAATAGATTAACTGAAATGTTCATTAACACCGTGATACAATTCACATATCTTCTTGTTCAGGAAAGAGCTTTAACATTCATTTAAATGTTTAGGAATAGGGTGTATGCCCTGAATTAGAGTCCTTAAGGTCTTTGAGGACATAATCTCAAGATGTAAAGAATTTGGCATCAATTTACTTTTAATGCACATCTGTAATCAGTCCCTGGTACATTTTTAGACACTACATTGTATGCTTCCATGCTTTGCTCTGAACTAGAGTTAAATCAAATATATTGGTAACTGCACGTGAAATGTGAGATTAATGCCTGGGATTTAACATGTTTGTATTTCTGGATGTTAGTTCAGGCAAGACAAACAAACAAACCCCTCTTGTTGTTCTCATTGTGGTAAGAGTTAGTCCAGTTCTGGACTCAAAATGGGCATATTCGGGTCTCAAAAGGCTGGTGTTTCTGAACAGATTTGATGTAATTTTAGCTTTAGTACATACCTACATTCTTCCAATATGGTAATTAATTTTTTCAATGCACTTTTTCAGTGCAATATGTAAAATGACATGAATTAATTCCACAGTAGATGATACAGTGTTCATTCTTTAAACTCAGGAGAGACTGTGTTTTGTGCATGTACAAAGAAAGCAATGTGCAAACGGTCAATAGAAGAAAAGTTATTTTACACTGTAATTACAAGGGGGAAGCAGTGTGAGGTGCCTTTAAGAGAGCACACAATTCGAGTTATTGTAAAATGAGGCACTCAATAAAAAATTTGTGCTGCTCAGAAAAGTATTTTAGGTAGATTATTAAACGTTCTTCAAAGCTATGTAAATCTTGCATCCGAATCACTAGATCAGATCAGGTATAGATCCTGTGTATAGAGACTGGAGCGACTTTTTTGATGTCCGTTTGTATCCATTTGAGTGTACAAGTAAGAGATTTTAACATTCCTTGAGAGCATTTAAATGTGAAATAGTATACTGATTTCAAAGTGTAAATACTTAAATTTCAGCTAAAGTAAGAATTCTCTTAAGGCATTTTATATCTTCTTTTTAAATTTTGGCCTCTTAGAAATGTGCAGAGGCAGCTCTTGAATTCTGTGGGGATTTTTTTTGCAATGTTTTAATAAACAGTAACATTTTAATTAATATAAAGTAGTGGGTTGGCTATTATGTCAGTGATTAGATTCTGCACTATGCTTGTTAATTCTAGCACTGTATGTAACTGTAAAATAAAGACAGTTTAAAGTGGAGAGCAAAATGGTTACTGTTCAAGTAACAGAAAGCATCAAAACTCATGCAGAATTCATACCTTCCGTTGAGACATTGTCAAGAGGGTCAACCTACTTCCAATAAGTTTTAGGTCTAGCTTGAGAAATAAATTTAATCAGCCTGTAACTATTCTGAATTCAAAACGTAAATAGCAAATTAACTTACAGGCAGTTGTTTTCACTCTTTGACTGGCCTAAAGATCTTTAGGTGGGCATGGCAGGTCTTCAGAGGAGCCTGGAAAGTGCTATTCATGCACACGTGGAAAGAGTCCAAACCCTGGCTGATGGCAAACTGTGATTATTTAGTCTTACGGTTGTTCTGAGTCTGCTGACAGATTGATTCGCTTTGTCTTACTCAGTCATTTGCCAAACTGGTAACCTGTTACATGTAAAATAACCTCCAGAGCTTGAGTTGGACAGCCATTTGAAAATGTCCTGAGATGGCTTAGTTTCAGAAATCACCATGTGTCCAATCTCTCAAAAGCAGAGCACCTATACAGTATCTGCATGTGGACATTCCAGAAGTTATGAATCCCCATATGATTCATGATGGAAAAGTTTTGATTTAATTTAACAAATAAAAATAAGGTATGGAATCTGAATGGGTTTCTTGTCTTTAAGCTAGACAGTCATCCTGACATGTTGCTGAGAAAGATGTGATTATTATGTGCCACTTTGCATCTGACGGACAAATGTCTTTCCTGCAGTTGCTATGATGATAGGAAGCCAGTAGACTTTCTTCCATTATTAAAAAAAAAAAACAAACAAACAAAAAAAAACCCCAGTAACAGGCGAATAAGCAGAAGATGTTTTGATTGTTATTTATGTTCAGATTATGTTCAGTTTTACCTTTGCTATCACAGCAAAAATGAATATAATATTCCCAAAATAATAGCAATAAAAAGCTTTCTCGAGGGCATTATACAAAAAGGCACTTAAAAAGTAAAAGGAGAAGCACTGATGTATTCTAGTTTAATTTGTTGTTCTGTTGCTACTTGTAGTGCATTTAACATGTGGAAAAGACAGAGCTATGATTTGTGGAATGAGCCTGATTTTGTACCAAACGTTTTCAATACTTATCACTAGCTACGCTGGAATCTGTCTGGTCTGTTGGGGTTTGGTAGCTTGAGGAATTAATGAATATTCATTCCTTTTCCCTGGGTACAAAGTAAAATAACTAGTAATTAGTATAATATTTAATACTCCTATTCAAAATAAATAAATCTTTTGTGAAAAAAAATCTAATTATTATAATGTAGCAACTTCTGCGTGTGTAACTGAAATTGGATGTGCTGTTTTGAAAATGCTTTTAAGCCCTCATTTACATGTTTCCAGATCAGTTAATTATTCTCCTTGTATGCACAAAACAGAACTCTGGATTGTACTTGCATATATTATTCATTTTGCTATCTATCTTCCAAGTTTAGCTGATTCTAATATTTTAATTTTACATCATTATTATGCCAGTGATATTTGTCTTCTGATACAAGAGTTATTCTTGTCTGCACTTAGTTTTATGCTCATTTTTAAATGAAATGGCTTCATGGTTGTGACTGTGACTGTTAAAACTTGAGACTTGCATTTTGCTTACATACTAAATTAGTCACATCTTGTTTCCGTGAAAGCATGGTCTCTCAGATGGGGACCTTGGCTTTTGATAGTGACGTCATGAGCTGCAGAAAAATGCAACTAATCAAATCAAGGTCAGGAGCCTTGAAACTGGTCACCAGAGTCAGAGCTTGAGAGTTGCTCTAATAGGGCCTGATCCAAAGTTTGCTGAAATATGGAGGAGGATTGATGGGTCTCACTTTCAATGAGACCTTTCACATTTATCTGAATGTTAGCTGCTGCATTTAGTATTTCCCTGATATCCATTAGGTCATCATTGCCATAGTCACTAGACACAGCTCATTCTTCCTGGCTCCAAAGGTATAAATGAGGAGATGTTTGACACCAGTGAGCCCTACTGCAGTTGTCCTGTTCCCTCTGGGCACTGGTATGTACAAACCATCATGGTCTCATTGTACACCACTAGCACTGTGGCTGCTCTCTGTCCTTCCTGTAGATTACAGAGAGATGAGGTGGGGGAGTCTGTTTACTAGTATGCTTGGGAGTCCATATGTGGTAGCCATACAAGTACATAACTTGGAAACTGTTGTTACCTTCTGATCTACCAAACTACTCAGTTCCTATCCCATTTAGTACTGATTTCCTTCTTCAAGAAGAAAATCTTAGAGGCACAGGACCAGGCTGTCCCTGGGTGCGAAAAGATGACTGGCCTGGCTGAACAGAGAGCTTTGGCTGGAGCTCAGGAAAAAAAGGAGTTTATGACCTTTGGAAGAAGGGTCAGACAACTTAGGAGAACTACAGAGACGTCGTGAGGTTATGCAGGCAGAAAATTAGAAGAGTCCTGGGCAGAGCTTAACCTGGCTACTGGCATAAGAGATAATCAAAAATGTTTCTGTAAATGGATTAACAGCAAAAGGAGGGCTAAGGAGAATGTCCATCCTTTATTGGATGCCAGGGAAACAGTGACAAAGGCTGAGGGAAAGGGTGAGGTACTTAAAGATGAGGCAAAGAAGGCATTAATAGTAAGACCAGTTGTTCTCCAAGTACCCAAACCCCTGAGGAACAGGGGAGTAGAGTGAAGCCCCCATAATCCAGGGGGAAATGGTTAGTGACCTGCTACACCACTTAGACACACAGAAGTCTATGGGACCAGATGGAATACACCCAAGGGTGCTGAGGGAGCTGGTAGAAGTGCTCACCAAGCCACTTTCCATCATTTATCAGCAGTCCTGGTTAACCAAGGAGGTCCCAGTTGACTGGAGGTTAGCAAAAAAATGTGATGCCAATCCACAAGAAGGGCCAGAAGGAGGATCTGGGGAACTACAGGCCTGTAAGTCTGACCTCAGTGCTGAGGAAGGTTATGGAGCAGATCACCTTGAGCGCCATCATGCGGCATGTACAGGGCAACCAGGTGGTCAGACCAAGTCAGCATGGGTTTATGAAAGGCAGGTTCTGCTTGCCTAACCTCATCTCCTATGAAAAATGACCCACTTAGTGGATGAAGGAAAGGCTATGGATGTTGTTTATCTGGACTTTACTAAAGCTTTTGATAGTTTCTCACAGCATTCAGCTGGAAAACCTGGCTGCTCAACTGGGGTTGTTTAGCCTGGAGAAAAGGAGGCTCTTGGGGAGACCTTATCGCTCTCTGCAGCTCCCTGAGAGGAGGCTGTAGGCAGGTGGTTGTCTGTCTCTTCTCTCAAGTAACAAGTGATAGGACATGAGGAAATAGCCTCACATTGAGCCAGGGGAGGTTTAGATTGGATATTAGGAAAAACATTTCTTCACCAAAAGGGTTGTCAAGCATTGGAACAGGCTGCCCAGGGAAGTGGTTGAGTTGCAATCCCTGGAGGTATTTAAAAGACGTGTTGATGTGGTGGTTAGGGACATGGTTTAGTGGTGGGATTGACAGTGCTAGGTTAAAGGTGGGCTTGTTGATATTAAGGGTCTTTTCTAACCAGAATGATTCTATGATGCTGCTAGAGGTTTAGCCTGCCAGGCAATAATGGAGAAAACCCATGTTCTTGAGAGGAAAGCTGGTTGTTTACAGGGAACAGTTAGAGATGGAATATAACCCCTGTTCCCACCCTGCATCCTCTGACTGTTGCTGTTGTGGGTGCCTGTTGGTACGACAGATGGAAGTTAAGGGTTCTGCAACCTGTATTATAAGCTTGATGAGGTAAGAAGCAGAAATAGCCTCTTAATAATTGAAATTTTTGCAAGGTTTATTTTATGTGTGTCTTATATCTGAGAGAAAACTAAGCAAAACTTAATTTTTAGACATTAAGTGTTTTACTGACCCTGTCGTGTCATCTGTTTGGGTTTTTTTCCTTTTTTGGGGCATTAGGATTTCCAGTAACCTTTGGATAAGTGGCAGGGCTTTGGCTAGAGCTGACGGCCATGGAGTATGAGGAAGGGTGAGGTACTGCTCCAGTTGAATAGAAGTTCACGATTAAGGTTCAGGATGCCATAACATATATGCAGGGGATTCTGAAAGAACTATGTAATGCAAAGAGTAGTAAATGCTAGAGAGGATTTAAAAGGCAAAGACAAGTAGCTGGCTTAAATGAGATTAAGATACCACAGCATTTCATGGACACACATGGAGAAAGGGTTTAAAGGATGCTGACCAAACAGGAAATTGTACTAAACAGACATGG
This sequence comes from Psophia crepitans, assembly GCA_013399095.1. Taxonomy (NCBI): domain Eukaryota; kingdom Metazoa; phylum Chordata; class Aves; order Gruiformes; family Psophiidae; genus Psophia; species Psophia crepitans. The sequence goes on along the minus strand of VWZZ01000822.1, from coordinate 661,043 downwards.
AAGAAAGAGGTTTGTCATGCCAGGTGATCCTTTCCTCTCACAATGCTTTACTCCCTTTTCTAAGCTATTTCTGAGAATACAGAACTGTGATTTAGCAAGGTGTAGTTTTTTGATCTGTCTGGATCTACTTACTCATAGGAAGCTACATTAAAAGCCCACGACCAAGCTTGCAAAGTCAAACCCTGAATGCTGACTTTTCTTACCTACATGGTAGGTATTACTGGCTTTATACGTGCGTGAGTATTCTGATAGTATTTATTTTTCTGCAGATCCTGGCCATTTTCAGGGCCCAGAATATATGATGTTTGTGGTTCAGTACCTATTTTCCTGTTCAAACATGACAGATTTATTTACTACATACTTTTCAAACTTTGCTTTGAAGAGTGAATGATGAATTTACCCAGGAGGCTATTCAGTTTTTCAAACATTAATGAAATTGCTTTCATCTTTATGAAGTGAATGAATAGGATTATCCCCATTATAGAGATTACTTGTTGAGGTACAGAGTTTTAAAAAGTACTCTCTAAGTTTGCATGCACGATTCAAGATGCGAAGATCTTACTTTTTATCCTTTTTAGCGTTAAATACCACACCTGTATTCAGACACAACTCCCATTGATTTTTTTGGGCACAAATGTAAATTTCAGCAAATAAGATTTTGAGATCTCAAATGATGAATCTAGAAGTGAAGGATGGGCTGTGGAAAAGGATCTCTTCAAAGTTTGGTTAAAACTTTGGTAAGGAACTCAGTTTTCCAAAGTAAATTCCAGATTCATTAATCAATAAATGTTCGTTTATTTTTTTTCCCAGTACCCGTTTTAATGTTTTCCAACTTCAGCAAGAAATTACATTCCAACTTCTACAGCTGATCTAGTGGACAAGAATACTCTCAAGGCACCACCTAGACATTTTTAAGGAAGAGAAATACAGTTTAAAAAATAAAAAATAAAAAAATCACACATATCTATATAGGAGGAACTAAATAAGTTCTGTATGGGCAGTCTTTATCCTAGTGCTAAACGGCTTCTGAAGGCTTGGTTTTCTAAGCTCGAAAGATTTAACCAGCACCAATTTTTGTGTGTCATGTCTTTCTGATATGTCATGTCATCTCTTTTTTCCTACTTTTTCTCTAGTGGTGTCCTGGGATAGTAGAAATTCTTTAAGCCTACTTCACCCATGGTCAATCTGTAATCTGCTTGTCATGTTTATATCCATCATACAGGACTCTGCTAACCACATGAACACTGTAGCCGATGGCAACAGTAAACTGTCTCTCTCTGTGGCAAGTGAGTGAGAGGCACTGTTGCCAAAGCAGTGTAAAGCAAGGAAGTGGTAATGTTTGAGGAGTCTTTGATTCCTTGTGAGGGCTGTGAAATGATGGGAACTCTAGTAGTTTCTTCTGCCCATGTACTGTGAATTGCAGCCTCTTTTCTGATCTCCAGGCTGTTCTGTCCCGTCTCACCACCTCCTCAACTCCTTTTACCCCAGTTTCATTCTCTCTGTCTATCCTGTCCCAAGACTTCCTCCTCATCTTTCTCCCACAAGATGAACTCCACTCATGTGTATACTAGTCAAGTGGGTTATCTGCATGTTTGGAGCATGACTGCATTTTCTCTAGCTCTCCTGTGGAATTTTCTCTGATATGGATCTTCCTTTTTGTCTTCGATGTTTTCATGGTCAAAAAAATATTTAACACAGCATTGATAGATAGCACCCTTGGAAATTATCTGTACAGGCCACTCCTCTCAGAGCCATGTGTTAGGCTTTGCCACATGCTGGCCGATCTTACCGTCTTTTGCTCTTGCCTCATGGTGTCAAGGCCGTCGCGTCAACTGTCATGACTTCGGTTTTAAATGAAATAGTAAATTGAAAAGAACAAGGAGCTAGCATGAAGGATGTGCCAGCCTGCTGTTTTTCATGTGCTGGCCTGGAGTCCTGCCTTTATACGAGGGGCTAATTTAATGTGAGAGGGAAAGAGGGAAAGAGGGCCTTATTCATAACAGTAAACCTGAGAAACCCTTTTTCATTCTTTTCAGTGCTGAGATGACAGAATGTCGGTTCTCTTGTGGATGGTTTGAAACTCTTTGTTTTAGTTGTATTGCACTGTACATTTTGCTCCAGATGCTATGAACTTTCCTATCAGTAGATTTTAACTAAACTAAAGGTAATAATGCTGCAGATATTCCTTGAAAACTAAGGATTTTTGGATATTATTGTCAGAACAAACTGGTCTTTTATTCTTATTTAGGATCTGTAAGTAGGTGTTTCCTCATTATTTGTTTCTCTTTGTTTCACTTTGATTGATTCGTGACTACACGAATATATAAAAGTATATTCGTGTAGTAAGTATGAAGACTTTAAAAGCTAACACAGGCCCTTGGGGCAGGAAGTTGCCTTATCAGTTTTGTAACCCTTTATGCATATTTACAATGGTACAGAAAGAATTATTGATGGTAATACTATAAACTGTTTCCTAATAAATTTATTTGGAAGGGTTGTGCTAGAAAGGCTGAAGAGAGAAGAGCAACAAAGATGAACAGGCTTAGAAGGTGATGTTATAAAACCCTTCCTCAAAGCACTTTATTGAGTGGAAAGTAAGAGAATTTACTGTGCTGCTTCTAGGTAGGGTAGAACTATAGTTAGTGACAAATAAATTGTGACTTTTCACATTTAAAACATCTTCTTGTCCTTCAGCTCAATGCTGTCCCTGCCTGTGCTGTTTCAGAGGTATAGTGGTAAATTAAAAAGGAGTAATTCAGCTGTGCTTGTGTTCATTATCTGTAAGAAGTGAATAAACACTGTATTGCTGAAGTCAGAAGTAGGTGGATTCATTTTATTCCTCTTGACTATAGCACCAGGTAATTGTGCTTCTCATGACTTAGCCAGTCATTTCCTAGCAGTTCCCAGAAAATCAGAAACTCCTGTTCAAACCTTCTTCACCAACTGACCTGATTCACCTCTTCCCCACCCGCTTTCTGACTGAAAAAAGAAATCTCTTATTCTGGTGAGATATTTTGACAGCTATACCCTTTCTCATTTTGGTAACTGTTGTGGTTTAACCCAGCACGCAGCTGAAACAACCATACAACCATTTGCTCACTCCCTCTTACCCCTCACTCCCGCAATGGCATGGGAGAGAGAATTGAAAATGGGAAAAAAAATCCCAAAAAACTCATGGGCTGAGATAAAGACAGTTTAATAGGACAGAAAAGGAAGATAATAGTAATAATAATAAAAGAATATACAGGACGAGTGATGAACAGCACAATTTCTCATCACCTGAAGTTGATGTTCCACAAGACCCTGAGCTACACTGCCTCCAGGCCCACTCCTCAGTTATACATAGATCATGATGCCATACGGTAAGGAATATCCCTCTGGTCAGTTGGGGTCTGCTGTCCTGGCTGTGCCCCCTCCCAATTTCTTGGGCCCCCCCCACCTTCTCTTTTACAAGCCAGTATGAGAAGCTGAAAAGTCCCTGACTGCTCAGCAACAACTGAAAACACCAGTGTGTTACCAACATTATTCTCATCCTACATCAAAACACAGCACTATATCAGCTGCTAGGGAGAAAAATAACTGTATCCCTGCTGAAACCAGGACAGTAAAACATTTATGATTTGGTTTCATAAAATATATTGTTGAGATGAACATATTTATTCAAAATGCTTCAATTTTTATTACATCTGGTTTTGATAGAAAACGCTTCTGTGAAAAACAATCAGACTAGATATGGTCTTATTTTGTAACTGCTTTGCATTGGTCATTTCTGTATCTGCTTTTCAAAAAAGCATGCCAAGATTTATCAGTAAATTTCTGTGTTTAAAAAATGTTAGCAGGGAAAATTGCATAGCATTTTGAAGCCCACTGCAATCTCTGTAGATTTTTACCTCCTTCCCTTTTGTAGAGGAAAAATAAAAAATATAATGTTTGGGATTAAGGATTTTTTCAAAAGTTTCTACATTCTCTCTGGCCTTTAAGGGAAGATACCCATGAGGAAGAAAGTAGAAATTCTGCAATGCAAAGTATCAAGCTTTCTCTGGGCTTCCAGTATTCCAGAAGGCGTCTCTAGAAATAAGAACTATTAGCCATTTGCACTGTGTGTCAAAAGACTGATGTCTCTTACTGCTCTTGTTCCCGATGTTTTGGTTTTTTTTTTTAGTACTCTGTTTTCTGGTAAGTCCAGGGGGCTTGAGCTAACTATTCCTTTGTTTTGAAGTAGCCAGTTCTTTGAAAAATCAGTTTGAAGTTGGTGCCTTTACATCTCCAGAGAATTTCAGTGGAACTGAAGCCACCTTCCTGATATACTTAGGGTTGCACATTAGATTAAATTGAAATTCATGTCCCATTGCAATACGGAAACTATTGGGTGATCTGTGAATGTTTTAAAATCAGTGAAGCCATATATTTCTGACTTGTGCTTTTATGCACCCAAACCTTTCACACCAGGGAATTGCCAATAGTATCTGAGTTTGTTCCATAAAAACAGTTCAAGTGCTCAATAATGTAGAGAGCAAGATCCTCTGGGAATCATTTTGCTGCTGGGCATGATTGCAAACCTTTTCCTTCTCCTTCCAAACACCCACTAGTCAGGTAACTGAGATGTACTATTATTGATCTGCAGATGTACCAGTGGGCTAGTCACTTGTCATATAAAATGTGTCAGAATTTGCACATCAATTGCAGCAGTTACTTCAAAAATCATACTTCTCTATGAAAATAAAACAGAAAATCACATGCCACTTAAACACCTCAGCAATAATTCTGTTGCTTCAGGCACCTGAGCTGTAATAACTGTTGGCATTTTCAGTCCAAACCTATTTTTGAGAAATTTAAAAGAGCACTGTCAATTCATGCTATTTTGAAACAACCATAGCATGCATGAATGGGACAGAAAGCTGGCAATTAGGCCGGTTAGCTGACCATTGCTTGCTTTCTGCTTGCACTTGTCATCCTACTTCTCTTTTCTGCTTTGTTAATGTAATGTTGCAAGGTACAGTGGTGTGTTGTTTTTTTTTTTCTCAGCTGCCTACATAAAATCGTTTTAGAGATCTGCTTTGGCATAAATGTATTGTATCCCACTACATTCCCCAATCTAAATCAAGATATGAATTTTTCTTGTGGTTTGGAAATACATTAGTGATTTATTTAATTAGTTTTATTGAAATTCGCTCTTCAACAATATGATTCTCAGGATGAACTCACCTCACCGCTTCTTGAAAAGGTCTAGATGAAACATCATCTTGTTTAATGTAAAGATGCCTATTTTTTTTCAGCCTCTAAAATTTCTTTAGTGTGGCATGTGAAATTTCACTTAGAAGAGAACTTAGTTTAAATTCTTAGATAAAGCAAATTTTGTGTTATTTCTTGTTCTGTTAGGTGACCTAAAAATCTTCAAATACTTCCTGCTTATTTTAGATCAGTGTTTCATTGGTGCCATAAGAATACTTTTTTCATTTGTAATTACAGCTTTTGCAAGATTTCAGACATTTCTCGGAGTAACTGTTGGCCAGTAGGCAGCTGGAATACTGGATAAAGCACAAAAGATAACTTCACACAATGAGTTTTATTGATGAGCACCTTACAAATCAAAAGGCAGGCCCTTGAGTCCCCGTAATTAGAGTTCAGGTTTCCTGAAACAAATTTGGTGGTTGTTTTATTAGCAATATAGATTCTGTTGGAATAACTAATCCACATATGTTGAACCTAAATCAAGCTCACACTACTGAAAAATCTTTTGAATGTAGTGGTGGCCAAATCTATAATACAATCATAGGTTTGGGTTGGAAGGGACCACAAGGATCATCTAGTTCCAACTAGAATAATAGTTGGAATGAATAATAGTTCCAATGAATATATCTGGATTTGTTTTGTTCCATTACTGACTTTATTAGGAGAATGGGTTCCAGTTGTGCCATTTTCTGGCTTTGTTACTGTGTGCGCTCTGAAACTGGATTCTCAGGCCCTGGTGTGCTTTTAAGAATTTGATCTTCTCAACATCTTTCTTCAGTCTTTTGGTTGCTTGGCTGACCTTGTTTTTATGTTAGTGGGGTTATTGATGGGAGTAACCAATGAAATGGGTAGTGAACATGGGAAGCGTTTTCAGAATGAGTTATTAAACTCCTGCCAGAGCTTGCATTTATTATAATTATCACAAAACTGTTTTGTGGCCCCATAAACTTGCATGGTGATTTATAAACTTAGGCTTAGATTTTGCTAATGCATATGTGCAAATTTTTTCACTTGTGTGAAGGAAGTTATACCAATGCTTGTTATAGATAGGGTGGGTTCCTTATGTCAAGATATTTAGAAGGTATTTATTTAGACTGGACTAGTGGCAGCAGGGATAAAACCCAACCTAGCTTACATTTCTAAAGTCTCAATGAAGTTTGCCTGCAAAAATGCTAATGGTCTAATCCTGCAGAGTTCTGAATCCTTTTCACATTTTTAATACCAGTGGGAAAACAAGGTAGTTGTTGTCTTCCACAGTGGAGTCTAAAGCAAGAAATACAAAACTGGGCCTACAGAAAACTTCTTTCCTGTTTTCTTAGCATGTTAGCTAGGAGCAATAGCAACAGAAGGTCTTTACCTTCTAGTGGCAAATGGTTGGTTGCTACGTGTTTCTGTATTGTTTAAAATTCTCGCAGCTTTTGCAGCTTCTCCAGCTTCTGGAGTTCAGCTAGAACAGCTCTTAGTAGCCTAATTTGATCAGATTAGCTTTTGATTAAATTTGGCTTACAGTTACAGTCTTATTTATTTAGTTTCTCCTTACCATTAAATTAGATTTGACATTCTTAACTTAAACCTTTGAGTTTCCAGACCTATTTGCTCAAGGCCAGGACCTGTGCTGGAGGTGACTCTGATTATCAGGTGTCCAAGCTGCCCGTGCCCAGCTGAGAGTCTAAATGTAATGGGGAAATTGGGTTAAAAGGGAGTGAGTGCCTCATTAGTGGCTCTCCTTCCTCCTTGAAGCACCTTCAGTGCTGGTTTTGGTAAATGTAGTAATCCCAATTGCTAAGTGTGTTACTCGGCACTGCTTGTCAGCACATAAACATTTCATCAGAGTTAAGTGAAAATAATCTTCTAAGAACCAGTTCGGAGCCTACGTTCTTTCTACACCCAGCAACAAGTGTCTGAGGTAAGGTGGTGTTTGAAATATACTTGAATCATTCCCAGACCAGGGTTAAATGTCGTGTATTCAAACATCAAAATGAGAATCCAGATATAAACAGGTAAGATACTTTCCAATAGAGTAAAAACAGAGCAGTGTAAAAGGAGACCGTTTTAGATTATGACTTTGAACAATCTGACCTCAATCAATTTGACTTTTCTCACAAGCGCACTTTTAACTTCAGGGATAGGCGTGAGCAGATGTCTATTTTCTGGATAAGGATGAATGTGAATTCATTATTAATACACTCAGGTTTGCAGATTATTACAGCTTTAGGAACACAGTAAATTGTCTAGACCAGTTTTGACGACACCATGCCAGAATAATTTGTGTCATCTTAAAAGGATATGGATGTATTCAAGTTATTTTTCAAATTTGCTTGGAAAGATTGTATATATTTATGAGAGGCTCTGCTTAAATCATACAAAGGGAATTTTCAGGAAAATAGCTCCATAAATCTTAGGAAATGCAAAACTAACAGACATGTGAAGGATTTGTATTTAGAAAAGAATCTCCCAGTGGGTTGCTCTCAGCAGAAAATGAAAAGGTCATCTTTGCATTCAGTTGAACTATTAGTGCGTTTTTTGCTGATATAAGCAGTTGTACAGGTACGGTCACTGTCACAGTCTCAGATCTCAGTGCTGCAAATTAGCAAGGTTTTAACTTTGCTCCAAATATCATGCTAGCTCACTTTCATTTTGAAAAAGGTGGGGGGAGGAGAATGGGACGAAGCACCTATTGACAAAGCACGTTATAATTGTTTAAGTAGGCCCCACAAGTCATGCATTTCAATTATTTGTTCAAAGCTGCCTGCAATTAAGAGTTGCAAACAAGGTTTTTGAATGCAAAGTCAGACAATTAAAATGTTTCATGAGTTCCTTAGAGAGAGAAGTTTTGAGTTAGCACTTTGAATACACAAGACCTCTTGTTTTCTAATCTCCTTTCCCTTTTACTCTGTGAAAGAGGGGAGATGTATATTTTTCCCAGAATTTTTCTTTCTTTAAGCCAGGCTGATCCTAGGGAAGATTGAATCATCCTAGTCTTTGACTTGTACATTTGAATGTCTTCTGCTCCTTGAGAGATCATCCTTGTTGCCTCATAATGGTCCAGGTGCAAAAAAACTTTGCCTATGTCTGGCTTGTTCTCGAAGGGGGGTCGTAAATCACTTTAAGCATCTCTCCTCCCTCTTGCACACTGCCCCCCACCCAAATCTTCTTCCTTCTCCTTTGAAGAGACAGAACTATTTTAGCTAGTGATTTGTGGCACTCAGGCACTTAGAGTGCAACCCCTATGCTCAGTAAGCTAACAGACAAGATGTGGGAAGCAGTGATGCATTGCCTTGTTAATGGGACCTCTGTGGATGTTGGTATTATATCTGTTGGTGGTGATCAGATCACAGCTGCTCCCGGGGAAGGCCTAACTTCTTTCTCTTTAACCATGAAAACAGACTTAATTTCCTTCCTCCTTTCAGGAGAACAGTGCTGCTCAGGGTTGGTTTTTTCCTTGCTAATGCCATTTGAATGCTGGCTGTTTGCATTTAGAACTTGCAGTTTGGGAGTCTGTAAGGCTTCCTTTTTAAAACAAAAAACAAAAAAAAAAAATTTTATTTCTTTATATGCTCAGAAGTCTACCACTTGAAAGCATTTGACAGGCTTTCCCCCTTCACTTCTCCAGAATGTCTGTCATAGAATCATCTTTAATGGTAATCTTTTTGATGCAAAGCAGTGCAAACTGCTGCGTAGTATTAGGTGCATTTTGTTTTGTGTATGTAAAGGTGAGAACCTGTATCAATTTTAAAAAAGCCAACTGTATACTGAACAGCAACAGAAAATGTCAGTTTAACTAATGGCTCTGTAAGAAAAACAAAGACTACACGACTGGTGATATGACACACAAATTCAGCTGTCACTGAACATCCCTGGGATTTGCTTGCTTGTGTAAAGTTTTAATCTCTTGGAAAAGAATCATACCAGATGTATTACTAACAGCAAAATATCTCACTGGTTAATGAAATAATAATTTTTTTTGCTGGTAGACCAGTGATATTCAAGGGCATTTGATTTCACTGAGTAGACTGAACTGTAGTTTATGGAAATTTTTTCTGAATGCACCATGATGGTGTGAGGGTGAGAGGCTGTGCTGGCTTGCTGGGAGCCTTTCTTGCTCATGAGGTTGAGCACTTGTGGAGAGTTTTCAAAGGCAGGGATTAGTGATCTGAAGCATAAGGGAGCAAATTGTGTGCATGCCCGGAGCCTATCCTGTTGCTACTAGATCTCTTGGACTGAATGGTCCGGCAATGTGTGTCAATTTGCATGACCTTTAATACGCTGGGTTTTGCCAAAGTGCTTTCCAGCATCAGCATGGATGTCTGAGAGGAGATGGGATGAGACCCCAATGGCAGGGATAGATTTTCCCTTATCTCCCCATTGTGAGATTTCTTGCTCCTTGCTTTAAAGCAGCTGAGGTTGGCCTGTTGCATGGGCAATTGGAGTTCAACTTGCCCAGGCGATTGTAATTTCTAAGCTGTCAGTTAATGACTGACGTTGCTTAAAAGCCTTCAGTGTGTGTTGTTTCTCTTTAGGGTTTTTACTCAAGCAAAATTTTGGCTGCTGTGGAAGCAGTTTTGCCTCACTTAGAAATATATAGGAACTAGATGTAACCCCAATAGCTAAATACTAGTTAGCAAGGACTAATGTCTACTAATATGATTTTTATACTTTTCCCCCCAAAAATACTGTGGCGATATATTTGAAGTCCCCAGTTTGCATATCGGTGTTTTATGTATGTATAGTGAATTTTGTATGTATAGCTTCATTTTGAAGTGCAAGCCTAGTAAAAATCAGTCATATTTATATCATAAGCTTGGACCACTGACAAATGACAAACAATAAATTGACAGAATGTACGATTTTTATGTCACTTTTCAACTTTCAGGGCTCGTTTTATTAGTGTTAACACTGCTGCTTCATTTTCCCTAAAGATGTCAGAGATTGAGAGGACAGGATGCAGGTCTCAGCTCTTCTGATGCTCTCATTTTCCCTCTGACATAGTTCTGCTTTGTAGCTTAGGGCACGCCACTTGATCGCTGTTCCCAGTCTCCCAGCTGGTACTGCAAATACATACCTCTTTGGGCTGGTGGGAGGCTTGACTACTGTCTGTTAAGTGTCTGGAAACATAACAGTTTGATTCAGTGTGTTTCATGAAATGATGTGTGGTCTGTTTATTTTTTCATTTTCATGGATATGTTGCTTTTAGTATTTTTAACCTTTTATTTCAACACTTTCTCAATGCTTTTACCCTTGTTTCAGGAAGCAATTTCCAGACCCTTCAGTTAAAGGCTATAGACACAGTGACTCTGACCTATGTATGAAAGTCACAGATTCATACAAAAGGGAGAAACAACCATGGAAAAAACAAGTAATGTAATAGAAAGTGGGGAATGGGGACTGAACCTGTGGAACAAGACTTGTAGTTTACAAGTCATCTGGGGAGTGAGATGAGCAGGGAAGAGGGGACCATGGAAGGTATTTGGAACAATGAACTCATAAAAACTCAGCTTTTAAACTACAAAATGTTTCAATCCTACCATCCCCCTACAAGGGATGGTAGCAGACTATGGTGGACAGGAAATTTACAGTACAAGATATTGCTTCAATTTCATTGCTAGTGAGATAGGTGGAACTTTTTATTGTTGAAACAATGAAAGCATTGGGTTTAGCATTTGCTGACTGATAATGAAGGCTTGTGTCCTTGCCTGAAGTGGACATAGTGTTTGTAGATGAGTCGACAGGGTAAGATACAGAAACACCTTTTTCATGGTTTAGTATGAAACTGAGACAAATTATTTACTAATTTACTAAAATAGATTTTAAAGTCATCCAAACTGCAATACTAGCTAGGAAAAAAACCAAACTAATTCTCTAAGAATTTAACACATTAATGATAAATAATAAAATTTTGGTATTTTTTTGTGATGTGTTTGGTTGTTTTTGTTTTTCAAATCAAATAGGGAGATACAATCTTTTGGTTGAGAAGCCATCTCTTTGGAAGTGTGAACTGTATATTGCAGGCTTTTAAGGAAATGAAGGAAAATTTATCCATGGTAATGATTGTTTAAAATTATATTTCCTTTCTTCTCTTTTTGTCAACCAACTACTTGATGTCCTAATTTTAAAATTTTGGAAAAAAATTTCTTCTATTGTTTTGACCAGCTTTAATATTCAGTATTCATATCAGTGTTAAAGACATAAATGCATAGAGCAATAAGAACTTTCAGGATTGGAGGACGTAAAATACAAAATGTAAAGCTGATGGGGATAGAACTGATATAAGGGCATTCACTAAAACCAGCACAAGCATACATATACATATATATCTATGTATTCCTATGTGTATGTGTTATCTTGGGACTACTCTGTTTGTGCTAGAAATAGAGTTATCCGATAACCTTATTTTTGTGACTCTACAGTCTGTTCTGCGTTGCTGGAGTAGGAACTGAGAGTACATAACAAGGTAGTTTATCACTCAGCCTTAGGAGTAGCAAAGATAATTTTGCTGTTTAGGGTTCTGGGATAGAGGAAAGCAGAGAAAAGATAAAGAAAGGAAGAGCAGGGTTCCAGTGGGGTTGCCAAAGCTGGGTGAGGGCTGCTGTTACAGTTATTCAGAGATTCACAGATTGGTAGGGGTTGAAAGGGACCTCTGGAGATCATCTAGTCCAACCCCCCTGCAAGAGCAGGATCACCTAGAGCACATTGCGCAGGATTGTATCCAGAAGGGGCTTGAATATCTCAAGAGAAGGAGACTCCACAACCTCTCTGGGCAGCCTGTTCCAGTGCTTCATCACCCTCACAGTAAAGAAGTTTTTTCTCCTATTGAGATGGAACTTCCTGTGTTCCAGTTTGTGCCTGTTGCCCCTGTCCTGTCACTGGGCATCACCGAGAAGAGTCTGGCCCCTTCCTCTAGACACCCACCCTTCAGGTATTTATAAGTGTCGATGAGATCCCCTCTCAGTCTTCTCTTCTCCAGGCTAAACAGACCCAGCACTCTAAGCCTTTCCTCATATGGGAGATGTTCAAGTCCTCTAATGATCCTGGTAGCCCTCTTCTGGACTCTCTCCAGTAGTTCCCTGTCTTTCTTGAACTGGGGAGCCCAGAACTGGACACAATACTCCAGCTGTGGCCTCACCAGGACAGAGTAGAGGGGGAGGATAACCTCCCTCGACCTGCTGGCCACGCTCTTCTTGATGCACCCCAGGATACCATTGGCCACCTTGGCTATAAGAGCACACAGTGACACACTTTCCATATCTTATTATTAATAAGATGCTGAGATGCTTTTTCACTGGTATGAAATCTATAAGCATTCCCTAAATCCTGAAATCTGTGAGCATCCCTTTCAAGTATTGGGGTGTCCTACGGCATCAGTGTTGGCTCAGGTGGGAAGCCAGCCTTTCAAGAAAGGGCAGCATGACATATAGTGAGATGGGACAGAAAACGTTCCTTGTCCTGAGGATGTGGCTGTGTTCCTGGTCTAGGTTTGGTTTTGTTGGAGTTTTTTCTTCTTCTTTCTTTTTTTTTTTTTTTTTCTGCCTTTTTTCCCCCCTGCAGTTAAGTAACAGTCAGTTCCTAGATTAATGAATTGAGGATTCTCGCTATTATTTGAAGATTAAGGGGCCAAGTCACTATGTCTTGCTTACACTGCCTGTCGAGCAAGTATTAAAACTTCTTGCATAATGCTGAGAACACCAGCGATTTCCTCCTGAATGGTATGTATTTTAAGGACAGGTAGAAGTCATGGAGGGAAACTGAAGTTAACTGTTACTGTGATGCAGGGAATTAGTAATTGTTACTGGAATACTTGTACTCAGCATCACTTGCAGCTGCCCACCACTTTGCGTTTTCTCTAATGCCAGAGACTTTTTGGCTCACTTAAAGTACAACTGCTTTTTCTTTATTTAATAAACTATGAAGTGGGAAATTTGTGACTGAGTTCTGAGAGAGAATAGTTGCAAGCACAGCTGGCTGATGATGAGCTGTGACTAGAATACCAGGTCCTGCCAACTTGCAGCATGTGCACATTTTTCAAATACTCTTTTTGTACAGCAGCAATATCAAACATTAGAGCAGCAAGATTTGACCTCTTAAATACAGCATCTCGTCTTGGGGAACAACGTGACTGTGGCAAGCAGGAGTTCCGTAGGAGCTGGCAAAGTGCCTCTCCATGAAGTTCAGTATCTTTTCTGGTAGGGCAGAGCAGTATCAGTTAAACACAGGCAACCCTTACTAGAGTTCCAAGCAAAAGTGGTAGTTCTTTTTCTTCAACATGTCAGAAGCAGCTGCAGAAATAGAGATTCAGTGAAAGATTTAAATCTGCATGTGAAGTTCCTAACAAAACTTTCATTGGCCTCAAAGTTACTTGGACATGATCTCTATTGTGCATCTGATGCCAGGAAGGAAGTTTGTCCATGAATGAAGACAGCACAAGCTCCTCTGACTACCCAGGCCAAAGAAATGTCTAAAGGACACCAGCTAATTTTGCCACTGATGTCTTAATAACTTCAACTAAAAAAAGGCGAAGTTATAGCATGGACAATAATAGGGTTAAGGGCTGGCTTCCAGAATGTGGAGCTTAGCAAATGCTGCTTGTACTGAACCTATCATCAAGCCCTTTGGTCAGGATCCATCAATAACCTTACCACATGTAATACTTTTGCTAGGCATTTTTGTCTGCTGGCATTACAAATCTAGTGGCCTAATTCTCTCAGTACAGAGAACTTGAGAGCACAGCTCCTCCAGCCTTATGCAAGAGGACTGAATTTCAATCAGAAGACATTTCTGCATAGATCTGGAATGAAAAACATGATTAGTAGATTAATGGCCCTCAGCAGGAGAGTATCTGTAGTTCTCTGCCTGGGTTAGAGTAATTTATATTCTGTGGGTTGGCTTATTCAGTTGAATTCCTCCCTTTAATGCTGTGCTTCATCTCCTCTGCAGGCTGCACTGTCCAACTTCTGTGCTGAGTCTCTGTTCCTGTACTAGAGAGCACTGTTGCTGGTAGATAGTTGGGCCGGAAAAAAGACATTCGTTCTGTATCCTCACACCTTTCCATAGCAATGCCATGTTCACTTCCGGTACAGTAATTAGAAGTAATTCCGGTCAGCACCCATGATCACACTTAGCTCTTTAGATCTTCATAACACTGTGCAAACATTAACTAATTAATCTCTCCAGAAGAGATGGAAGGGTAGGTGGGAGTTTTAACTGTCAGCAAGGGAGTACTTCTAAGGCACTGCTCTCTGTCAACAGTTACTGACCTAGCCCATGCTGTCTGGGTGGCTAATCAGGCAGATTGGTGGTATCCAGAAGAGTTAATCACCTGGGACAGCTGCCTGCTTTCCCTACCACCCTTTTGTTGCTCCAGTAAAATGGGATTATTTGAGTATTGTTTTCAAATGTATGGGGCTGTGAATTTCCAGTGTGACAAGAATGACTGTCTCAAAATTGGGAGACTTTTGTCTGAAAGGCAGTGAGTATAAATCTGGCCTGTTTTTTGCGTGCAGCACTCCCCCCAGAGGCCCCTGATCTCCCACCTTCAGGGAAGGCGTTCAGCTGAACTTAGCAGCACCAGTGCAAACGCATGTACTATTTATTCAGTGCTACAGAGAGGGCAGCACTGCAAGAGCCCTGAGAAGTTTTCCAGTGGTGGACACAGATATCAGTTAAAGCTGGCTGCTCTGCAGGGCTTTCATTTTATTTTCCTTCAGGATGCAAAGCAGTGAGTCTGGGGTTTTTGTTGTTTCTTCTTGGTTTTTGCTTTACATGTCCTTGTGTACATAGGAAAGCATCGGCTCCTAGGGAAGCATTGATAGGCTATTGAGAGAGCTTTCAAAGTTCTGCTGGTGCTGTGAGTTTTTGCACTTGAGTGAGTACCGCTTTCCTCACCTTGTAAAAGGGAAGTAGCACATTCAGTGCTGAACTTTGCAAATAACAGGGCCAAATGCCGAGGAGCAGCTGCACCTTTAGGTGCCTTTGTCCTGTTAGCAGACCTAGAGGAGAAAACCATGGAAGTCTCACTTATCTGTTTATCTAGCTTGCAGCAGTCTGATGCCTTCTGCCACCTTTACTGATAATGGTCCCTTTGAAGTTGAGTACAAGTGTGAATTTATGGTTTTGTAAAGACTGGATTCCAGAACAGGTCATAAATTACCTTCTTAGACAAAGGCTTCTGGGGAAACAATATTGCCTTACAATCCCTCACTGTGTCATTATCCTGATGCGTTTCTATCACGGCAAATAATTGACTAGAATGATATGTTGACTGGTTCTCCAGTCAAACTTTGAAATGGTTTGTGTAAACTCCTTTAGCAAGAAGAGCAAGTTACGGAACTGTAGTAAATTCTCATCATCGCTCTTAAATGTATCTTGAGTCCAGGTGTTAATGTTCCAAAGCCAAAGAAAACGTGGATCTTTATTTGCTTGAAATAACATTTTTAATTTGCTGCTGTTTCTCCTTAAAAAGAACAATGTTTTGAAATGCCAAATGCCTCTTCCAGGCCCTCTCACAATGTGAGAGTAAGAAGCAAAATGATGCAGGAGAATGAGTGAATACTTGTCTTACCTATGCACAAATGAGCCAGATCCTGAAGATTACCTGCTTTAGGGAGACAAGAGTCCTGATCTCCTCCTGAGTAAAGCTTTAAGCCAGGAAGCGAGGCATTATACAATCAAGAGGTCTGTGTTCAAAACTAATGGCTATCCTTGATATTCCTTTGCTTTACTGGACTTGATCAAAAAGGGAGTTTGCATTTGGAGTGGAAAGCAGGTGGGTTTTTTTGTAATAAGAAGGGTTGCTTAAAATAGTTTATAGTGTATATTTGGCTGGCATACCGAAGTTTCTCTAGCAAAAAAAGAAAAGCTTGCTTTCCTTGAGAAATGTTGATCTTTTGGTGGTGGGAGACAGGAAACCAGAAGCAACATCACGATGCACGTGGGATTTGTAGCATAGCTGCCTCCTGCCCCTCTCTGGTTTGTTAGCCAACATCCTCAGGAAGACCTCATCCCCTATGATTTATCACAGGGGAGACTCTTGAGCAACCCTGGGGAGGGCAGGTGGTACCTAGTCTAATTGGCCATACAATAAGGAAGATGCTGTCTTGATTTCACAGGTTTCCAGGTATACAGTCATTTTTGAAAGTTCCATTTAGATGTGTAATTATGTTTTTTACCACCTTAAAAAGCCACTCCTGGCTTCTTCACTGCAGAATTCCAGACTTCCAAACCAGGCACAGAGACCACTGCCCTTTCAAGCATTTGAATTTCATACTTGTTATATCACTGTCCCTCATACTCAGAGCTTCCCAGAGCAGTTGCAATTCTACAATAAGTTTTGTTAAATATATTTAGATGCATTTGTCTGTAACATAGCACAGAGTGATTTCTTCAAGAGAAAGTTAAACTGCATCACCTCCTCTTAATTGTAGTATTTTTGTTTTAGGTTCTGTTTCTTTAGCTTATATTCATATATCTGTAATTATTTGTAAAAATTTCTAATTACACATCTAAAGAAATTGATTAGTTTATGTTTCTGTCTTAGGCCAAAACAAAATTTAGGATCATCTTACAATTCAGGTAGGGTTTGGGGCTTGCTTTGTTTTCTGAAATACGCATTGCTCTCACACTGTCAAAGAGCTAAAGAGCAGGCACGCTGGAATCCTTTGTTTAGAAAGTGCTAAAGATTTTGTATGAGGATTTTCAACTGCCTTGTAACACAGGTTTGCTCTGTTCCCTCTTTCTTGAGTCCGCGGTGCTGACAGGATTCTCTTGTCATCTGTTACTAAACAACTGGCAAAAAAAAGAGAAATTGTTTGGAAGTTACATTTCGTTCATCAATGATAAGGTACATACTTAATTTTACTATTCCATTTTCCTTCCCAATTCTGTTGGCTTGCTTGTAGACTGTAAGCTGACTGGAAATGGCGACTGCACAAGACTCGGGACTGCTAGACTCCGTTTCTGGCTGTCATCTCTATGAGCTGTTAGTAAGTAAAAAGAAATGGCTGCGCCTTTTCTGGACAGCCCTTCTTACTGAGGGTTGAAAAGGAACTGCAGTGTGAAAGGAAAAGCGTATAGACAAATAATGGAATAATCACTGGTACAGATGTACCAGGATATTTGTGAAAACACTATCTATCTGTTCCAGTAAATTCCTATTGAATTATTCTCATGCACTGGGTAATAGGTGGCTGTCCAGCACAAAAAGCTTTTAAAGTCTTTCTGAGGCATTGTGCTGGATTGCTCCAGCCAACGTTTTGTGATGACCCAGGATAAGATACGTCTTGATGCACCTGACACACAGTAAGAGATTTGAAAAGAAGATATTAGATCAGTTCCCTTTGACAGTTTGGTTTCTGTCCAATCCGTACATTTTTTTGACAGATAATTAGCAGGGCGGATACAATACATTTGAGGAGCAATAGCAATTATGACCTGAGGACAGCTAGTTTGCCATAAAAGGCAGAGTACGCTGTTAAAAGAAACTGCAAAAAGTCAGATTGCTAGAACTTTGACGCTTCTGAAGAGAGCTTATAGAAGAAGGTTGAATTGACTTTAAGGCAGGACCTAATAAATGGTTATGCAGTCATACAGTATGTGGGATGAAGCGGTAACCTTTTTGTTTTGTCAAAGAAAAGGCATACTGTTCAGAAACAGCATAGGAGACTGTTGTCATTAGAACAGTTAGAACATGATGATATAATTCAAAGATACTAGTAGATCCTGTGCTGAAATCTTTGCTTCCTTCAGGGAAGGCTCAAAAGATCTTTAAATGCTGGCCCTGTGGAATCATTTGCTATTACTTTTTATCTTGAATGCATTTTCTTAATTGTATTTTCTTATTTGTCTGACACTAATATAGTAATCCATGGTACGCAAAATACAGATCACAAGTAAAGTATCTGATGGATACTATAACTGAGTCACAACACTGAATCAACAAGACTTCTGTATTTAGAGCCTCTCTCCAACATGAGAGATGAGAGCAGAAACCATTGCTGAGTAACAGGTAACTGAAATCCAACTGCTGTCCTCATCTAGAGGAATGAGCAGAGTCACTTTTCAGCTCTGCATGGCTTTCAACATTTTGTCATTTTCTAATACGAGAGCGTGAGTGTTGTGGCTGTGAAGTTTTATTTCTCTTCGTGTTTCTCCTGTTTTCAAAGGAATGCCTACATTTTCAAAGCAGGTTATCTTGTTAATGTCATTAGTCACACAAATGTAGCAGGTCTTGATTTGTATCGCTTTAGGGGGAAAATTGGCGAGATATCTTCAGTGAAAGACTTCTGGAAATAACCTAGATCTTCTAGGATGACCTTAAAAATAAAACGCAATTGTGCCAAATTCAGACTCAAATTTTGCAAACTATTGTAATAGTAAAGTGTGATTATTTTATTATTATTATTATTTATATATATATAAGAAAAACTTGGGATTTTGTGGTTTATTTTCTCACTACCTTGAAAGGGGCAGTTTTGTTTACAGTAGATAAAGATGGATTCTATTAATCATCAATTTGATTCAGGAATTCTTTTTCTGGTCTGTTGTAGCCGTTATTTAAAAGTTAAGCAGAATTTGTGATTGGGGCTTCTACTTTGTGTGCTGCAAGTCCATGGAACTGTTGCACAAGCACAGACAGGGCAATTACAAGAAGAAAAGGCAAGAATAAAATTATTGAGACTGTATGTGCCAGGCAACACAAGAGATTGTGCAGGTTCCTTGAGTTGGGAAGCACACTGTTGATTAGTTAGAGCAGAGGAGAATCAGATCTCTGAGCTAGTAGTCTGCTCAATTACGTTCAAACCCTGGACAGGCCTGTATAGAAAATGGCCCCAGTAACTGTGAGAGACCTCAAGGAGCGGGAGGCAGGCTTGACTGATGTTCGGAAGGGACTTTAAAGGGTTCATCAAGGGAGCTGTTTAGCCCTTCTATGTTGTGTTAGTGTTGATGAATAGTTAAAGTTTTTACCGTAAAATTATTGTTCTTCAAATTTACTGTGTGCTAATGACAGGCTTAATTTTTTTCTAAGTGCTGTTGCGTTGTTTGAGCTTGCAGATCACTGCAGGTATTAAGAAGGTAAAACTGAGGTCAAGTGTTATTACTGTTTGACAATATTTTTGCTCAAAAGTTAGGGAACTTCTAGTATGCCATCCAGATTTTTGTATGATAAATGTTAGTAATAATGAAACTGAACAGCCGAAGCCATGTAGCCTTGTCAATACATGCCAGACACATATCATTTGGTTTATTACAGATATAGTCTTTGATCTTTCTTATGTCTGAAGACTTTATTAGGCCCATCTTGTTAAAGACATAGCACGCGGAAGCTGGGAATTGGTTCCTTTAATAGCAAAGCTCTTGAGAAAGAACTTCTCAAATTAAAGAGTAGAAAATACTTCCAAGGGCTGTACAAACCTTCCCACACTTAGCATGAAACACGTTTGCAGATGTTTCTGTGCCAAAATAGTCTGTCTTCACTGGTCTTTCAGTGGTGCTCAGAATTCTGGATTTTACTTTTGCAGAGTCGCTTTCTGAGCCAACCTAAACAAACCTCTCTATGTAACAAAGGAGAAGGTGATTGTGCATATGCTGAATGTTCATGCTCGCACAGGGGGAGGACACATGCAGGCCTAAGAGACTAGACCATGAGTCTCAATAGCTACATTGAAAAATATTGTTGGTACGTACTTGTCCCTTAAGTCTTTATTAGTGTGTATGATTTGAATTCAAAACTTGCCAGTGCTTGGTCATGGTTACTTGGGTTAGAGGAGTAATGTAGCTCCAAGCATTTCTCCTCTGTGAGAACAAGCCACCGCTGACAAAGTACAGCAACAGGAACAGTGATCTTCCTACCTGCGTCTGGTGAATGTGCAAAACTTTGCTGGTGAATAGTGAACAGAAGGCCATGTTAAGGCGTGGTATAATGCTGTTCCAAACTATTCCATTTATTTAATGTTAACTGCATTTCCTTTTTTGGTCCAGGACTTTCAGTGTTACACAGAAATAGCTTTATGCATGGAATAAGAAATAATTATTAGCCTCAAAATATAATTTATGTATCAAAAAAAGGGCTTGATTATCACACTTTTGCATTGTTACTCTTCCTGTTGCTTGGTTACCAGGTCATACAGAAAACTATATTCCAAAGAGAATGCAAGTTAATTACCAGCTATTCTTTAATCAGCAATTAAAACCTCACCTCCAGATTTCCTATACATTTAACATTCCATAAGTAGCACCACCAGAAAGGAAAAAAATAATTTGTTAGTGCTCCCCACCCTGCCAAGAAAGTGACTCAAGGTAATGGTCAACCTTGCCCAGAACAAGTTCTTACAGTACTCTTGGATAAACATTTTCTAGCCAGCTGCTTGTGAAATACAGTTTTAAAATGGCTTGCTTTGGAACTAGCCGAGAGCTATCCTGCCTTATTTGTCCTCAAAGGCACATTTCGTGTCAGTGTGTGCTGTGGTGGTGGCAATCCTTGCAGAACTAGACAAAATCTTTCTCTCAGTCACGATAACTAATAACCCATTTTATTTTTTTTCCTCAGCAGTAGTATTTTGTGTTACTTCTGAATGCATTATTACTTGCTTCTAACAAGTGACCTTCAACTTGACTGAAACGTTCAGGTCAGCTCTTGCTTTATTAAAGCAATCTAATTATGTTGAACAAAATTCTACACATCTAGTCTGGCACTTGGTTGCAGCTCTTCTGGATGTTGATCGGTTCTTTCATCAGGCGCCCGTCTCCCATCCACGGGAGCTGCTCTCTGACTGCTCCCTGAGGGAGCACTCACGCCGACTCCTTTTCCATGGGGTAGCTTAGGCTTTGTTCTGCAGAGACAAAGTTGGTCTGACACTGTTGCAGCTTTGATCACTGATGGGCTTACTTAGAATTGTATTATACTGTATATTTTGCCATGTATAAATATATGACACTATGTAGATTTATTTATTTTAATAAGGCAATATGTTCTGCAAACTAGCTTAGAGGAAAGTTTTAATTGGAAGCCTTCAAATTTGATTACTGAGATTCAGGTTATATTCTTAATCCTACGTCTGTTAATCCTGTTTCTTGAATTATTAGCTTCTCACAACCACAATTCCTGGGGAAATAAGAGCAAGCATTTAATTACCCTCAAGCTCACGAGGATGTTCTAAAAACTAAGTTGTTAATGTTTGCTGGGCGCATTGCTAATTATTATTGGTTTGTTCACTTGTAGTTCTGACAAAGTTTAGGAAAAAAATGCTCTGAGTAAAAACAATATTTTATTTTGCAAATTCCTTGATTATTTATAATTCTGTTAGAATACAGTTGTGAAGAGTTTGAAATTGAAAGTTTCCATATAGAGGAAACAAAAGGCTCAATACTAAAAAAAAAAACCCAACACACACAAATGTTGAGAAAATACTGGATTTAAACCCTGAATTTATTTTGAAATATTTTTCTCTAGGCATACCATTTTTCCAAGCTTGACATAACTTTATGAAATGTTATTGGGCTACTGAAATAATATTTTTGCTAATAATTTTTTTAAAAAAAATCAATGTTCAGTGAAAACTATTGCCAAATTCTTCTAGCGTGTCGTATCACAGTATGGATTTTATGCAGCAGGCATTGAAATATGTTGTTATCCATATTTCCATAGATAATGTATATTATGCTACAGATATACAAGTCAAACTGTGAGTGGCCCACATGCATATTCTGGTGGAAGAGAGCTAGGGAAAGTGAATTTGGAGGAATGTGAAATGGCACATACTTCCTGCACATCACTGTTTTCTTTCCCTTGTAAAATACACAGAGGTTGTAACACCTGTGTGAAGAAAAGATAACCAAGGAGAAGAAAGAAAGAATATTAATATACTCTTCCAATATATTTATTATTATAGCATTTCATACATATTCTTCAATATGAACAATATATGGTTGCCTATTTAAATTATCCCCTGCAAAAGCCTAAAAGCATTTAACGTTTGTTGGGAGTTTTTGTTTTCTTGAAAATAAAGGAAATCCTGTTCAAAACTTTGTGGTTTGAAAATTTAGACAGAGCGATTTGTCCTTACCTAAATATTCATTAGCATTTTAGTATATATGTATGTGTAAATTTAGTTAGTCTGCACCTTCCTTGGATCGTTTGGGATTTCATTGCAACTTGCATTCCTTGATTTGTGTAATGTGATTTGGGACGTTCACTTGCTGGTAGGATTCTTGACTGATTATGTCAACTCTTCATGAAAGTACCTCAGATGCTGTAGTATCTTAAGATATTAATTTCTCTGGCCTTGGCGGTAGTAGGATTAGTTTTTAGTGTACTTTCAGGATGGGTGTTTGCAGCATTTGAAATCTTACATTAGACAAAAACGGATTTGTTGTGGTCTTCTATTTGTACTTTTGCATTGAAGATAATTTGTTTACCAAGGACAATGTTATGATGGAAAATAACTCTGTATATTCTACCAAGTGGCATTTTGCTATGGTAATTCTGTTGTTTGTGGGGAATTTGTATTTTCCTTTTAGTATCAGCAGTCAGGGATGTAGTAAAATGCAAAGGGGAAGAAGCAAGCTTAATGTAAACTGTGTTTGAATAAATGTTTGCCCACAGGAGCACAAATATTTCTCATTTTTCTAGGCTAATTTTTTTTATCTTTAAAAACACAGGGTCGTCCTGCATCATTAGTTTTACATCTATTTACAAGTAATAAAAATCTTTGTTTAAAAAAAAGTTTGTAACAATGAATTTTGAATACCTTGTTATTTTCTTTAATAAACAGAAATATGAAAGCCCTTGAAGTAAGGTACTGCAGTAACTGCCTAATTACAATGGAGGAGTTGCCCTCCTAGGCACCCTCCAGCCTAGGTAGGACCTAGATTCCAGACCCTGGCTGCTATTCCTTTGGTAAAGGCATGCAAAGTATTAGGTATGTAATTTCATCAGTTCGGATTGATAGCCTAAGGATGTTTAAGAGCAGGTGCGTCAGTTAAATGCTCTGTGATGAGGGTGATTTATGATGGGAGGTTTAAGGAAAAAGAAAAATTATCACAAGTCAGATGAACAAAGGGTGGCTGTAATTAAGCATGTATTAAACACCAGCATTATAGACTCTCTAGCCACTGACTTTTTGTTTGCTGTCTTCTACTGGTACTGTTCTGCACTGGCTAGTGGTATTAAATTCACACAAAGGGGCATATTCTGTGTTCCTAGCTAGCTTTTTATAATGATCAAGCTGGAATGACCTTTAAAAAGCCAGATAATATTTTATTTACCTTTTTTCTCCCATTTACTGCTAAATGTTAATGAAGGTAAGAGATTCAAATCCTTGCAAATAAAACATTTTAATTGACTTAAGTCTAACCATAACAGTAAATTGGCTACTTTATATGGAAAAGCTTTTCAGTGTTGTTGAAACGTACTTGTGCAGTCCTTTCATCTGTCCATAGACTCAGAAATGAGTAGCAAACATTTCCTTCTGTTTCTGTTGACAAGGGGTTTGAGAATGTTTTGAGGATAGATTTCCTCGAGACTGGTTGCTGTAATCTAGTGCTGGTCAAGTGTTCCTTCGAGACACCTCTATTTTAGTCCTTACCACTTAGTTTGCAATATTATCCAGCTCCAGTCAGTCCTAACAACAGGTACACTGTCCAAGATTGCTACTCCAGCTTTTCAAGCTACCTGTTAATATTAGTCAAGCTTAAGTCTCTATTGTCTAGTAATGTTGCTGAGTTTGGCATGGTATTTCAGCTAGTCCAAACTTAATCGCATCAGTGCTTTAAGCTAAAGTGAGTGTTTTATTGCTGAATTCTTGATAAATGGAAATAGATCAAAACTACTCTTCTCTTTCTAGGGAATTTTCTCTAAGCAGCGAGGGTGCCAAAGTTCATGTCCCTCTGTGTGGGCTAGGGAAATGCTCCTTATAGCTGCAGTGAGCCTTTTGGGTTGTATTTTAAGAGGATGGAGAAGGATGAGTGGAGAAGTTACAAGGTTTAATCTTGCCTACTAAACCAGTACTCCCTGACTGCAGTGGTGCTGAGAATCATTCTTCAAGTTTGCTTAAAAATCAAAGTGAAAAGAGCAACAGTCCAGGTGCTGGTGAGACTTTGCATATGTGACAGTGCAGAGTTGCTGCAGCAGCCACAGCACCAGCTGGCCTTTCTTGACAGACCTTTCCAGGTGAACAAGGCTTCTGAAACTCAACTTTTGCTCTTGGGCAGTCTAGGGGATTCTCAAACTGTATCAGAGATGTTCTGTGTTAGAAAAAAACAACTGCTTGGAATGAGACTCTTGTATAGGAATATTTCTGATTCTTTTCTCATGTTCGGGGCGGGAGGGGGACAGTTCAGCCTACAGTTGGTGTTGCTGAAGTTAACTTGGATAACACAATGCAATCTCACACTTAAAGCCTGTACGGATTGCCACTTGACTATGCAATTACCTACACTTAGGTGTTCAAAGTAGCAACGTACTGACTCAAGGAATAAATGACCAAATAAATTTGTAACTTCAGACCCATTTAGTTTTGTTTTAGCCAAAAGCAAAACATCTGCTGATAAAGGCAGAATCAAGTCCTTAGTTTGCTGTATGACATAAAATAAAACATACTTTGGGGAGTTCACTTCTCAGCTAAGGAAAGGCCAATTAAACTGATAGCTCATGTGCGTTAGGGTTGATGTCAGGGTCATTTCCTTGTTTTCAAACTTGAAAAAATACATGAAAGTTGAATATACTTTGTTTAAGAGCAGCTGAACCTACTTTAGCATTAAACACCTTAGCTCATGTACCACTAGAGTGACCCAAGTTTGCTTTTTTGAAAGTTAAAGGCAGATATGGCAGTCAGATAGTGAGGAATAATTTTAGTGAATGAAATTACCCTGGTGTCCATTTTTTCCCAAAGTTTTTAAAAGAAAAAGTATGTCCATCTCAGACTTCTTTCCTGTTCTGTTTTTCTCTCTGATTCAGCTTCCTTTACAGTAACAAAACAGAAAAAATACAGCAGAGGTAAATAATGGTTGGCCATGTTCTGATGTGGTTCTAAAAATGAGATGTTTTGCTTAGAAAAAATATTTTTAACTGAATAATGCTTACTTCATGTTGGGAACTTCAATTCAAAACATGAGAAATGCAATTTTTGATTTCACATGGCATCTCCATGGTGTAAGGCTCTCTTCTTACCACCAGGTAGTACAGAATTTGCCAATCCCTTAGAAGAATTTACTTTGCTGCCAGCCTGTGAGATGCACGCAGATGACTGTGTGCAGCTTGTCAGCAGAATCTGTGCTCAGCCCCATTTATTTCACTCTTTCTTTGGAGCAGTGCTCTGTTTGCTATGCTGAGGTGACTGCTGTGAATGATACAAAAGCTTTGCTATACTTGTGGGTTGTGCCTTTTCCTTGTTTTTCCCTGTTAATTCCTCAAAATTATTGTTACCAAAAAATAACATGGCATATGGGAGGAGAGGAAGGAGGAATGGGTGGGTTGGTGGATATTCTAACTTTAGCTTTTGTATAGAGCTTTTCTGACCAGAATGGGAATTCCCTATGTGGAAGACAAATCTTTTTATATTTATTTTCCAGGCAATTTGACAGTTCTTTGAGAATGAAAATAGAACTCAGTTTCTGACTCAGGAGTTGAGTTTTATTATTATCGATAACTTATTTGATGATTTTGAGGTTAATAATTACATATTAGTATTAACAGAAATAATGTTCTATGATTTACTTTTATTGAGTCAGATCCAATTTATTCATTCAAATTCAGCTACAAGCTGATTGTCTAAGCAACTTCATTTTTACTGTCCTCAAAACTGTTGCATACCCAGATATGTTTCCAAAGACAGAGTTCCAAACTTCTCTGTATTGACTTGTTACATTTTCAATTTAGAAATCCAGCAACCTGACTGGCTTAGGAGACCATTTACTGAAATGATCCCAAACCTAACTATCCTTCTTTTCTTGAAAAGGTTGATTCCTTTCTTGTCATTACTTTTCTGCCTTCCAGTGGAAGGAATTCTCTATATTTTCTTTAAAGAATGCTGAGTCAGGTCCTGATCCTCTTTGTTACATCATTTTCTCACTTGGCTTGCCTAACTACATTGGAAACTCTTCTGGGCAGAGACCATCTCCAATTTCAGTCTTTTCATAGAATAAATATGCCATGTGTGTACTTGCTAGATAGTACCCAAATAGGAACCATATAATTATTAGCAATAGTGTAGTAAGTATTTCTATGTGAACTCAGCTTGCCCCATTGTGTTCAGGGGAACTTTATGCATATTTAAAATCGGTATTGCTTTATGTGTCCTGGGCTGAAGTCTACAAATGCATGTGGGAAGTTGAGTTGCCTGAATAGGTCACCATCTGGCTACCTGTAGCTCAGAAACTCTGGTAACAATCTTCATTAACCTGAACCTCGGCAGTATTTCACAAGGTTCTCTCAATAAGATGTTTTCATGCTCATGTAAAATTCTTCCAAAATACGTTAACTACACATCCATTTGTAGAAAAAAAAAAAAACCACAAAAAAACAAATCACCTAGAAATTACTAAAACTTAGCTTTTTGAAAGCTCAGGGGTTTACACCCTTAGCTAGGCTTGTCTGATACATATGACAGAGTTATGGTTAATCCACTGAAAATTACTTCTGTTACCACAGAGCCTCGTGTTGCCAACGTATTGTCAGGAGCAGCCTGGGGAACATGGAGTTCACTAACATCTTGTAAGAAAAACATTTTGCAGCTTTGGGAAATGTATTCTGTAGAAAACAGCATTAGTGATCCAGCGAGCAACGTATTTGATCAAAGCTTTGTGGTCTCTCAGGAACCTTTGAACATGACAGTAAACTGGACTATTATTACAAGTGATTTAGAAAAGTTTGGAGGATTGGAAGTTTCTGTGCACTGTGTGCAGCTATTAGAAAATAAAATTTGGCAAACAATTGGATTTCTCAGGATTCGTTCTGTAAATCAAACCAAAATCAGATTGAATCCTTAGAGCAAAGGCAGATATATTTTGCATTTGAATATAAAACCTATCAAGTGGGTGGAGGGGAGAGAATGGGTAAATAAATACAAAACCTCTTAAGGGTTTCTTTCTGGGTTGGTTTCAAGAATGTCCCACAAAACAGGTTTTCATGGTTGTATGGGGCAATGTGATGCCATTCAACTTTCTTTCCTTTCTTTAGAAATTCTGAAGAAACTGTTGAAAACAGCTTCTGGGCTTTTACTAAAATAGTTTCCAGAGATGAGGAAAATGAGAGAATGCATATACAATCTTAGACAAACGATCTGCTCATATATTGAAGCCTGGATTGTAAAATGACTGCTGTGCCTTCCAGTGAATGAATATTCAGTGCTTCCCTGCTGGGTTGGCTTTTCCTATTTGAACCAGCTACTGTTATGCACTGTGATTCACTTGTTACCAAATTAAACTCTTTACACACATGGGAGATCCAACTTTATAAAGTCAAATTTTTGAAGTGCTTTCTGGTCAGCCACTCTGCCTGTCACAATCTTCATAACGCAGTGAATTAAGTTTAAAATATCATCCATGTGTGTTGTTTTCTCTTGGCTGTTGAGCAGCCCTTCTGTACATCACGCATTTTTCTGTTGACACTACGTATCACTTAGCAACGCAGTGAAAGGCCCTATATGCATTGATTGCACACAATTGTCTTTATGGGGTGGAAGTGTTAAGTGAATAAACCCCCACGGGTGACCAGACGGTCATTCCTCTCATGTTGATAATCTGTTTACATCAAAATATTGTTTACTCAGCTCTCTGATCTTCAGGAATTTACATGAAGCTGAAAGAATACAGTTAACTCCCCACACTCTGACACACAAGTATGAGCTGTATTTACGTTCTCAAAGATGGATAGATTAAGAGGAGAAGGATTGTTTTGTCTTTAACTTAGCACTCCCAAATAAAGCATTAAAATGCATTTGACAGTTAACCACAGATGATAATGCAATCTTTATGCTGTGGTTCCCATCATAATGGAGAAGTTACAAGGCTGTCACTACACCATAAAGAAAGAATCTTTCCTGCAGTCTTAGTGCTGTCTTTTCTGCCTTCCTCTTTGTAAGTGCTGTTACCAAATTACCTTTGGAGAAGTTTGATGGTTTACACTTATTTTTCTACACAGAATGAATAGCTGAGCTTTTAAAATGAGCTACAGTGTTCTCCCCAAACACTTTTCCTCACTATAGAGTAGTCCAAAGAGGCAAAATGATTTTAAATTCCCCAGGTTGTTGGGGTTGGTTTTTTTCCCAGTGTTGTTGTGCTTATTATATCCTTATTAATTACTGGGGGGGTGAAGGGGGTGTGGTGTGCTAAACTAAAGACAGACATTTCCATTGTTTTGTTTGTTTGTTGGCAGAAACGTAACTTTTAATGCAAACATCTTTTTTTTCTGAGGGCTTTGGAAACTCAATAAGATAGTTTAATAGTTTATATCATAGAGAAAGAGACTAAGTAGTGTTGAACCTTTTTTGGCAATTTGGACAATTCTGGAAGATTTTGATGAAAAATCCTCTCCTTTGAAGAGATTCCAAAAACACATAGCCTGAAGTAGGTGAAGTGGCAGGAAAACTGCAATCTGCTACTGTGATTTTTTCCATTTTTTGTTATTATTTATAAAGGTCATACTGTAGCATCTGTTACAATAAGTAAAATAAGCTTGACTGTATTAAGGGAACCAGTTCTGCATTTTCTGTCTGTTTTTTCCAAGTAGCAAAATATTCTAGTTTGAATCTGTATAGTCCCTTCACAGACGTTTGGGTTTGGGGTTTTTTTAAGACTATTTACTGGAGAAGCATCATAAGAACTTTAACTGGGCTTTGGAAATCACAGGTATACCATGTAAGAGCTGCAGTGGCAACACAGTTTAAGAATTTTGAGCTTGTGAAATGAAAGCTGGGCCACACACATGTTCAGGTCTTACTACAATGTGTGTTTTCTGAAGTCAATTTAAATCAATCTTTGCAAAGTCTGAAGAATAAATGATCTGGATTTCTCATTATGTTCCCCATCTTGCTCCCATTGAAGTCCGTGCATCCAGTCCTAGTCTACTGAAGAGAATAGTCCTATTGAATCAAATTGATCCTTGGTGAAGTCAATGGAGTTATGCCAGTGATTAATTTGGGCCATTAACTTCAATGAAATTTCTCAAGTGAGGAAGACAGTGAGAGTTTGACCCAGTGATGAAATTCTCATTGCCTTCAGCGAGAGCAACACTGAACCTGGTGTGATTCAGCCCGCTGAACTGGGATGTAGGCACACATACAGGTCTACGACTGCTATGTGAATACGTAGCACTGGGTGATGGGTGCAGAAGGTGGTTACAAGCCATTTTCCTCATGATAGCTTTCAGATAAAGCTAATTGTTATATGCTGGAAGATAAAGTCAATAAATTAAGTTTTGGCAAAATCACCGAAAAACTGTCTTTCTGAACATTAACTAGGAAGGTGATAGCTGCTGCCTAGTTCTACAACTAAATGAATGGCCACTTCTATAAACCTTTCAGTGTTACAGGTTGGACTTTTCACAGCATTAACTTTAACAACATGGGTGTTTACATGGGAATAAAACTTTAAATTGATGTTTTGCCATTTTGCTAGTTAAAACAAGTGAGAAAATAAAATGGAGCTAAAATTATGATGGATTCTGTGGTAAAATTGTGTTCTTATACATGGGGCTTGTTGAGAATTGAGAAAGCCAGAAGAAAATGACCATTAGTGTTTCTTAGAATATAGTTCCCAACTTTACAGCGTGGTGAGTTCTGTGTGTTTCTTTATTAATTCTCTAATAAAAACAATTACTCTTAAGTATCCTGTATTGGTTTCAAATATGTCTGGTTTTGTTCTAAAATCTAATTTACTACAAAATTTTGACTTCGCATCTCAAAAACTGTTCATCTCATGGGAATGCACTTGAAAATGCTAGGAGCCACTTAGAAAAACTTGTTTTCTTTCAGTCCTCTAAAAAACTAATTTGTATTTCTTTTTAATTGAAAAGAAGCCAGATTTAGATCCTTATTTTCAAGTGTTTAAAAGTTTGATAGCTCAAGCCAAACATTTCTGTAGGCCTTCTTTATAAAAAATTAATTCATAAATGGCACTCCTTCCCTAAAGAGGCAGTTTTTAACATACTGTAGGTGATGCTGGTTGTCACTTGCATTCAGCCATGTTCAACCACTGGTTTTTNNNGACACGACAAAATTTAAGGACTCTGAACTGTGTGTAGTGACGGTATGTGGTAAGGAGCAGTAATGAAATTGCTGAACCTTTATTTGGATTGTGCTGCCTTGTGCTTTATTGAGAACCCTCTCTCAACCTATACTATCTTTGTTTGCCTCCGTATTTTCTTCCATTCTGACAAAATTCCAGACCTTCTAAGTCTAATGATGTTGACATATTAAAATGGTAGGGAGAAGAATGTGAACTGAGCCCCTCCTTTTAGCTAAATGTTATCTGCTTAGACTAATATTGCAATTGCCACCCACTGACATAATTTGTTTCACAGTCACAGCCTGGCAGCATGAATCAAATGTTGACATTCTAATTTCATGCACACATGGGTGTTTGGCTGAGCAGGCCTCAGCCTCTGAGCCATTCACACCATACCTGTGTAAATCAGGCAGACAAGGCCTTTTCACAGCCGCCCAAAGGGAAGTTGCTACCTTCTTGCGAAGTACTGGGCTAGTTAAAGCTGTACAGCCCATTATTCTCCTGCAGGAGCTGGTAACTTGTGTGACTCTATAGTAGGCTGGACAGGCATGCTTTCAGGAGGAGTTGTGCTTAAAAAAATTACTTTGTTTTTATGCAGTGCATCTAACAGATTTTTCTCATAATTCCTGTATGGAATAGATGGTTTCATTCTCAAAACTGTTTAAATGTTTCTGTTGTAACAGTTTCTGCCTGAGCGGCTTAAATGCAAAAACTGTTACAGCTTTGCTCCTGCAGACTGAAGCCTATCGGTGATTGCTGTGAAGGTGCTCCACCAAAGTGCTTCAGTTCTGACTCCAAACAACCATCACTTGGTCTAAAATGAAAATCAACTTCGGTATGCACCTAATCTTTGAGCGCTCTGGCCAGAGAGAAGACTACAGCCAACAGCTGCCAGAATTTGGTCAGAGGCTGTAGGGCTTAAATATTCTTCTCCTTTGTCCTTTTAGTCTCGTAATCTCTGTCCCTCTGAAGAGGAAGAGAGGATGTGATGTGGCTGGGTTTAGGTTGCCGTTGCTACAGGAAGGGGGAAAGGTGCAGCTGGCACAGAGTGCTTGAGGTGAGCTGTGGAGATGGCCAAGGAGGCTGCCGTTTCTGGCAAGGACTGCTACCTCCCATGGCCTCTTTCCTCTGGCACGGCAGAAAGTCTGGCTTTTCATGACTCTTGCATGACCAGAGTAGGCTGCCTTAGGGACAGCTCTGGCTGTCTGCTGTGCCAGGGAATGGCTGCCTTTGCCTGCAGCTTGCTCTGAAGAGACCTGCTTTCTGCTTCAGTGAGTATCAAGTACATTCCTGAGCCTTTCTGGGGATAATGATGGCAAAGTCAGCCTCAGAAACCTAGCTTTTCATTGCAAATACAGCTAAAATCTTACAAGTATCAAACCCATGGATTTTTCTGTCTGTTTTGTACTTTTTGTTCCGCTTCCATGCAAAGTACAGTTATTTGTAGTGAAAGAGCAGATTTATTTTGCTTTAGAGAAAGTCTTTTGTTTTTCTTGAAAGGCACCCAAAAGTCACGGCGAAGCCGAAATAATGGGTTTGAATAGTTATTCACAGATCTAGAGGCACTCCACAATGGCACATCTCAGAAATGTTCCCAGAACTTCATGGTGGAATCGCTGAGAAGGGTGTTAAAGGAGTTAGTGTGGGACTTGGTGGCACCTGGTTATTGAACAGAGCAAACTGTCAAGCATAAAAATATCTGTTTGCTGCTTTCCCAATTTTGTGTGTGTTTGGAAGCTCTGAAAGATCTGGATTGTTATCGAGTCCTGATGAGAATAACGGGTAGACGTGAGCCATGTGACACTCTGCTTCAATTCATTGTGGTCCAGAACAGACTGGCTAGAGTCCAGTGCTTCAGCTTTGGAATCCCTGGATCAGAGGAGAGTGTTTAGCCCTGGATCTGACAGGAGTGCCATGAACTGAATTGCGTAAGGATAGTAACATATACAGTTCTCTTGTCTTCTGGAAGGATTCCAGGCATTTTTTTCAGACTGTATGTGTGTAGCCCACTGATATGCTGTCTACACTGAACTGGAAGGCAGGATCTAGCTGGCATGTGCAGTACTGCAGGAGTGGAAAGGGAAGAGATTTTAGCCAAGACACTTGGACAAGTCCTTGTGTCTGAAATGTGCCAGATCTTTAAAGTTCATTCAGAGCAAAAAAGAACTTGGGGTTTTTTTGTTGGTTTGTTTTTTGTTTTTTTTTTTTAGTCCAAAAGAGTGACACTCAGTAAATTGTGCACAAGGGAATTTATCTCACTCAGAAGGATGGAGGGCTGAGTAAACCCTGCTGGTATCAGATGTGCAGTTTCAGGGACGTGTGAAGATTTCAAAATGGAAGCTTAGTGTGCCGAGCTGCTCTTAGCACAGCTCCCACTCAGCCAGTGGCCCTGCCAGAAGCTCTGGTTCTTCTTTCACCATTTTTGCAGCAGTTCACAGGAACATTTTTCTTAGTTTTGATGAATGTTGTTGGCATGCCCAGAGCAGTTTAGTCCAGCCTCAGCTGGGGCTTTTTGCCTTTCGTTGGTGGGAATTCCATACAAGGCAGTAAATACAGACTTTCATAGGGAGCAGCTTCCCCAAGTCATGTTCCTATGGATCATGTGGCTCAGTCTGAGACTTTTCAGCAGCTGCGTGGTTTTAATTGCACTTATTGGCGGAAAGGTCTGTGTATAAAAAAGACCCAAGACAAAATACTTTTTCTTTCTTAACATATGTGCCAGCTTATCTCCTTTTAAACAACATATTCAGTATGCAGCACATCCCAGAGTTCGTGTTTAAGTTTAGTCAGTGATGATGTTTCTGCACAGTTGGGGTTACCTGAACTGGGCTCAATTCCATGTTTTACATCATCAGGAATATAAATCGTCAGCAAGTAATATCCATCTTTTCTAGCACTGAAAACATCGAGCAGAGCCTACTCTGAATGAGTTGCAAGAATCTGGCAAGATTTAGTATCAGCAGTAAGAGGAAAATAATCTTTTGATAGGAAAAGAAAACAAACTGGTTGTGGATGGTGCAGTGGGTTTGGCTGATAAATTAGGACATTTTTTGACTGTCAGCTCCCTGTCGTATTTCAGACACTGGACATGCTGGATATTTTTGTGGCAACCTACAACTTCTTAATCTCTCTGTGTTCATATGGATTTAACAGAAGACAAGAAAAAAACCAAACAGGCTAATATTGTTGATACTTTGTCTGCAAGGCAATGTAGCAGAGTTGCTATTTCTCCCAGGAGTCATTAATGGGTGGTTTTGGACTCCCCTGTGGTCTGAAACAGCTCTCTGGCTTGCCCTTGGGACTTCCTTCTCCCAAATAAAGAAACAAAATATTGAAGGGACCCATTCCTTTTCCCCACATCCTCTATGTAGCAGCAGCGGACTCCTGGGGTTGAGGTTCCTTACTGACAAGCTGCTCTATTCCTGCCCTTTCAAGCCTGGCAGGTTTCAACTGTTGCCTATGCCTGGACTTGCCCACTTGACCTTGGCCTTGCAGGAGATTTTATCAACAGTTTACTAAGAAAAAATAATGGGGATTTATTTTGTTTGGTTTTGGTTTTCTTTCTCACTGTTTTGTTTATTTATTTGGTTGGCTTTGGCCATCTGGTTAGGCCAGAAGGAGAGGCCTGGAAGGGAGAATCTTTTGGTTTGGATATTTTTTAATAATGAGAACCTGGCAGTGGAGCTGTATGAGCATCTTGCAGAGAAGAAGCCTTATCAACTGGCAATCTGCTGTGTAGTTCCTGATGCTGGCTGGTGCCTTACCAAACTAAAACTAAATGAATGAGAAGTGAGTTTTATATAGAACTTTAAAATTCTTTGAGAAAACCAAGCTGTAACTTGCAGTGTTTCTGCCTGCTTAGGTAAAACAGAGTGAAAGAAGGGTAAAAATAATATGCTGCATAGTCATATTGCTAAGTAGGTGCAAGAGACAGCTCACCAGGAAGACTTGCTGTAAAGAAGCCTGCAGTGGTCTGTGGGCTGCTCTGGGTGCCAGTGCGTTCCTGCGTGAGAGAGATGCAGGCATGTATACCATGGATAGGGTTAGAGCAAATGAAACCTGAGAGTTGATTGAAGCATTTCAAGTTGATTGAAGCATTTCAAATCTCTTCAAAGAGTGGGGTTTGTGTTTGTGGCGGGGGGGGAGGGGGCTGGTTTTTTTTAATTCCATCAGGTTGAACATATAGTGTCTGGATTAGACAGTGTTAACTGGGCCAACCTCATAAATCAATTAGGACTTGAAGGGCTTAGCAGCACATTTAAAGGGGCTTAGTGGTAAATTCTGTCTTTCTATTTCCATTGAAGTGACAATAGCTAATGTGAGAGAGACAGAGATGGTGTCTATGAAACAAAGGAAGAAAAAGCAGCAGAAAGCAGTAAAAAAGAAGGTAGAGAAAATATTTTAAATACATACCCAAGAATAGAAAGACACAGTGATGCTATTTACCCATCTCATTCATGAAAGCTTATGTCACTGGGGCAATTTGAATTATGTCTATTTGCCTCAATTTCTTCAGAACTTGGGTTAGAATATAATTATCTCCCTTGATGCAATACTGAGTATGACTGTTTCATTGTCTGAGAAGGGTTGTGCCATGACTGAAGTGAAAAATCATTGCTAATGCTACAGAAAATTCCATGTAATTGTGTGCTTCTCCAGAAGCCAAACCATGTTTGCAGGAGTATTATGTACGTTTGCTAAGTTGTAAGCTGCTGAGGGCAGGTTTACAGTGACGGGAAGTGATAAACGCACTTGACAGGCTTGTTGGCTTGGCCAGCGTCAACACTACTGTACTGTTTCTGGACTTCAGTTGAGTCATGAACAGCCAGCCTGAGTGTGTCTGGACTGATCCCCCAAAACTTCTGCTGCCAAGGTTAGCACTGGCAGAACCTTCTCCAGTGTCTATAGCCTAAGTCCAGCAAGCTGGTCATTTTCTAACACTGATATATCTCTTTTAGAAACAGAGACACTCCCAGCCTGGCAACTATGTACAGAGACGGAGGAGGTGTTATGAAAATTAAAATGTCCCAAGGCTTAGAAAAGTAGCATCTGGATCTTGGGATGATGGGTGTGTTGGCTGCAGTAGAGAAAAAAGTGAGTGTGTGATAGGGTTATGTTTGGCACTGACCTTTACGCCAGCGGGGTTGTGTATTCTATTGAGCATGCTAATGTTTTATGCGAGGAATTGTGTTCTCAGTTACCTGGGGGTGAATTTACGATGTCCTTTCTAATCCTTTATTCTTAAGTATGTAAGACTCCTCAAGACCTACATGTGCGTTTAAGTAAGCTAAGTTGCTCGTTCCTTTCCAAGTAGCACGGAAGCCAAAAAACCCAAATATTCAGGCAGAAATGTGATTCTGGTGTGATTAGAGTATAAATGCAAGTATTTCTGGAAGGAGTTTCCTGAGATTTGAGCAAGTTTACACACTTTTGATAGCGGCAAAGGATGTACGTAAGAGCCAGGTGATTGTGACATTCTGACCTTGTCTCTCTTGAACTTTATTCTTCTTATTAGGATAACTTGTAGCAATTTTAAAAGCTTTTAGTAACTTGTGAGTAATGTGGCCTTTTTCCCCTCCTTCCAGCTCTAGTAAAATAAATCTCTCTGTTTCAAGATGAAAAATCTTGAGGTAAAAATAACTCCACCGCTCCTTTTATGTAGTTTCCTTTCTGGCAAATATCTTTAATTTTTATGTGGACTTTGATTGTAGTACTTAAATTTCAGATGGCGAACAAAAATTTCAAGCTATGGATTAAAAAAAACAACCAATGAACTAGTTCCGTGTTCTATCCATTTGTCTTCCCTTTGTCCTTAATCTTGATTTACCCTGTAGGTTAGTCTTATCATAAAGACAGTATGAATGACTGTCTCAGCGCCTTTCCTCATTAGTGCTGCAGGAAATTGATGAGTAGATCTCTGGAACTGTGGATTTTTTGGCAAGAATTATAGCCCCTATTTATTTTGGAGGGACCCATGTGGCTTTCTAAGTAAATATATGTTAAAATTTTTCCTAAAAATAAACAGTACGAGTAATTGCTTGATATATGAAGTTGACATTTTGGCTTTGTGATTTGCTATGATATGTAAAAATCTAATTTCCTTTTTGGAAAGATGCTACTGCAAAATTGTAGGTAAATTAAAATCAGTGGTTGATTCAGAAGGTGAGTAATAGACTCTGTTTTAATATATCAATATTTATTCTGCAGCTTCTCAGGTCTGCCCAGATGCGTGCTATCTACTGCTAAATGTATGCTTGACTGTGATATTACCTTTGTTAGTAATTGGAATGGATAAAGATTGATGTAAATGTCTTGCACACTCACTCTAGACAGGATTTGTAAATAACGTTGCTCCAGATACTAAAAGAACATGCAGGAGTTTCACTCTGAGCATTATACTCACTTGATCTGTTTACTTACTTGACGTTAGGCACTCAAATAAGCATACTTGAATTCTAAAAATCAGAGGATGAAGTGTAATTTTGTAAGTTTAATGAAGCTGTATCTGCTATTATATCTCTGCCTTGGAGGAATCTGTTGGATTACATTCATAGTTGCTTCTACTTGTGCATCTTTTTAAAATTAAATTTAAAAATAGAGTCAAAGAAAGAGAAGTATATGACTTAATACATTGAGCACCCATTGACACACTGAGATGCCCAGCGAATTGACACTGATAAAGCTTTGGACACGTGCCACGTTATTAAAAGTAATGGGAGTGAACTAGATGGCAGTGCTGTGGTGAGGAGGAGGGGGCGACAGGTTCTGAAGGGAAGCCTTATGCTCTTTAAGGGCATAGGCACCTCGGGAAAAACGCTCCAACAAAAGCTAGCTTAAAAACAGCAAAACAGCTGAATTCATGGAATTGTTCCTATTTTTCAGGAGTAAATCTGGCTGCAAAGCTAGAAACACATTAAAAAAATCTTAAAATTAATAAAATCTGTCAGAATTTTGTCTTACAGTTCTTAGAAAGGATCAACAGTATAATGATGACATCCATGCTGATTATTATAGAAAGCTTATTGCTTTGCTTTTGTTTCTTCATTTGGATAATTTTGTTGACTAAAACAGTTTAGTTGCTTCCCCAAAATCTGAATATCTGAAGAGTTGGCTTTGGATCATACTCTGAATTCAGCTATCACTGAGTAACATATGATTCAAATATTCTTCTATTATTATATGGAAATAAGAGACAATATATTTAAATTTGCTGTTAGTTTTAGTAGTATGTTATGAAATCGTAACATCTGTGCTTTGAACCTTAGCTCTAGCGAAATGAATTGCTCTTGAATGCAGTGATCTCTTTGTATGTTTTGATGTATTGAGCTGGACTCCAGTTTAACAGCAGGAAATTATTCTTGTTTATAAAGTTTGCTTGCTCTCTGACCGTTTTTTTTTTTTTCCAAGAAAAATTTTTGCAAATGTGTCCCTTCAATCTCAGTTGAGAATTTTTGTTTGGGAAAAATAAATTAATGTAATTATTCTAAGCGACATTTGTATCCATTGTTCACTACTTAATATTACAAATGTGGGGGGGGTTAGGTGGTTGTGATTGGTCTTAGAAGTTGGACATTTCTGGTGTTTCTGTTTCTTGTTTGGATGACAACAATTCATACAGGCAAATTTATGCAAGCATGTGCATGTGTGACTCTGAAAATTATTTTCCTCCACCATTTTGACTTCATTAAAATTTAGTTAGCATGAGTTATCTGAACATTTACAGAAAAAAAGAATAAAAGGTCAGAAACACGTAGCACAAATAATACTTTTTTTTTTTTAAATTTGCTATACTTTTCTGGCTGACATTTCTGTATTACCATATATTCCAGAAAGCTTGACTTTAAATCTTTATATCCACAGATTTCTCTAGCCTGGCTTTTTTTTAGTGATTATGGGACCTAGCCTTAGCTGAGTGATACTGGCAGAAGCTAGAGGACTCCCGTGTGAACAGAGTATTCTGTTCCAAAGGAAAGCAGATTTTTATTGGCTCTAGTGAGTTCATTTCAATCAACGTAGATTCAATTTCCTTAACAGCAAAATATAGCCTGTCTTTTGCCAGCACTTTCAGTCAGATTGAGTCCTGGCCTTCCATACTACATCAATTAGTTCTACAGGACAACTCTTATTAATTCATCTTCTTCCTACTGTGAGCACGGTAGTGAGAGATGTTTAAGCCAACACTTGGATTGCCATTTAAAGCCATGGAGTAGGTTCCCTACATAACAGTTAACCCTGCAGATAAATTTTGCTTATTGGCTATTATTATTTGCTTATTTGTATTATATACAAACAAATACAAGTGACAAGACAAAGCAAAAAAAGGATTCTTTGGTGGTACAGACTCCAAAACAAACATTCAATTTAGTATCACGCATCATTTTGGAGCAAAAAATCTTCAGAACGACTTCTGCAGTTTAAGAAGGGGGGGGGGGGGGGAGGGGGGGGGGGGGGAGACAAT
>VWZZ01000822.1:593398-622110 GCA_013399095.1 Psophia crepitans | reverse complement strand
AGGCATGTGGAGGTGATTACATGATCTTTTATATTTGAGAGCTACAAAGTCTCATGCTTGTCTGTTTAGGAGAGAAATTGGCATGTGGGTAGGATGCTGCACAAAGACCTGGATTCACTTCCAGCTGCAGATTTCCAGTGTTACCTCAGACAAATGCCTTTAGGTTTTGTGCTGCTGTTAGAATATGAAGATAATAACAGGCAGTAAAAATCAAATGTAAGTTCAAAGGAAAGATACGGCCATTCTGTGTTAGGGCCCCACGCATTTCAAGGAGTTTTCCCACTCAGGCAACAGTAGAAATGACCCAATCAGCCACAGATTTTTTTCAAAGACTGGAAATGGGAAGATCTGTTACTGTGGGTAGAGACTAGGGAGAAATGTGAGAGACAACAAGGCAAACATTGACAAGACAAAGACAGTTGGGGGAAATGATCTACCTGCGTAGCAGCTAATGAATTTCTGAGTATGGGAACTCTATCCCATCAAATTAAAATTTGTATTTCAGGCACGTTGGTTCAGCTGGCCCTGATAAGGATGAACTTCTCTGATGCTTTTCAGTGATGAATAGGCCACAGCCTACCCATCTACCCTGCTGTTAGAAGAAAATGTTAAGGGAAGAAAAAGTAGCACATAGAACTTTTTTCCAGAGCTTTGAACTTCAGATCTTGCAGAGCCCCACAGAGTTACTTCTGCCTCCTCTCACTCTATGAGATATTTCCACTCTCACCAACCCACATGGCTTTGCCCCCCCCCTCCGCCCCTGCCACATGCCTTAAAGACAAATTTGTGCTACAAGGCCATGCAGATGTGAGTGTGATTCCTGTGAAGTATCTATCTCAACTTACTCCACATATCAATAACTGCCTGTCGGTGTTGTACAGCTTTCCCAAAATATGCTTAACTGGCTGCTATCTGAAAAAGGGTCTGGAGCTAAGAAGATCTCTGGTCAAACCTGTCTTCTTGCTCTTACCAGAAGGCTTTGGGGCCTTCTCTTGCAATATGAAACTTCACAGTTCCTTTGCCAGAGTGACAAATACTTTCTCAGATGTCTGACTGTCTTGCCTGTCTTATCTCTGTCCCCGAACATTGAGATCCTGTTAGCACAAATCTGCCCGACATCCCTGTGTTTTTTCACAGCATCCACAAGCCATGGGCCTGGCTTTGATGTACTTGTACAAGAGCAGAACTCTGTGTCACAAGGACATTGCGCTGTTGTTCAGAACTTGAACTGCAGGTCCCCTGGGGTTTATCAGGGGTGTCACTCATGAAGGAGCATAGAAGTGTTGTTCCAATATAACAGTTTGTATATAAAGGAGCTGATTCACTTTGCTCTGTGGAACAGATGCTTACAGCTGCTTAATGCTCAATGAATTGTAACAAGGTTAGTAAAGTCTTCCGTAGTAATAGCAGCTCAAGGCACTATTGATCCTTTTGTGAACACCATCAGTAATGCTGGCATGATGGCATGTGTAGGCACACTGTGAACTCAATACAACTGAAAATAGTGCATCAAAGCAAGGTGTATTGTGTTGGTTTGCAGTGAGGCCACGCAACTGAAGAGATGCCGATGCAGAGAGAGAGGCGGAAACTGGAAAAAGTAGGCAGTGGAAAGGCAATACGTCAGGGTGTCATGGAAGTCTCTGACTTTGGACTATGAAGCTATACTTATGAGGGGTTTGTTTTGAAGCCTCTTTGCTACATTTGTTACTTGGTGAAAGTTTTCAGAGGAACTTTTCTTCAAGTCAAATTCTTGCTGCAAACTGCACGTACATCATCAGTGTACAGTCTTGCACTTACAGACTTGACACTTACAAGACTGTGTTGTTGTAACTGATGAGGGCGAGACATTTACCTGTATCCTTCCTTAAGAAAAGAAAAAAAAAACACACCACTTTCATCCTACTGGGTAGGCAGCATTTTATGAAGAAAATTTAAGAAATTAATTAACTATAACAGAATTTCACCTCTTTAACCTTAGCTCTTGAGCAAACCTGAGCTAAATAAACATCTGACCATTCAATCTCTTCCACTTAAGGTTAACTTGAGTTTATTATTCAGGCTACTGCCCTTGTGTATTAGGCAAAGCATAAATTATACATACTAATTACCTTGGATGGGGCACGACTTTAATGAATTCTTTTAATTAAACTGCAACACAGTGGTTTTGTAGAGGGTGGTCTATATTTCATCCTTAAACTATGTAACCTTCATCTTTGTCTGGAGAGATCATGCATTTGAGTTGGTTTAATTCATTTAAGTAGTATATACAAAGAGCAGCCTACCCTCACTATCACTGGTAAATTTGAAGAATGTTTGTGTTCTGTTGCACTGCTAAGAGATTAGATTCTTCAGTGAAAAGTTATGATTCTGGTGGGAAGGCAAGGGGCAACACACAGGAAAAAGAAAGGCAGTCTTGAATGAATGAAGTTAAAGAATTGGGTAGTATTTCAAAACAAACACAAGTAGATCATTTCCCAGGTCATCTCACATGGCATTTTACGTTTGTGGTAAACCAGCAGAATTATCTGGGTCCCTATTATGTTCTTTTGAAGTGGTTTTGGCTTCCTAAAAATGATCAGGTCATAACAACTCAGTGTACACTATTATCTGGAAAGAATTTGTCCACAGTGGCAGCACCAGTAGCTTACTAACAGGAATAGCAGCAGAGGCTAAACGATTCATTTCATTCTGATTCTTAAAAGCAGAGCATGGTAATTGCCCCTTCTCAATTCCTTTGTCCTTGGCTCCATATATGAAATCCAGAAGTGTATGTGCCCTTTTTCCTTTGCCTTTTGCTGGAGTTTATTGTTTTGTCCTTGTTACTTTTCTGTTCTTAGCAGTTTTGAGGCTTCTGTGGCTTCCCGGAATTCAAGGAATAAAAATGGTTATTGGATGTGCATCAGCTAATAGATAAGCTAACTGCTTGGTTAAAAAGAAGCATGGTGGCTGTTGATACTATTTAAGGTGGCAAATAGCAAGGAATGCCTGTCTTGATTTCTGTCTATCCAGGTCACCTTCCTCCAGAGTCCATATAAAACATAACTGCAAGGTGTATTCCTGGTCAGTCATGCTGGCACATTTGCATCCTTCTTTTTCCCCATAGATCTAATATAGTATTTTGTCCTTTCCTTCACAGCTCGCTCTTTGGTTGCTTGCTACTTGTGCCAAGGTGTAGATCCCTAGAAGTAAATGAGAATTTTCAGTTTTAAACTCAGTGTTTGCAGATAGTTTCATCCATCTCACGCTTGTCCTTCGGTCCCACCATCGCTGTTTCTTTGGTGTTGTTTCTTCATTGTTGCTTCTTCTGAAAGGAGTATCTGCCCCGTACAGTTACTTGTGTAGTTGTCTCCTACCACAGAAACTACTCCTAGTGATATGGACGGGAAGCAGCTTGGTGAAAGGGACTTCCAAGCTAAACCATTCTATGACGACAGGAATAGTCGTGCCTCTGTGCATTCAGTGCATCCAAACTAGTTTCACGTTTACACACTATGGAATCTGAGGTATGATATGAAGAGAAATGGCTGATGTACTGTATATGTGACATCAATCTAACTTTTAAGATTTGTTTAAATATTTGGTGCTGGAATCTGTTCTTAGTTTTCTCTGAGGTGTTCTGTGGCAACAGCGGAATTTAACATTTTGTAATGGAAGGCAAAGTCTGGTCTTCAGTCACTGTGAAAATGAGTTAAAATGCTTGTGCTCATAATATGTAACCAGTTTTATTCCATGTAGACAGAGCCAGATTTTAGAAAGTTGAAAAATATTTATTTTCTGGCATGCAAATGTTGCATGCCTCTCTATGCCCTGTTTGGGGAATGAATTTTAATATGCACTTTGGAACAGATGTAATCTCATCTGCACTTCCTTGGGTGAATCTATAGTTTAGGCTTTGCTCTTCATTGCAGTGATTCCTGTGTGATTTCAGTCACTTCTTGATGTCATTATTTGCCACAGGCTTGTCTTCGTCATGGTGCCTGCAGGCTGTGCTCTTATATAGCATATGTTTTGACAAGCCATCTGGTTCCAATAGGTTTCCCAAGTGTCTACCTTCTTGCAACCTGTCT
Organism: Psophia crepitans; assembly: GCA_013399095.1. NCBI lineage: Eukaryota > Metazoa > Chordata > Aves > Gruiformes > Psophiidae > Psophia > Psophia crepitans. The sequence goes on along the minus strand of VWZZ01000822.1, from coordinate 618,043 downwards.
TTTTGGCAACCACCAGTGCCTACAAACCCTCTGTCTGGCTTTCTCCATGGGTCAGAGATTCTTATTTTAGCATGGAAGTGTTAACACGTGATAAAGAATGAAGCAGCTTATGGAACCAATGGGACATTATTGGTATAGGGAAAGGGACTGAAACCAAAGGACTCGGCACAGTTCCCATGAGTGCCCCTGTCTGACATACACGGGTGAATGAAATGGATTTAGTGTGCCTTCTGTCTGGGCACAGCGCCATACTAACATAAGGTTCTCAGCACCCGCAACGAAGAACCCATGTACAGCATGTGTATCAAAGGTATTTGAAGACAACATTGCTCCAAGGGGCTAGTGCAACAGCTGCTTATCTTACACTTGCACATCTAATTGTCAGAGAAGTTGGTCATGACTCCTGCAGCTTTTTTAACCCTCCCTAAAGAACAGAGTTAGCAGAATGAAGAAAATTGCAACCAAAATGTTTCCTTTTCCTCAAACTGTCATGGAGAATCAGCTAAAAAGTTGTACTGCTAGGTGACAAAATGGGTACTAAGCAAATCCAAAGATCAGAATCTAAGCAGAAATAAAAAAGCATGGTTACAAGCCAAATTATTTAGAACCTAGTAAAAGATTAATTTCAGTGGCTATTGCATCTCTTCAGCAGTTTCAATGGGAGAAGAGTACTGGGGGAATTTTCTTCTCTGCTTTCTCTGTTGCAACATTGTGAAATGACGCTATTTCTAGTACTTGTGAGCTACTTGAATGCTAGCACAGAAATGCTACTCACATCTCCCTGTGATAAGGTGTTCTAAAACGATGTAGTAGTTTGGATCATCCTATACACTGAATATGCACTTTGGCATATCATCTGGATGGCAGAGATGCATGTGCGTTGCTCTTCTTTAAACTTTCAAATTTCTAAGCCTCTGCTGACCAGAACTTAGTTGACCTGTTCTTTGACTTGCAGTGATATAGGAAGAAGATACATGTAAAAATGAGACCAATTTTCATATCAAACAAATTATTTCTGCTTTGCCAGTTCCATGGCAGATGGTACCTATGCTGGGCTCAGTAGCTATTTCAGCTTCACACGGGGAAGACGGAGAATAGCTTAGCCAAGCCTGATGCTTTGGCTTCTAGACTGATCATCTTCTAGTTCTGAGAGTTTCTTCACAGTTTCTTGATGGAGTTTGCAGCTGTGGAAACAGCCACAGTAATAATTCTAGAAGTAGCCTCAAAAATCTAATTGGGGATCAAAGGAGCTCTCTATCCATTTGGTTATAAACCTCAGCTATAAAATTGTACTCTAGTTACAGCAGTATTTGGGAGGGAGATAGACAAAACCTGTAACAGGATACATTTTTGAGAGAACATGAGAACTAGAAGTAAGAGGTATTTGTAAGAGGTTCCTTCCTACCTAGGAACTGAAATCTAAGACTAAAACTTTATAATTGTCTTTGAAATTATGGTTCAAGCCTTACATAATAGTTTGTTTCTATATAAAAATAATTGAAAGAATTCTTTCAGTTAATGTATATCTTTTATCTACCAGCGTCTGTTTGTGACAGCTTCATGCCTCTTGTTTCAGTGAGCTCCCAGAAAAAATCGGCACATCGGAAGCTCTATAATGTAGCTTCTCCAGGTGTGAGAGTCCCAAAGTGATGTATTATCTGCTGTGGAAAGTTCATTCCCAAATTTCTGTAGAAAAGGTTAATTTCTTGGTTGCTTTTTCAACAGTAATTCAGTCATCAGTGGTGAAATTCAAGTTCAGTTTGGCTACTATCACTTCAAACTATACAATTTGTTATGTTCTTTCCACTTTGGATTCAGATTGTAAATCAAGGAGTTCCTCTTTTGGAATATTTAGCCTCAAAGGATAAAAGAGCTATTTTAAGAATTCTCTAGAAATGACCTGGTATGTATGAAAGCAAAGAGATTATAAACTATATATTCTTCTAAACTACTTCTCTTATCCATATCATTGGTACCAAACAAAAACATGAGTATGCAGACTGCCTTCTGACAAGTTTGGAATGCCAAAAATAATTATCTCAAGCTTTCTGCGACTGGCAGAAATACGTATACATGAAAGGCAGCTGCAGTCCCCCAATAATTACATTTTTCCTTTTCTGTCTTGTACTGATGCTGAAAAGATCATGTGGTAGTGAAGTGGTGTGGTGGGCTGACCCTGGCTGGACCAAATCTTAAAACACCTTCCCCCCCACTCCTTCTTCCCGGACTCAACTTCACTCCCGATTTTCTCTCCCTCCTCCCTTCCAGCTGCGCAGAGGGATGGGGAATGGGGACTGTGGTCAGTTTATCACACATTGTTTCTGCCACTTCTTCTTCCTTCTGCCCTGCTCCAGTATGGGGTCCCTCCCACAGGAGACAGTCCTCCACGAACTGCTCCAACTGCTTCTTCAGGAACAGTGGGACTCCATGGGGTCACAGGTATTGCCAGCAAGCCTGCTCCATCACAGGCTTCCCATGGGGTCACAGTTTCTTTTGGGCATCCATCTGCTCTGGCATGGGGTCCTCCACAGGCTGTAGGTGGATATCTGCTCCACAATGGACCTCCACGGGCTGCTGGAGGACAGCCTGGCTCACCATGGTCTTTTCCATGGGCTACAGGGGAATCTCTGTTCCGGTGCCTGGAGCATCTTCTCTCTCTCCTTCTTCACTCACCTAGGCATCTGCAGAGCTGTTCCTCTCACACATTCTCACTCCTGTCTTCCAGCTGCTGTTGCACAGCAGCTTTTCCCCCCTTCTTAACTATGCTATCACAGAGGCACTACCACTGTTGCTGATGGGCTCAGCCTTGGCCAACAGTGGGTCTGTCTTGGAGCCAGCTGGCATTGACTCTGTCAGACATAGGGGAAGCTACTGGCATCTTCCCACAGAAACCACCTCTGTAGCACCACACCCCCCTACCCCCTCCCACTACCATAACATGCCCAATCCAAGTGGTTTCCTGACTGCAGGGTTGATTTAACAGAACACTTATGCACTCATTTGAATGGGGTCTAAATTGTTCTCAAATTCATCTGGATTCTTTATTGAAAGGTCAAGAATTGCTCTTGAAGGACATCACAAATGAGATAATGTAATACTTTTGAATGGGGTGCACCTTTTCTTTCATGAAAGGTGATACTCACAGGATAGGCTAAATTTGGTTATTTAGATATGATGTGCTGAGCAGAAATTAGTAACTTACTACCAGGACAGTCAATTTTCCTATTTGGAGCTAGGTTAAAGGAGATCTGCTTATTCTTGGCCTCAGACAAGTCTGTAGAGACAAAGGGTAGTGAATATCAACAGCTATATAATTTACAGGTAATTCCATTTAGTATTAGTTTGGGGTAAACAGAAGAAGTAGACGATAATAACCCTATCAATCACTTTGTGTTTCACAAACAGTTTCAAGCAATGCCATTAGATTCTTTTCAAAGAGGTACAACAAGTTTTCCAGAGCCCTCTGCTGCCAAGCTAGTAACCCCCAAGGCAAGTGCATCCTTTCTTGACTGATCACTTCTCTTGAAGAGCTTCAAGAATAAATAAATAAGGTGGCTGTGAATTACCTTGGAAGGACTGGGTTTTAATCATCATGTTTCAGTGATTATTGTTTTCTCACTCCAACCAAAAATAGTTTATAGAAATGAAAAATCCCTTGGTATTTTGTTGAAATCTACAGAAAATGAAGATTTTTCTTAAAAATGCAGTGCTTGGCAGTCAGAAGTGCATGTGCAGTTGGTGACATTAACAGAGACTGTAATACTCTGTAACGTTGTATTGTACCAGCGTGTCAAATCTGTTAGCAGCTTTCCAGACAGAAAGGAACGTATGGAGCATGTCTCATTTTAAAAAGTAAAGTTAGAAACCTGTAAATTATTCAACATGTTCAAACACCTGTAGCAGCAAGGAGTTTGATTTCAATGGAGATCTTCAAAGGAATAGGCGTCACTTTGTATTACTTGAAGGTGTAGGGAGTAATTACTTAATGTTCACTATGATTTTATTCGGGTTCTAAATTCTACAGTAATTAATTCACAAAACAAAACACTTAAGTAGAAACTAAATTTTCTTTTGTTCCAATATGCAAACAGGAAAAATCTTAATTGCACTGGAATAGGTTAGTATTCATACAGATTCATTTCTTAAAACCCTTCCATGCCTCCTCCTAGAATTTCTATTCTTTTGTAGGTGCATGGCATTTGCAAGTCAGCTGTCACGATAAAGCCTGGTATGTGGATGTGAAAGGACAATCATCTAAACCACAGGCATGTAGCTAGGGGAAGCTTTATTGTTTTAATTCAGGCCTGTCCCACTGCAGGTGAAAGAGATGCTTTGTGGCAAGGTAACTAAAAAGCAATGTGTGTGTTGGTGGTTTTCCATCTATCTTTATGTTTTGATCTGACTGTTCTTCCTGAATCATATATTTCTTGTATTACATTTTCTCAAAATATTATTTTTGTAATCAAATTATAATTCATGTAATGAAAATTTGAACCAAAATATGAAAAGAGTGTATGAGTATATGCCACCAGGAGGTACATTCTCCCTTCTTGTAAGAAATACGGCTCATTTAATGAATTCTTGTCCATCTTTAAGAACTATTCTATCAGTGTGACTGGGATATTGAAAGCTGATGCATTTCCTAGAAGTAGCTTTTTGTGAGGAAAAAAAAAAGTGTGTAATTTAATAAACATGTATCTTGATTTAGTTGACTTGCTGTCAAACTGAGCAAACCAGCAGCAACTGCTAGAGCCAAGTGTGAGGGTGAAGGTTGGTGTCCGGAGCCTGTTGCTGTGGGACCGCGTGAGAACCACCAGCTGCAGCCCAAGGGGCACGTGGGGTCTGTGCAGGACTCCTCGTGGTGGTGATGGCAAAGTGGGTGAGAGCAGAAACTGCACATAGCTGTGGAAAGTTCTTATTGTCCAAGCACACTAGCTGTTGTGTGGTTTGGGTTTTGTTTGTTTGTTGGTTGGATTTTGGGGTTTTTTTCCCCAGTAAAATCCCAGCCTTACAAAGAGCTCCAACTGCAAGGAGCTCCTGCTGGAATCAGTTCAGTTGGGATTAGGGATTCAGTCCCCACTAGAGCTGAGTGCAGCACTGAGGCACGATGCTCAGGAAGGAAATATGTGGTTAAGGAACATAAATAACAGCGTGACAAAAAAGATTTGCTAATACATTGAGAGATTTAATGTATTTAGAATGTGTTTTGAGAAAAAAAATTTGGAGCTTCTGAGTTCCACTGTGTACTTTGAAACGTCTCAGTCACTGTAGCAACAAATGAATATTGTAATAGAAGACCACGGAAGACAGTTTAGACATGGCAGGGTATAAGTATATATGGCTAGAGAAAGACCTATTATACCCTTAAAATCAAGCTCTGTTAATTTTCACAATATAGAGTTCTTTCCTGGTATCATTAGCATGAAATATGAAGCTGTAGCAGCATGATGGCAGTTAAAATGCTTTCAGAAGCTCAGTCTACAAAAGCCACTTTCTTATTGCTGCAGTTGCAGATGCTGAATTTGGTGCCAAGACTGAAAGCTACATAAATGCTTCCCAAAAGTTTTGTGTTCTTGTGTATCAAATTCTCTGTTTTAGGGCTGTGACCTTTTAAAGATACTGTGTAAGCCCTGCTGGAGATTTCAACAGGACCGGTCAAATGCTTGAAGTGAGCCATGTTTAGTTTCACTAAACTAAGGAGCATAATCTCTGGATGATACTGTTGTTGTAGCTGTGGTGTGATCTGCACATACAGAGGTGTGGGCCTTTTGGTAGGTTTCCGTAGACCCACTGATGTACTTGGAAAAAACAGAGAAGTTTTAAGTTTGTTAGGGTTGTGTGTGTAGTTTTAGTAATAGCTGCATATTGATTACATCCTTTTTTTATTATTATATTTTTTATTGTGTGTCAAGTTTTTTTTCCCCGCTTTGGAACACGAAAATTTAGCTCACGGTGGACTTTGTTACGGTATTCTCTTTAAATCTTTATTCTTAGTTGAAGCAAATAAACCAACATGGTAAAGAGAGCTGATAGCTACTCCATCTGTATTATGGCACACAATGATGGCTGGAAGTTAAAGGTTTGATATATAGATCTATTTTTTTATTGCCAGCCGCTGCCCCTGAAGAAAGTATTAAAATTTCCAGATGAGTAACCAAACAATAAATAGATGAGACAGTTGCTGTGAATATCTGATTTTTTTGCATAATAATGAGATATTGCTGGATAATACACTGTGCAGTCCACAGTTTGTCTACATTATCATGTTTATTGGACAAATGGATAAGAAAGATATACAAGTAAAGCCACGCCAAGTCTTTTATTTTAAATTGTCTCCATGTGAGAGTTCAGTTAAATTTCCAGGATGTTTTAAAACCAAAACAAAATCTAGCAATATCCCTACACACATACGCACAGAGAGGCATTCACATACACACAGACAAAATACATAGACAATACCTGGTCTCACAATTACTTAGGCACACCAGAAACATCGTGTGCAAACTGTAAGCTCTTTTTCATGCCAGTAAGGGTAGAATTAGGGTCATTTTCAGTGAGCATCTTCTTTCTTGCCTTGCAGAAGACTCACAGAAACGCATGTAAAGGAGTGTCTCACCTCACAGCAGGCCCTTGTTCCATGCCACAACAGGGCAAAGCAAAAGGAGCTTTGGGATCAGTGGGGAATGGTGGGGTGAATACATGAATTCCTCACTGTGTTCACAGTAGAAAGAAACCTAAAGTCTAGCCATGCTGATCTCTATGAAAAACATGTTAGTGTACATGTCTCAAAAGAATCTGAAATGTAGTATCGTTCTGGCGCAGTTGTGAAGGGGGGAATACTGCGCCTACTGAAGTCACTGACAAATTTCTTATACTTGCATGTAACGCTGCTGCTGACAGCACTGAGGCAAGATCTCTGTCACTGCTATCATTACTTGATGACGACTGGCAATATTGCCAGTATCAATGAGCAGGTCAAAGCTTATTCTCAGTTAGAAAGCTCATTGTCACAGTTAAACTAATCTCTTTTTTCAGTTTGTTCCAGACCTTTTTGTTTTAGAGTTCTATTGATAAAGATGGATCAGAGTTTTGGTTTATTTCTAGAAAAAAAAAGAAAAGCTATGTTTTGATCATCTGGACAGAAAGGCGTGTAAGCTCAAGCTTCAAGATTAGTTTCTTCTGGTATGCAGGTCTCCAACTCCTGTTGTTGGTCTGGTTTAATTCTGAGCCCTCTACTTGCTGCAGTTATGTCATCTTGTTCTTGCCTTTTGCTGTATTCTTCTTACACCTCTCACTCCTCTCCAAGTCTTCCCACAGATGTTTGCTTCCCCTGTGTTTGGAGAGGGCAAGGTCCCCAGTTCCTTGCACCTCACACTCCTGGTGACTGCCGTGGGAGTTCTTGTTGTGCAAACAGCTGAAAAACCTTATTTACGCAGGGTTCAGACCTATGAAGCACTAGCAGCTCAACTGCAGACAACTGAGTACAGCGCAGGCTGGTTACACTGAGAAGGTGGCTCATCTCCACCATTCTTTTTTTCTTTGTGTGTGTCTGTGTGTGTGCACCAGATAAGAAATCCACGCACTTTAAAAAAAAAAAAGAGTAAAGAAATAAGCAACCCCGGCAAATATGACTTAGATGTGTCCTAAAATCATTTACAGCCATTAGCTAACCTCAGCAATAGATATATGAAAACTGTTGCTAGATTTAAAGAAAAAAAATTACAGAGCTACTGTATTGCAGCTCTGCTAGTACATGTATGATTTAATTTAAAGGAGGACAAATATTTCCTAATGGTTCCTCCACACCAGATTTATATAGTGGTAGATCTCTGACTCTCTTTCTTCACCAGGTCTTGCTCACAGTATTGAGAAATAATGCAGGGTTTTCCATTATTTTAAAGTATCTATCAGCACTTCTGTCATGATGGAGTACATAAGAGCTTTCATGATGCACAGCCATCAGTGTTGTACCCAGAAGCCATTTAACCACAAAAAAGAAATGGGACCAGATTTTGTCCTAGTTGTTCACCTGTTGGTGAAATGTCTCACACTGAGGGGTGGCATCTGGGCTGTGTCCCAGTTCAGTTCCTCATAATCCCTCGTGCTGTAACTGATAAACAGGGAAGTTATGTGGAATCTTTTTCCTCAGTCATGCAGGTCCAACTCATATTTACAAAACACAGAGTCGAATTCAAGCCTTAAAGTACAGACTGTTTTCCTGTAACAACATGACATTCCCCGCTCTGGCAAATTCCAGCTTACTGCATTTGACCTCAGAAACAACACATTTTGCTACTACTATGCTGCTGGAATTCTGTAACTGACCAATTAATTATATTTTAAAAAGTATGATAGGGATAATGGGTGGCAAACTTGGTGAAGTCATCAGGCTAAGTGTGCTGCAGGTGCAACATCTTTTCTTACTGGAATTTGATTCATTCACAAAATCATTTTTCTATTCAAAACAACTGTCATGCTTCTTTTGTCCATGGCTAATTAAATAAGCTTTCCAATTTATTCATGTATTCTAATTTACATAGCGTACCAACCCAAAAAAAAACCCCTCTGCTCACCCAGACAAAAGACATAAAATACATAGAAAGATAAATCTAAACGTCAGCCACAGCACAGCAAGAACAGTTCTGGCTGGTGAGAGCACTGTTGCTGCAGCTCGGAGTCTGGCCCTGGGTGGTCTCTGGTAAGTAGGCAGGGGTCGGCATGGCTGAACCAGACTGAGTACTGTCAGTGAGTTTTCTGGTCGTCATCTTGTCGGAGGTCATATTAGGAAAGTGTGGGTCTGAGGTATTGAAACTGTCCTGTGCCGGGCTTTTGTACTCTCTTTACTCCTAGCATCTTTAGCTCAGCTTTCGAGGGTGCAGTCAGGTACTCAGAGCAAGAGTCTCCCCTTTCATTGCACCTCTTCCAGGTGCTGGTCTTTGTACAGGCCCTCTGCTGTAAGAGAATTCCATCCAAAGCTTATGAGCTCTGTGCTGTTGCTCTGAACCTGCAGGCTTCCTACAGCTGGGGTTCATGATTCCCAGAGGTTACATATTTTCATGGTTTTTAGATACTCCTGTGATTCCTTCTGCGATGGGATTTGAATTCTTCACAAGCATTTGTGCACACAATTGCACAACATCACTGTGAGTTTGGCAAATGGTGATAGTTTCTTTATGGGGAGCAGGCACAAAGGGGCCCAACGTATCTTTGTAGCAAAGAATATATAGATCGTGTGTCAGAAATACTAGCTATAAAGATACGTAAACGCTGGAGCAAGTAACATAGGTTGTTGTGAAACCCTTTGCAAGTTTAGAGAAGAGGGTATACATGCACGTTTCAAGGCAATCTAGGCCTATTTCATACTGTCTGGGCACAGGAAGATGGTTCTATGATCTCCCAAGATCCCATCTGCTTCTTTCTTTTTTTCAGCAAGACCTTAAGGGCACTTTGGGAGTCTGTGAATGACTCGGTATATTAACCTACTTTTCCTAAGTTGTAGGCAAGCGCACTAATGCTTGAACTGTCCTGTTCCTTAACCACAAGAGCCAGAGCTATGGTACCTAAAGGCAGACTCATGTTCTGGCCAGCACAGCTGGGCCTTGGGCTCCCCAGCAGCCGGTCCTGTTCAGGCTCTGTGATCGCACGTGGTACAATATGCAGGACTGTGTCCACAGCTGGGGCAATGCTCCAGTTGGTGACTTCGGGGATTGTGTGTGTGGACTGATTTATAGTTCTCAAGTGTGCTGTGTAGTAGGTCTTTTTTTCCTCAGACAAGGCAATTCAGCTTCAAACATGTCTGTCTTATTTATAAGCAGTTTAAACTTTACACTCAAGTTATTTTCTTCTTTTTCCCCAAGCTCGTAATTTAAGGGGAAAACCATAAAAAATAAGTACATAACATACCAGAATACAAACCCTTAAAAAACTAGCAGAACCTTCAGTCTCTGCTTGTTTTCCTTTATGGTATTTTGTTTTATTAATAAGGCTGCCTCTGTATTCATGACAAAATAAGAAAGCTATTTCCAATGAAACAGACAAGTCTTTGTTAGACATCAAATATAAATAATATTTGATGTCATAAATATTAATGACTTTTATGTCTTTAGATACTTTAGAATCAATTCCAAACATTTTTGTTTTGATTCATTCTTATTTATTTTTTCACACTGAACTGGTAGAAGGAATTTTCCTCTCTTTTTCTGTGAAAAAGTCTATCAAGCTCTGCAGCCTGATATAATCTTTTGAAGCACCTTTTCAAACTATTTGAATTAAGATGTTGTTCAATGTATTTTACGTGGCTAAATCTGTACACCCAGGCAAAATCAGCAGTTAGTGTCACATGACAGAAATGCATATATGATGGCCACCAGTTTGGCTGTCAGTTAGGACTGATTCCGGGATTTCAGGTAAACCAGAAAGGATCGAAAGAGGCAAGCCTGGAAACTGGAAACATTTAACAGACCACATTTTCTGTGGGCACAATACACAGCATAACCTGTCATTTGACATTCCATTTCTTGGCCAGTTCTCTACAGGTACTGAACAATAATTGGCATTGCCTGATATGAGTGGTCTCAGTAACTATAAATTAATGTTGCTTGTTCCTTAAAAGCAGGAGGTGGTTCTTTCTGAGCAGAATAGTTCTCTATCTTCTCACAAATGTACAGACTCAAATTTTAGTGTCCTATAAATAAATAATGAATAATGTTATCAGTTGAATGACTGTTGATGCAGAGAGCAGAGTGTTCCAAGGATTATATATCTGAACCTGGTATGTCTCTCTGCTTTTGCCTTTAGAATCTTTATTCTTAAGCAATAACCAGTAACTTGCTGACTATTGCAGCAATAAAATACGGTGACCATATTGCGGTCTCCACTGGTGACATATTCAAGACCTTTTTTTAAGGCACATTTAGAAACAGTCGAGTACACAGTGTGATACTGACAGAGTTCTTATAACCCAGTCCCTCCTCTTGCTGCTGTAATAGACTGCTGTACTGTCTCTGGAGTAGTTAGGATTTTGATGACTAGGTGTAGTAACTCTGCTTTGTTTTCTCTCTGTCTCCAGGTTCTCTTTGTCATCTCCTAAAAAAGCCTGTTTTCTTTGCAGTTGTTCCTCTTCATACCATCGGTCATTCCTGACACTCAGGGAAGCAGCGGATCAGTAAACAAAAGTAACCACAAAGTCCAGGTCCTCTGGACAGCCAGTTTGCTTTGGACACCAGTCACATGAGTCCTTATTTCTAGAAATAAACATTTTTTGGTGCTAAGAGTTGGGTAGGGTGAAGGCAGCTTTGGGGCTGAGAGACTCTGTCCAGCGGTAATTTGCCTTCAAGAGAGCTGTAGCCAAGGAATAGGACAAAGATGGACTCTGCATTTGCCAAGCCACTGAATTTACAGAGCTTGCCCTAAAAGTGAACAAGCAGAGAAAATAGAAGGGGAAGGGAAGGGAGACAGAAACTTTATATCCAGAAGGTTAGCTTTATATTAACTGAGTTGCCATCAATACAAGAAGACCAATTCCTACAGAAGCTATTCTTTTGTCACCAGACAATCTTGAAAGGCTTGGTCTATACTTGAATCAAAGGAAAAAAATAGATGTAAGCCTGTGATGGGAAATGTAGGAAAACAGTAAATAAAGAAAAATCACACCTTGAAAAAATAAATCTCTGAATGCTTTCAGAGCATGAAGGAAAGAAATCCCATATTCTTTCCAAGCCTGTGGAACATCATAGCTGTTGTAAATAGGCCAGTCCCAAAGAGAGTATATGTCTTCCAGATGGGAGGAGATTATTTGCTGCATCTTTTTAGCATCTTTGATTTATCTGTAACTAATGGAAAGTTGACAGGGACTTTGAGCAAAATAATTCAGTGTGTCATAAACCCAAGATCTGGCTTCAAAAATTTTTTACTTACGGTATATTCATATGGTGAGAACATAGCCAAGTTGTTAGCATTAATGAAATCCATCCTAATTCCTCTTTGTAAGATGCATTATTAATCTGCTGTTATTAAACAAGGAGTTTAAAGCAGTTAGGACAAGGAGACAAAAATGCATTTGAAAATTGCACCATTCAGAGCAAGAACTTAGAGGCTGAACAGAATTGCTTCAGTTTAGTGGTGAGACAGATTACTCACTTGGGTTTTTAGATAATTTTGGGGGTAGAGACTTGTTGGGGCAGTCCTAGTGATTAACTGGGTTTTGGTGATATTAGCTAAATTTGCAATGTTTTATCCTGATTTGCTGAGGAAGTGAGGCTTACAAGACCACGTTTGGTGCCTATTTTCTTCTCTCAATCAATCCAAGTAATGTGGAATGTTTTGGTCAGCTTCGGTCAAACTTGAGAAGAGCAGAAGTCCTGTTTCTACTAACTGAGTTCCTTATTTTTAAAAGGAAACATTTTAACTTATCTTCAACATTTTCTTAAAATGTTAACTGGATAGAAGAGTCTCAAACCAGACCCTTTTTGAGGGAAAGGCAGTCTGAACTCAAGCACTGTTAACTTAATGTGGCAGCAGCAAGCCAGTCAGTCAGTGGGGCATCCTCTGACACCTCAGCAGGCAGCTCGCTGTTTTGTCTGCTCTTGTGAGGTAGGCTATCGTGCAGGAAATAGGAAGGAAGGGCTGTTCAGGGAGGTATAGCGTAGGGAACAAAGGATATTATCTGTACAGAATCAGGTGAATTTATTCCAGTGCTTACACTACAATATGCTTTTCAATATTGTTCTGTGTTAGCCATCTCCACTGAGATCACTGGGAGTTGTATTGTGGACTGAAAGGATAACAGTGTAAAGAACAGTAACATACAATCTTGAAAAGCCTCTGTGTCCAGAGAGAGCTCCCTGAGAGCTATCACTAGTAGCTCCTTACAGAACTTACAGAACCAAATCCTGGTACTGCTCCCACCAAGATCATGGAGAGGACTTATAAGAACAGAACAAAGTTTTCACTGTGTTGTGGTCTGGGTGCTGCACTACTTGAGAAAACACTTGTGGTGGCCACATTTTGACATATCTTTCTCTGGCTGTTGAGTTTCCAGTGATTGTGTGTTAATTTCAGTTTCAGCAAGTAAAAGTTGAAAAGCATAAAGAATACTCTGAATTTTTTGTTTTACACAGTTGTAGATGCTGTTTTGCATTGCTTGGTGACTTCCAAGGAAGAGCTAAGTAAATGGCCCAGAGTTTTGAATAGTCCACAGAGACTCAGAAATGTGATTTTATTTTTGAAAGAAAGCAAAACTTATATTTTCACACCCATTTGCTTGAGCCTAAGTTGCATGATGCTTTCTGTGTACCTGGTAAATACTTGCATACATAATTTAGCAACATAGGAACTGTGTATATGAATTTCTGGTTGACGGTCTTGCTCTGCATGACTAAAAAGAGACTAGTTCTGCTGGGTTGAAATAAAGATCACACAAAAGAGATTTCCATAGGTTGCTAAAGAGATTAGTGTTTGTTCAGTTAATTTATTATAGTTAATGCAATAATTTAGGGTTTTTTCCTCCATACAGACAATATGAGTTCAATCATAATTCCGTCAGAGTCAAGAGAAGGTTTAGGGAGAATGAATAAATATTTGTAAGAAAGAAGTTTTCTCTGTTCAAATGTACAATTACTATTTACTGTTGCAAAGAGAGACAGGGCACACAGTACGGTGTAGCGTGCTTGGAAAAGTGGAACATTTTCTAACGCCCAGAGAGAGGCCAGGGTCTGGAACTTCCATGAGATAAGTTAGCCTCTCTGAAGCCTTGTGCTGCTACAGCACAGGCTTTTGTGGTGCAGGTATTACCTGAGCTAACACAAAACAAATGACTAAAACATTGCTCCAAGGTCTTGCAACACAAGGGACAGCTCAGCCTTTCCTCTCAGGTGATGCTGAGAAGAAGTAGACAGACATGATTTGCATCCCCCACTCCAGGGAGAAAGGCTTTTTCCAGTGTTGTTCTGAGAGATACAAGGAATTCCACCTCATGTCAGGATACTCCAAGAATCCAGGCTTATGTAATGATGCTTGCTGATTTTCTATGAGATCAGTTCCCAGCCTTCCTAATAGGTATTTCTAGAGCTAAAGTGGATGAATACTGACAGCTTCTGCTTTGTATCCTCAAAAGCCGAAGGAGAAGACAATGCTGAAAATAGTACTTAACTCTGTGCTGTTGACCTCCTACCCAGCTGTGCCACATCCACATTCACAGAACCATAACCTCCCTGACTTGCATTGAGAACTAAGGAACGCATTGTTACTGACCCAAATTCATCCCATTGAGTTTCTTTGCAGTGGCATTTGACCCCAAAACTGTCCTTTTAAGCAGTATCTCTTTACTTCGAAAGAAATAAAAAAATCACCCAGAGCTTGGTCATGGAGAAACGGTTTGGGGTTGCTTTATTTAGCTTAGGAACTGACAAAGGAGAATGCTTAGGGAAACAGAAAAAAGCTGAGGGACTTCCAGTATTTTGAACAAAAGAAAAAGCAGCACTTAGATACATGTGGCCACTACTGCAAAGAGGGGGCTAACAAATGATCAAGAGTGCTAGATGTCTCATGTGTTTTCTTCTTTTCTAATGTTCCGGGTGGCTATGTGATCTGATGTCTCAGAGACTCTGTGGCCTCACAAGGCTTTACTTCACTTCAGAAATGTATTTTGTGTTATAATTTACGCCTGTGACCATTTAGGAAGAAACCATTGTTCTCTGATACACAACTCTGAGACACCACCTGCAGACAGAGAAAGTGGACCAGTTTGAGAGTTTGAGCGCTACGGGCAGAACTGAGTTTATTTTCCGATTGAGAGCCTTCATCTGTGTCTTCATCGTATGCTCTCCATGGCAGCTGGGCCAGCAAGCCTCTTCCATCTGAAATAGATTATACTAACAAAATGAGCTTTCATTGATGTGACTTCTGGTGTAAGTTCCCTGTGAAGACACCAACAGCTTTAATACCAGTGTAACTATGCTCTCTTGGGATGTTGCCTGTGTAAAAATGCTGCAAAAAATAACAAATCCTTCACCTCATTACATCAAGTCTAACAAACATTGCTACGATGCAGGCATGATCTAATGCTGTCAGGTTTGATGTCATTGGTGAAATTCCATCACAGGAATTCATCCACCTACTCTTTTAGTGCTGTTTCCAGAAGAAAATCCAGCCTTGGTAACTCTGATAGTTTTATCAAAAGTCTCACAGTGCCAATGCTTTACTTACCAATCCCAGAGAACTGAATAGCATATGTTCTCCAGTGTTTGATTTGCTGTTTGAAAAGGAGGGAGAGAGTATGTTTGAGGTCTTACTGATGAGATGAAAACTGGATAAAGTGGTTCTGGTGCAAAAGGGATTGAAAAATTCTCACTGTTGAGAAAGTGGAGTCAAAGTCCAGAAAAGAGACAATTTCTCGAAATTTTATAGTTTTATCTCAAAAGTATTTAGGACTGTGATTTTGTTAATGTTCAGGTAGATTTGTCCACAGCCTGAAAAAAGTGTGCTAGCAGTCCTAAAAATGGATTCTGAGCTGTCCTTTCTCCTTCCAAGCACTCCGAAACAGAAAACTGTGTTGAGGGCAGAGAAGAACATAGGACCCAATATGCTGGGTTTGGTCCTTCCTTGACTGGTTCTTTTGTGGCTGGGGGAAAAAAAAGGTTTCTGACTTATGGTCTCAAAGCAGTAGACAAACAGTTGAGGAAAGAATTGAAAGGAATGTAGACGTTTTTCAGAGTTTTCAGAATTGCCCATGGCCATGTGGCCTTAAGGCACTTGCCATACCCACTGACTGTGACCCCAAACTGAGAGGAAGGGAATTACTTAGAAAACCATCTGAATGTTCTGAAACACCTTGATGGTGAAACCCTTGCTCTATTTAATTCACCGGGAAGTTTCTGTGGATTTTAATGCAATTAAATTTTACCCTCAAACCTACACCCGACTGTACAAGGCATTTGCAAGCATGGCTCGGGTGAGCTGTGCTGTAACTAGAGGACTGTATGACTGGTAGATGAGAAAACTCAGCAGTGATAAGGCAAGAAAGCAGGGACAAGCTCTCCGCTCCCTGTAGAATTGTCTGTTATAGGAGCTGTGTGTTGTCTTCTGACATACGCGGTACCTGTCAGAGGAGAAAATACTGGTGCCAGTCTTGCAAATCATGAATGGTTGAAGGTGACTTACTTAAAAAATACATCCTTTGCCTAGCAAGGGAAGTAGCTCAATGTGGTCCAGCTTGTCCATGTGTATGTTCAGGAGTATTTCTGCTTCTCAGGACCTCCAGATACACCTGACTCTTGTAGGTCTAGCAAAGATGAGGAAGTTGTATATGAGGAAGTCGATAAACAAATGAACATGACTATTAACAACTTTCTGCAGGTATAGAAATCATAATAGTCTACTATCGTATGTTAGAGTTCTCATAGCCACCAACAAAACAGCAATTCAGAGCCCAATGAATGACATGTAACAGGGATCAAACCTCTCTTCAACCTCTTCCCTATTCTTCAGAGAACTTCTTTAACCTGGAAATTAGGAGGTTTAATTATGAAATTGTCTTCAGCAAGGGCTCAAGTACATCAAGCACAAACTGAGGGGAAACACAAACTATTTGTGTGTTTGTGGTCTCATTCAGCAGGTCCATGCAGGCCTTATATCATCCTTTTGCTCTGCGCGTGAGCAGTTTTGTCACTGGTCTACATATCCCAACCCTGGGAAAAGCTAAGGAGAGGCAAGAGCACAGGGACAGATCATGCCAAGGCTCATTTCCGTGGGTCCAGTGCTCTGATGTGAAAGGCCCAGGGAACGAGGCAATAATGTTGTTTAAAGGCCCTGGGATGCCAGCTGCACCTTTCAACTGCTCAGTACTCTGCTGCCAGGAACCCGCATCATTAAGCAGGGGAGCTAAAAGGGAAATTTGCCAGCCAGAGCCATGAAGACTACACAGGAGAGAAATACAGGAAAAAGGTGGGAGAGAATTGAATACTGAAATTGCTTTAGTTGGTAGAAAAATGCACTTCTGTGGCATGGAAGAGGTGGGCTTGCAATTGTTTGAGGAGACGGTCGCCATCTGCAGCTGGCTGTAGAGCATTGTCTTCCTCACTCTGAAATGGGTGCTTTGTCCACCTTGATGTCCTGCAGCAGAGTTTCCTGTCTGGCCTAACATTGACCTAACCTATAAAGCAGCTATTTTTGGCTGGAGCTGGATGACATGGGATGCTTTCATGTTCAGGCATTTCAGAACAGAGGCTTTGATGTCTTTTTGCTTATTTCGTTTGAGCTTATATTTGCTTCATGTTTAATTGGTAGTGCCGCAGCACTGCTGGTAGTAGGAATAAAAGTACCCCATAATTAGTAGCTTAGACTGTTAAAACATGGAACTAATGTGTGGGCCTGCTTCAGGGAGCAGCCTCGGGAGCAAGCGTTCCTGAATCCCCCAGCAGTCACTAAGCGTACTAGCGGTTTCTGAAGGCTGAGAAGACACCTCACACCACTGAGGCCAGGACAACTGAGCACACCTAAGAGTAGAACCAGGTCCAAGTTTTGGGCTGAGCCCTCCTTACTTATCAATTGTCTATTCAGTAGTCATTACAGCAAGCAAGGAGGATGGAAGCTGCAGTCCCTCAAAGTGCCTTGACTGCATCGTTGAGAAAAATGCCTACAGGTGAATGTTTGCAAACAAGCCCAGTTGGTGCAGTTGGTGTGGGTTGTCTGTGGCTGTGGTAGTTGGGGGAATGGAAATGCTGAGCATTTTCCTGTGGTATGAGATTAGTCTTGGCTGTAATGTCTCTCCAAGGAGCTGCTCTCATTAATGCAAAATACTCTGGTTATTAATAAATACTAAGGCCCTGCTAAATAGTGCAAAATTAAGAGCCTTTATTTAGTAGTGCCTGAAGTTGAGGTGTGAGTTAACTGTTCAAAGGCTTTGGTGCTTCCTGGCAATGGCCATGTTGGGGCCATGTGAGGGAGCAGAAGGAGGAGGCCCTCCCTGGGTGCCAAAGTGCTCGCCCTTCTCTGGCTGCCTCGGTGCTAAAGCTGCCAGCAGAGGAAGGATGGCAGGAGGGGTACCTTCCCACGAAAGTGCTGCCGAAGGCAGGGCAGGGTCACCTAGTCCGTACACAGCAGTCAGCACTCCCCTGGGCAGACCTCCTCCGGAAACAGCAGCCAGTTTTTCTTGCCGTCTTCGTTGCTTGCTCGCCAGTTAGGCACAGCACAGATGAACTGGAGAGAGATGCTGCCGGTCTCCGGGCCTCAGCCGACCTGATCGCCCTGGGGCAGGGGTCTCTCCTAAGAGCCCGGAGGAGCCCCGCGCCCTGCCCGGGCGCCGCGCCCGCCGTGCCTCAGGCTTGGCAGGGCAGCGGGGCGCGGCCGCCCTGCGACGAGATGCGGGGCCCGGCCTTGGCTATGGTCGTCGCCAGGGCGAGTGCCGGCCTCGGCATCGAGGGGCGCGGGGTAAAGCGGTGGGTCTCCCCCCCTCTCCCTCCGCCCGTGGGCACAGCCCCGGCGCCGCCGAGCGCAGCAGCCCTCCGCGTGTGCGCCGTGCCCTTAGCGCGGCAGGCCGCGGAGTGCAGCAGGACAGGAGCGCTTTGCCCAGGCGTCCCGGGAAGGGGCTGCGATCCTCAGGGCAGCCTGGGCAAAGGGCGGATGATTCGTCGTTTTCTCTTTGTGAGTAAAAACGTTACCTCGCAAACTGTATGGTGGCTCGGCTTGATAAATCTGGATCCTTTATTTTTTGTTGTGTTGTATTTTTCCCAAGCAAGGGTGCCAGTGCAACTCGTCCTGTAGCGCAAACGGGCCCAGAAAGAGAGAGAAAGATAAAATGAATTTAAATTCCAAAGGGGTTTCAGCACTGGTTTCCTAGTCCCCGAGTCAGCAATGTGTTTGTGAAAATTCAGCCTTTTTGTCTCTTAGAAAAAAAGGGCTAAATCTACATCGGTGGCCCAGTCTAGGTTTGCTATTCTTTGCATTTTCTATTCAAGTGAATGAGAGTGAATGAAGTGGCCTGGGACCCTTTATTTGATCTACTCAATTGCATAAAGTGACAGAATTCTAATATATTTGTTTAATGCTCTTCAATGGGGCTTTCACTTTCTAGTTTGCAAATGAAGCCTCGATCTACAAAGTTTTGTCCTTTTTTTCTTTCCACCTTTTTTTTTTTTGCTGGCAGAGAGACCATATTTCATAACTTGGGTTACGGTTTGAAGTGATTTCGAGAGGAGTTTTAGACTCGAAAAGTGGGAAATAAAGAAACAGATGTGAAGTTATTGTAAATTCTTATAGTGGGCTCTGGGGCTATTGTAAACCCACTGCAGGCGGTCCAAAGCCTCTCTTTTTCATGCTGTAATTGAAACATATTAATTAGATAATTTGTTGTTAGTTTAAAAGAAACAAATACAGCCCCTCCAAGGCTTCACAGAATCGGTTTCTTTTTGTTAATAAAAACAAGACAAAACAAAACAAAAAAAACCCACAAAGTGACATTTATATTAAGATTCTGAGATAATTCGGTACTGAAGTTGATGAAGCAGCTAAGTTTCTTCTCCCTTTCCCAAGGACCACTTTTGAAGAAAAGTTTGGCTCATAAAACTCCCTCTCAGGGCTCGCCGGGGAGTTCTTTTTTTCCCTACCTGGCACAGACCGCCCTTCCCCGCAAGGCGCGGTCCGAGGGAAAATAAATATTCTGGGTGAGAAAGAGCTGGCTTTCTTCAATAGATGATTCAGTCTTGTGGGGTGGTGTCTTGTCACACGTCGAGGAGAAAGAAAACAAAAAAAAAAAAAAAGAAGAAGAAAAAAGAAATATCCCTACGAGAAAGGGTTCACATACCATGCACTGACATGACGCAAAGCCCCGAGTCGCCAAGCACGGCTGGGGTCGCGGGCTTACCTTGCGCAGCCGGGCTCAAACTCATCCTCCGGAAGAAAAGAGCTTTTGCCTAGAATGAACGGTCTCTTTGCATCAAGTACGCCTAGCTTATAATGTCTCGCTGGCAAATAAAATAAAATAAAAAATAAAGAAATCCCCCCCCCGACCCCACGAAATGTCTAAACATGACGGAGGGCTCGGCCGTGGCTGATTCACTCGCCCCCCCCTTCGCTCCGCGCTGTTGTCTCTTGCCGTTCTATTTCAGATCTGTGTTTATTGACATTGGACTTGAGCCATTAGGGAGATTTAACAAGTCAAAGCAGTAAATTCAAGCGAGGCACTGAGCTGCGCATTTGTTTGAAATAAGCATCGCAACGTTTACGGGAGCGGGGCGCGGGCAGAGATGCGCGTAGGAGCGCGGCGCTGGCGGCCGCGGCGCGGGTGGCGAGGGGGGCCTCGGGCTTGGGCAATCGCAGAGATGGGCTGCGAGTCTTCCTGTTGGATTGTAGAGCCAGGAAGCTATCTCACCTTTTGCAAATATTTTGCTTTGGGGCATAATCTTTTCAGATCGTTATCTCCCCTGATTACTACTATGTAGTTTAAAATAGACCCTGAAAGTGCAGCTTCATCTTCGTAGGTGAGCTCGGATTTCATCTTTGAGGATTTGTTCTGACTGCTAGATCTTAAAAGGAAGAAAAAAAAAAAGAAAAAGAAAAAAAAAAGGAGAAAAAGAGTCCCCGTCGTCTAAAAATGTAGGTCATCGTTTGTTTAGAAAAAGTTTGTCGAGTTATGTGTCCATTGATCTGGTGATAAGTTTTGAATGCTTTCTTTAGCTGATCGTGTTGATATAATCGTGGGTTGGACTTGATGAATGAGTTCAGTTGTCCCCCATCTGACAAGCTTTAGCAGCTTCATGCATTTTAATCAGCCCATGATTCATGTATTTTCCACCTTTTTTCTGTGTGTGGGATCCGTTCTCTTTTAAAAAAATGGTAGCAACTGGATTAATTACCATCTACATTAATCTTAAAACTTCTGCAAGGACCTTGCCGTATGTACTAAGAAAATGGGGATGTCAGTTGTGCTGTTTATGGTCCAGAAATTCAGAGAGATCGGACAGAGGCAAAACCTCTGTAACATTATTGCCCTACAATTAGTGAATCCTGCCGGTTCGTTAGAATACAATGTTGTTCCCGTGCTAATAAGCTTTTAAGTATTCGGTTATCTCCTATCTGGCTCTTGGCTCAGACTGCCTCATCTCTGAGACACTTATTTACTAATCTCACTAGATTGCTTCTATCCATTTCAACAGTTGCGTAATCCTTGCAAAATTTCTGAAAGAATTGAAGAACCCCACTGGAAGGTGCCTGGAAGCCACTTCTATTGTAACTACTTCGCCCTTACTTTTTAAAAGGGACCGTATATTGGCTTACAGAAAAACCGGTACAATTTTAAGTGTTACAGTTTGCAGCCTACTGTTTTTGGAAAGTGAGATCAACAGAGATGGAGAAATTATAGCAGTGGTTGGAGTAACTGCAATGCTTGAGGAGGTTTAAACGATAGGTGAAAGACTGCAATTGCTCACTTTTACTCGAAAAAGGTTTTGAGATGCTACTTGTGAGAGAAAACACAACTAACAAAAATTCAGTATTCTCAGTGTTAAAAAGTAACTAATTCTGTAAAGATTTTTATATTTGCTCTGTATTGTAGAAGCTCACTGATTTTTATAGTTTTCAGAGAAAATTTAACTAGAAGTACGTAGGTGATTCTATACATACATACAGGCGTAAATGTGATGTGTGTTTATATTCCGTGTAAGTGTATAGGACACAAAAGTATATATGTGTTATGCATATATGTATAGATATATAGATATAAAACCAACAGAACACACTTACGTGTGTTATCTCTTTGGTAAACCGGCGACGATTTTATCTAACATGTTAATAACTATAACTATCTAGCATGTTAATAACTATACAGTAACCTCCCTTGAAAAGGCTGCTTCGATTATCTCAATATTGTAATAACGTAATTCCTTTTTCGTGAACTAATGCTTTTACTTTTCTCGTGTAAACTATTTAAACAGACAAATAAGGAAGTGAATCTGCATTTACATATTTTAATGAGAAAATATTATTTGGACGACTAGGTTCATAATTTAATGTAGACAGTTTTTTAACCTTTGTCTTAAAACACACATGCTGGGAACAAGAACATCAATATTTAAAATACCATGCTTTTGCTGTACCGGGAAAAAAAACTTAAAAAGAAATGTCTTTACAGTTTCAATAGACGCTAATGTCACGGGGGGGTCTTTTTTTTTTTTTTTTTTCCTTAACTTAAGCAGTTCACAACAGGAGAACAGTTGAGTTTCCAGCAAACTACCTAAAACTAGATAGGAGTATATCAAACAAAAGTGCACTTTACACATTTTTATAATCATTCCTATGCACAGACATTTACAGTTTCCCTAGCCCCCTCTCTCTTGTCTGCAATTCTCCAGCAGAAATCAGAATGACATCCGCAGTTTGTACCTGCTGTTTTGTGACTTCTCCACGTTTTAGCAGTGACTTCAGCAGCTTTTCTTAAGCTATGCCGGGTTGTGTGCTTGGTAACAGGTTTATTGTTATTACTGTTATTGTTTATTTTTAAGCTATGAAATAAATAGCTACAAAATTTTAAAAAACAAAGAAACGGTAGGTCCCCAAACCTTCGTGTTACTCAGAAGTTAACGGACAAATCAACTTCTTTTTCTCTGCCACCTGAAAACTACAGTAAACATCCACGTTACAACAGGTTCTGCAAAGCGGACCTCATCTGATTTACAGTACGGATGGACGTTCAGTATTTACATTGAAACAGGCGCTTTGTAAACAGTGTAGGTACGGAGTGAGTGAACGGGTGCCTTTCCCTTTCACGGCGTCCTGCTCCCGCGGCTCCCGCGGCTCCCCCACACTCGCCCCGCAGCCCCGGCGCCCCCGGCCGGGCCGCCCGCCGCCTCCCCTGCCTGCGGGGCCCTGGCTGCCAGCGCACCGCTCCTGCTTAGGGGCGGCTGAGCCTGCAGGTCCCGCAGCCTTGCCCCGCGCAAACGCTGCCCTTTGAGCAGCAACGAGGCACGCACAGGCGGGCACGCACACGCACCCGGACAAAGGACACGAGGACTTTCCAGCGTTTCCAAGATCCAAGCGCTTGCTGCTTGGAGGCTGGAAACATCGCTGCTCTCATGCAGTGAGACTGCGGCCATTTCACACTGTTTATGGTTTTAAAGGTCGGTCCTATATAAACCCTGCTCTTCCCCAGACAAAGGAAGGGAAGCAGGCATCGCCGGGCCAGGCTTGCCGGATCTCGGGCCAGTCGAGGATGCCTGAAGTACTTTTGGAAAACTACTGATGCATATGGCAGTTCCTACCGGGCGGGAAGGGGGGCGGGCCGGGTCGGTTTGTTTTGCCTCAGAACAGCGGAAAACAAAGTTCAGAACTAGGAAGGAAGCCGAGACGCGAAGGAGGGCACGGCTGAAGGGGCGAAGCAGAAGGGCAGCTCACGCGAACGGCGAACCTCGCTTTCCCGCGCGGAGCTGTCTCTGCTTTCGAGGAAAAGGGAAGAGAGGAGAGAGGAAAGAAGCGGAAGGAGGGAGAGAAGGGGGGGCCGGGGGGGAGAGCTCCAAGGAAACTTTGGGAGAAAGAGAACGGCAGAGTCCGCGCGGGCGGCCCGGGTCAGTGCACCGCCACGGAGTGCAGGGCGGGCGCCGGGCTGGTGAGAGTCTCGCTGGGGGTGGCCGGGCTGCTTTGGCTGGTGGCCGTCTGCGAAGACGTGGGGCTGAGTGAGGGCGGCGAGTTCGAGAGGATGGTGGGGATGGGCGCGGGCAGGGCGGGCAGGGCCGGCACCGCGGCGGGGGTAGGCTTGATGGGGACGGGGATGGCCGGCAAAGTCTGCCCCCCATGGCAGAGCGGCTTAATGGGCACTCCGTAGGCGCCGTACTCGCTGCTGGCCATGGAGATGGGGGTGGCGGTGTCGATCATGCCGGAACTGTACATGTGGGGCCAGCCCGTGCCAATAGAGCTGCCCACCGTAGTCAACTGGTTGGGGAGGGGGTAGGCGGCCGGCATGGGCTGCATCGTGGAAAAGGCGAGGCCCCCGGGCATCTTGTACTCTCTGGCGATGATGTTCTCGATGGCGAAGGGATGCTTGAAGCTGGAGGGCTGGGACACGCCGAGGTTGTACGTGGACATCTGGGGCAGGTGGGTGCCGGTGGCCGCCAGGGCGCTGAGCCGCAGCTTCGCCTGCTGCTGCAGGTACTGCGCCGCGTCCGCCGGCTTGCTGGGGGCCAGGTGGTCCGACTTGACCACCTTGAAGCGCTTGCGGCGGCGCAGGAAGCTGCCGTTCTCGAACATGTCCCCGCAGCTGGGATGCAGCGCCCAGAAGCTGCCCTTGCCCGGCTGATCGGGGCGGCGCGGGATCTTGATGAAACAGTCGTTGAAGGAGAGGTTGTGGCGGAGGGAGTTCTGCCAGCGCTGCGTGTTCTCCCGGTAGTAGGGGAAGCGGTCCATGATGAACTTGTAGATCTCGCTCAGGGGCAGCATCTTCTCTGGGGAGCTCTGGATCGCCATGGCGGTCAGCGAGATGTAGGAGTAGGGAGGCTTCTGATCACTGTAAGTGTTTCTGCCCGGGCGAGGCATCTTCGCTAGGGGACCCGCGGAGATCTGCAGAAGGGCAGCGACAAGGAGGGGGTCGGGGGAGAGGGGTGAGGCCGAGAGGATTTGCACCCACACCCGGCCGGGGCAGCGGTGGGTGTGGGGCTGGACTGG
>VWZZ01000822.1:459506-586287 GCA_013399095.1 Psophia crepitans | reverse complement strand
GCGTATGGGGCGGCGGCTCGGCTCTGGGCTGCGCTCTCCGCGGGGCAGGGCGGGGGCGCGGTGGAGCGCACCGTACCGCACCGCACCGCGCAGCGCCGCACGCTCGCCGCCCGTGCAAGGGGAGGGAAGGGCCGGAGTGCGGCAGGGCAGCCTGGCAGATACAGGGAAGCGCTGGCCGCGTTCGCCGAGGCTAGCGGCTTCCAGCGCTTCCTTACATTTGTCGATAACCTCCGCCTGCCTCAGCTCCCCGCCGGCTACCCTCACGACGCGAGCAAAGCTCCCGTCTTCCCATCAACCCTCCGCTCTGCAGCGAGAAACATATTAACCTTCTTTAATATTTAAATCCTAGAAGACATTCTTTGCATCTAACTTTAGAAAAGATTTCCCCGCAGCGATTTCTTCCCATATATTTTTTCTCTGTCTTTATTATCGAGCCATACTGTAGTCATACAGCATTTAATCGGCTAAAGAGGAAAGAAGTTGGTAGAAGGTTTTTCCCCCCCCGCCTCCCCTTTTCCTTTGGCGAGGAATGATTTTACAAGGGATTGAAAGACGTTGCGAATGACAGAGGTTTTTGAGATCCGAGAGCGAGATGCCTGCTCTGTCGCTCAGGGGAGAGCCCCCTTGTATTCACTCCTTCTGCTGGGAAGCATTGCCGCCTGTAAGTTTGCTCTCTCTTGGGCCACGACCTGTAAACCCCTTGCCCTGTATTTTGGGGGACGACAGTTTCAGTCGGCACGACCGTTGTCTCGTCGAGACAGAATTACGCTTTTAAGCAGCACCCCGACCCCCGGTAGCGGGAAGCAGCCGGGGCCGGCCCTGAGCCCTGCCGCCGCTTCCCCCGGGAGCGCGCAGCCGCCCGGCCCCACCGACCTGTTGGTAGCCTCGCGCGGAGCTGCGCGGAGCTGCGCGGAGCTGCCTGGGTAAACTGCTTGTGTATTTCACATTATCATCCCGCTATCTGCAGGCAATGTAGATTTTCTAAAGATCTAATGAATAAACAACCAGCAAGTGCTGGCGGTGTAATTTACATTGTTAATGCCTACATGTGTATAATAAATATGCATTTGTATGCCTTCAAATAAACTCTTTTTAGTTTCTAACCTGTGGTGATTTTTTTTAAAAGCTGTCTTTTCCAAGAAACAAATTTTCCGTTTCGTTTCCGGAGCTGGTAGGGAGGGAAGAGACCTAGCGAAGCGCTTTACGTCGGCTTTCCGTGAGAGGGGGGGAGCGCGGGCCAGGGCACAGCCTGCCCGCCGCAGCGAGCCCGGGACGCGGCGGGCGCTGCCACCGCCCGCCCCCCGGCGCGGGAGGCCAAGGCTGCGGCCAGGCAGCGGCAGGCACTCGTTTCTCGGTGCGACTTGCCACGCTTTCAACAGCGGAACAATTTAAATGTACAATATTAGCTCACAGTATTAGTCTGGAGGTGCAAAGAACAATCCATTCAGAGACTGAGCTTCAAAGGCACCGGATTCCCCTCAAGGAAAAGTTTACAAACGTGGCTGCTCGCTCCCTCCCTTCTTCCCCGCATCCCCCTCCTCCCCTCCCTCGTCGGAGACAAACGGTTTTCCCCGAACGCCTCTGTAGAGGGCATCCCTGACCAGATTTCTGCCACCTAGCCGTGCAAAGCCCGCTGCCCGGGCTGGGTTGCTCCGGGCGCAGCACCGCCGTCTGCAGACGGGCTCCGCGCCGCCCCCGCGGGCCGCGCACCGGCATCGGTAGTTAAAAGCGAAGCTCTTCGCTTCCAGCTCTTCAGGCTGCACAGCCTGGCACTTCGCAGCCCCTGCTGACTTCACCTTGGGAGGGATAAAGATTTTCTTCTCATTTTTCGCTACGAACCAGGTGCCACTTTCTTACACCGCTTGATGGCAAATGTCTCATCTTCAGCGAGCTGTATCTGGCATACATTATTTTAATTAAGTCTATGGCGATTTACTTTCCTCTGAGATCCATTCCACGGTGCAATTAGGAACGTATTGGTGCTAGCACATATGAATATTCAGGAGAGTGTCAATTAATTAGCAGACAGAGGAATCTCATTATGGTGCTCAAAACCCTTTTAGTGCTAAGCAGAATTAAGGGGGCATTTGCCAATGTGCTGGATTAGTGAATATTTTACTGCGCGCTCATTTAACTTCATTATCATAGCACTTACGCTACTCTCTGATTTTATTAATTAAATTGCTCATTAATTTATCCAGAAAGGGGGATAAAAGTTTTATGACGCCACAGCACTNGCCGCCCGCCCCGCGCCGCTGCCCGTCCGCGCGGGCCCCGCACCCCTCCGCCGGGTGCGTTTTCTTCTCCCCTCACCCCAGAGACAAGTATAATGCGGCAATTAGTGCTGCCGCTGCTGCTGCGAAGGGAAGGAGGGTATCGCTGGGAATTCGAAGCGCAGGCTGCGGGTTTCGCCTTGTCTTTTCCTACTTAAACCGTTTCTCAACATCTGGGGAGCGGGAAAGCCCACGGTGCGATTAACCCCTTAGTCTCTGTACAGACTGCAGGAAGGATAGGAACGGTCTCCTCTTTCCTAGTGCTGCGGACAGAAAATCGAAGACGGCCTCTTTCCGAAAGAGCCCGAGGTGCGGTGTGAGCGGGCAGCGCTGCCCGGTGCGGGAGCGGCGGGGCGCTCCGGCGGCGAGCTCGCAGCTCCTCAGCGCGAACAGGAGAACTGCGAGGATCGGACGGCAGCGAGGAGGATTACGCTCATTTTCTAATTAGCCAATACTTGAATTCTCATAATTTTTCCAAGGAGCATTGTATTAAGAGCAGCTGTTTAAAAAAATGTCCGTGGGATATTGTGCTTTGCAAAAAACAAACAAAAATTCCCTCAGAAATATTTAATATTAAATATTAATCGGATTTAAATTCAATAGCCGTATCTTGCGACAGTTATAGATGCGCGGGAAGCTATAAATAATCAGCCCTTATGCATCTTCACACAGGAGGGATCGACCCGGTGTCAGCAGAGGCTCCACCGAGGAAAGGCAGACCCATGGAAACGTGTTTAAAAGTCACCTCCATTTCAACACCGAGCGCGGAATTTGCCCAAAAAGGTTAGAAAGACAAATATTAAATCTGCCTTCACAAAGGGAGCCGCTAAATAGATCCGAAATTAATATGCATGTAAAATTAATTAGCTGCATTTCATGACATCAAAACAAGTACCTGGGAAACAAGAACACCTTCTGGGCATTTGGCACCATATGCTAGAATTATAGTTAATTGACTAATTACATAAATTAGGCATTAATTTTACAACACATCAACTATAAAAGATATCTCAATTAATTGTGCAGAGAGGAGAAGGTTAAAGGGGAGCCTGGCGGTCCGGCCGGGGCGGGCTTTGCTGGTGGTGGCCGGGGAGCCGCGGCCGGGGCCCGCCGCTGACTTCGGGCGGTCATTAGCACGCGGAGACAGAAAGCCGAGTTCATTAGAATCAATTACGCAGCTGAAGATTGATTAGCTCGTGTCAGGGCGCGGCATTCCGCCTCTCCGCGCGGGCGCGCGGGGCCGTCCAGTCTCTCCTCAGAGCTGGGGGCTGCCGCCGCCTCACTCCTCCGAGCCGGGAGCCGCCGCCTGGAGCCGAGAGCGTCGGAGCCCGCTGCCGCCCAGTGCACGGTATGGCCCGGGCCGGGGATGCGCTCTCTCTGCTCGACAGTGTCCTCTCTCTCCCTTTGGGGCTCCATTACGATCGAGCGCCGGCCCTTCTCTGCACCCCCAAGTGTTTTACTCTGGGAAGGAGGCTCTGTTCTGTGGAGAAAAGATGCGGACCTGGGTTGCCTTCAGTGAAGTTAGTCAGATTTTCCCGTTATTTTATGAGAACAGGATTAAGTTTCAAATAACGTTAAAAAACTTGAGGTAACCAGAGCCGTGGCATACTGTTTCTGTGCCTTGGAGTTGTGAGGTGATTGATGCTCTCCGTAGGCTCAGCACCCTGGCGTCTCCTCGCCTGTTAGGGAGGCCACCTGCAAGCTGAGGAACCGCCTGGCAGTGCTGCCCTCATCTGCTCAGGAGGAACGGAGGGTCCAGCTTCACCTGACTGTACCCAAAAAAGTTGCCAGGCTATCTGCAGTTTACCTTGTAGGTAACAACTTAAGCGTGAGGGTGGTTGTGTTGAAATGCAGGAAGGATTTTGAGCTAACAGAAGTAATTACATCTTAAAAGCTTAAACTGGCAAAAATCAAACCAGTAAGGGAGCTCCAGGGACCAAAGAAAGCCCAAGCTATGGATCAAGCAATGGAAAGATTTTCATACTAGAAGTATGTGAGGAGGCACCAGTAAATGGTTTGCATTTACACTGGGATTTGCTGAATACCACAAAGTAGAGAAAGAAAGTCCTACTCTGCAGCTTTTTGTGAGGTGACTGGTGAAGCTGGGGCTGGGCCTGCCCCAGCACCAGGCAGGCTGCAGGGAGGGCTCACTTCTGCCTTTGTGGGGACTCTTTTGGGGTCTCTGCTAATTTATTCTGTGAGTCTGCCTCAAAAATGTAAATAAAGTTTGGCTTCCCTCTCCCTTCGTAAACAAATATTCCATAGGAAGTGGTCTGGTTGCATTAGTAATGATATAGTCTAACTGCTGATGGGCTAGAAAACAGATTAAAACCTGCCACATGTCTATCTTTTCATTGAGACGAAATGTTCATTTTGATGTAGCTGTTTTGTGCTGTTGCCAGATGCTGAAGGTACTTGAGGGAGATGTTGACAAGTGGATAATTGTCAGCAGAACTAAACCAGACACTTTGTTTACAGTTGAGCATGATTAATTGAGAGTAAATAAAACAGCAGCTCTCTTCACAAACTCTCTCAGAGGCTCAAGTTCAAAAACAGGCAGCATGCTCTAGAAAGGAAGGCACTGAACCTGCAGTTCTTTTCGAGGAAGGACTCATACGCAGGGGTCAGTAACTGAGCTCGATAATTAGAACACACAGTGCAGCGTGGGGCATCAGCCTCTAGGTTTCAAGCCACATGGTTTCCTGCTTGCTTTTTCTCTCTGCTGGTTTCTTTTTTTTTTTGTTTTGATTTACATGGCTGGATCACAAAGGGTTCTGCATCACACATTAATGTAAAAAAAGAAAAAAGTTTGTATCTGAATGCTGGACACTGTTGATATGTTCAGGTAAAACAAGGGGACAAAAGTGGTCTAGGATACCTCATCAACAGCAAAATATTAAGTGATGCAGTAATCTCTCTTCCCGTGTTGTAACTTCAGGTTGTTATAGAATACTTCATGCGTCAGAACAGTAGTGAGCAGCACAGGTTAGTGTTGATGGTCAGTAAACCCCAGGTGTACTCTGCATGTTTTTTGTAAATCAAGGTATGTTTCTATTTGGATTTCATGTAGCAGTGTATATTTACCCAGAGTTGTACAGAAGGTGGCACAGTTAGTATCTAAGTGATACTTAGACTGCTCAGACTAGGCAGATGCTGCAGCTTAACTGGAGGGTGGGGAGGAAATAGTACTTATCTCTTCAGAATTTCCCAAATGTGCATATCTTTCTCAAAATTGTAATTTCTTTTCTTTGTCCTTTGATCCACTCTGAAGCCACTTCCTGTGAATTACTCTTCCTTTAATGGACGGAAGCCCTACTAAGAGACTATTGTAGCAGCTGGCTTAGCACCACTCCCCCCTCCAAGGGTGTAGCATGCTTTTAAGCGAAGTTATAAGCCTGTTGATCTATATTCAAACTTCCTGCCTTCGTCCTGTCCTTGGGTGCCTAGTAGGTTAAGAATAGCATATCCATGTGTATACCTGTTGCCAGCAGGCATTTAAGTGCTTGTAAGTAGATTGCAGCTGCACACAGCCTGGAAACGAGACACATGCTTGCTCTACCTGCATTGAAAAGGAGAGGTAAGTTTTCTTATCAATGACTTGTGTATTTCTTGTTGAATCACTTTACTGCGACATGCAGGTTTCTTCTGTTTTTATACCAACTCTATCCTACTGTTAGTGTCTTTGACTGGGAAGGGTCTGGTGACAGCAGTCTGTGCCAGCTTCCAAGGAATGCCCATATGAGAATACCCTTCAGTCTCAGGCCCACAGTTTAGAGATATGGCTCCTGGTGGCTATGTTACAAAGGGTCCTTGGGAAGTGGTTGGGTGCTACTCATCTATTACAGCTGTATCTGTTTTGAGAGAGGGGAATACTGACAGGAGTTCGTAAGAGGGTGCATGGCGATATACATTTACCTGTCTTTTCAACATACAAGTAATGTTTAATTGTTGTTTTGCACGCTGAAGGCCAGTCACGGCACCAGCCTCCTATCCAGGGATATCATTAGCACTGAGAGTGCTGCTAGTACAGTGTGCGGGTGTCAAGTGACTCTGTCACCCACGTACAATGGACCTGATGTTTCTAGCATTGCTACTGAGCTCTTGTTTGAGTGGGGACCGTGGGTCTTGAAGCCATGCCTAAGGATATTCTAATTGGTCAATAGTGTGTCAGTAGGATTATTAATTAACTTAACTTAGTTTACACTATCACAGCCGATATGATTGCTTTTTTTGTTGTTTTGAAGCCTTCTGTATCCTTAGTACTTCTCTGGTTCCTTCAGAAAAACCTTTCCCGTTCACTTTATCTGTGATCCTGACTTGCTCATCCTTCATCTAGAATGTGTCTCTTCCTCTGGAGCATCTGCTTGGCTAAGCTGCAGCAGTTGTTGCTTGCCTGTGCCGCTCAGAAGTGCCCCAGGATGCTCCCCAAGGGCTGCGGCACTTCAAAGGAGATGCTGCAGGCTTTTAGCAGCCAGAAAACAGGCGCTTGCAGTACTCTAAAGCCCCAAAGGTGGCTGCTGGCATAGATGTAAGAGGAAAAGCTCCTTTCAAGGAGCAGCTTTGGAGTTTCCTTCTGTAGGGGAGCACTGGGCACTTCAGGGACAAGGCAGCAAGCCAGGATCATCTATGCAGGTTGTGAAGATCTTCCCAGAAGCTAGAGCAGCTGTGTGGGGAACTCCTGGGTGAGTCAAAGCACCAAAGGTGGTGGGGGCGGGAGAGTTTCCCTTGAGGAGAGATGAGAGCATTGTCTGTTCTGCTGCTGGTAAGCTTTCCAGCCCTTAGGTTAGTGCTATCTTATGCTACCCTTAAGTCCACTGTGTTACTTCTTTTAGGTGTCTGCTCTGCTAGCAGGTGGCTTTACTTCTTTGCAGTACAGAAGGAAAAAAGTGTTTTCCATGTATATCTCAACTTTGCACTTTAACTCAAATGTATGGTCAAGGAGTATCAGATGGGCAAGACTTCTGAGAGAAAATCCTTTTGGCCATACCTATGGGCCTATACTTACCTGACACCTTTAAAGGATAAGTTCTCTAATGCAGCCATATAACTTAAAAACCAGGCCCAAAGGCAGGAGGCTCTGCTTCAGCTGACATCAGTGAAGTTGGTGTATTTACAAATGGTAGTGATCTACTGCATTCGCATGTGAATTGTATGTAACTTCCGAGTGAGGGTATATTTGGGTTTTTTATGACCTGGGCATGAGAGCTATGTTGCTTGGACCTACAGGAATGTCTATCGAAAGTTGCCATGAAGTTTAAAGGACTGTGTGATATGTTGCAGTAATGCCAAAAGGTCCATGCAAAATCTGTGCCTCACTGGAGAAGACAATGTACGATCTCATGCCCTTCTTTTTACAGAGCTTTTCAGCTGCTGTGGCCTGGCAGCTGTGTTGGACTGCTAAGATGGTGTGAACTGGATGTTTCTCTATAACTGGCCCAGGGAGATGTGCCTGGCTTTCTTGGTGCCCTGTCAGTAAAACACCCCAGGGCATAAAGGGCATACGCAGCAGATGGATGTAGGATATCCTTTTCTCATGGTCAGAAGTTACTAGTGGATCCTGAAGGCAGTCCTTCTCTGGGCACAAACCTCGAGGCAACCAATCATTTACTGATTATCTTGAAAGACCTTGAGTTGGAGTCAAAATTGAAAGAATAAACCAGACTCATGAAGGTGAATATGTTTGCAGCTGAACAAGTGCGGACACATGCTGGTAACCATCTGCTGAGATTCATTACAGGTAGCTGTGGAAGTACGTTTTCATGTATAGACTGTGAATGCTATGTTCATGATGTCTGTTATATGCATATGCTGTCCAATTAAACAGGTGCATCGGTATTAAAGTCTAAGTGGTGCTTACCTTACTATGTAGTCTTTGGGAAGAGACTGTCTTATTATCCATTAGATATTTTCTTCTGGAAAAATAAAAGAAGCCTCTTCTAAGAGGTGTTTGTAGATGAAAATCCTGAGAGATACGGCACAGTTTTCCTTCTACACTCTGGGTATGTAAAGTTTTTATGTGTTTGCAAAGTAGAACTTTAACTTAGTTGTCATTAATGGTTAGAGATGCCATGGTACTAGTACTTTACAAGTCAGTTATACATAAAACATTGTAACAGGATTATTAGAAAGTATTGAAAGCTTGAGAATATATGTGATACTGGAAGGGGCACAAAATTGCAGTGTACTTAGCGTGTATAATGCAGCTTGCTCAATTTGTTCCTGGCTATTCATAGGAGAGTACATTTTCCCTTTTTAATTGCACATGATGACAAGACCTTTTAATTAAGGTGGCATGTATAGTATTCATATACTGCAAAACCCACAAATGACTAAAACTTAATAGCATCATAAAAACTATGGTTAAAGCTTTTACCAACACTGCCATCACAGCAAAAGGTTTTAAATCAACTACGTCAGAAGTGAACTTATGCCTACACAGAGGCTACTGACTCTGAGAGCAGCTTTCCCTACAGAAATAAAGCCTTTGTGATTTTTATGGTTGCATTAGTGAAACTGGTAAACAGCCCTGCTGTCTCTTCAGGTGTAGCTGTCCTCCCTTGTCAAATTTCTGCAACTTTTGTAACATCCTGTTTCAGTTAGAAGATACTGTTGGGGAAAGAGGATAAAGCGTCTTTATCACTCAAGAGTTTCCCCCAGGCTTCAGTGGGACAGAAGGGCAGGGAATGAGGATTTTACATATGGACAGGCAGTGTCAGATGCTGTGGGAACAGAGAAAGGCAGGAAGCCTCAGTGCCACTCAGCTTCAATACTGACTCACTGTTTCACTTGAAGTGAGCCACACCATCCAGTTTAGGGGTTGCATGATTGCAGTAGGGTCACTAATGTAATGTGATGTTACTAATTTATGAGTAAAGTCCTTTAGCAAGGATGTGCGCAGAGGCAGATTATTTTGTTTCTTCCACTTTTCCTAATAATGAGTGTTACATTTGTTGGGCTGATATTTGTGGTGGGGATGCTCTTTCACCATCCCCATTTCATAGGATTCTATCCTGTGGCATCCCAGAAACCTCTAGGAGGTGTGTGCCACTACTGAGATGGGATAAGTGTCAGCTGAATGCTTCCAGTTTTTGCTTTGGCTGGTAAAAATGGGAATGGTTCTCAGTTGCTTTTGTAAGGGCTTAGTGCCCCCCCCCCCCAATGGAGTGTAGAGGAATATTATGCGGATGCTTAAGGTATGGCCTTATTTTTGGCAAGAACTTTTTGTGGTTTTCATCATGTTTAGTCTATGGAAAAAGCACCTTTGTGTATATGTAACAGCTACTGCAGGGGGCTTTTGCAGACATTTCTTTTCTCATGGAAATAGATATGTTTTTTGGTTTTAATCATTATGTCACGATGCACAGAGTTCCTCAAGCACACCTTGTTATCAATTAAGAAATAAACCGGTTCATATAATTCAACATTTCCTTTGGGATTAGTTCAGAAAGCGAGATGATTTTTACCTTATTGCTAAAAATACTGCATTGTTTACCAGATGAGTATTTAAATAATTTAAAGATGCTATTCCAAAGAGAGACCTTGTTAGAGTGAAAAGTGCTTTACCATGAGAATTTCTAGTGAAAGAGAGGCAGAGAGAGTAAACAGGAAAAGAAGGAGGGACCTTGGGATGTATTAACATTTAGCAACACTAAAATGAGTTGTGTTAATCATGTCTGGTTTGATATTAGGGAATTATGCTAATCGAATGTATTTTCTCCATTGTCAGGTTTTGAGTGCTAATTTTTCATTTGTGGGTATGGAAGCAGTCATTTGGGGATCGTACTGCACAAAGCTTTGTGACCACTGGGGTGGTTCAGCTGGCTGGAATCCTTGATTCTTCAGTCCCCTTTGTATCCCTAGTGCAATCCCAAGGGCCCTGAAGGGCAGGAGTTGATGAGCTGAATAGGCTGAGGAAGAGCCTGCAGTCTTTCTGTTGGTATTTTCTGGACTGGCATGTGTGGCCAGGGTTTCATGGCACAGGGGAAGCTTCACCTCAGCCCTTCACCTCAACCATCTACCTTCTGTTCTGCTTCCTGTTATCTAGAGAGCTGCGAGGCCTTGGTTCAGCACATGCCTGCCTCCTCCAGCAAGGGGGCTGACTTGGGACCACCATCATGTTCTGACAGAAGTTAATGTAGCCCTAAAAAAGCTAAGGAAGTGAAAGTTGCATAAAGCTATTTAAGCCTATCTTTAAGCTGTCTGGTGCTCAGAGGATCCTTTGTTAATGAGGTGGAGTATGGGTCTGATGCTAAAGCAATACTTTTGAATACAGGCAAAATAGCTGAGGTTATGGTGGAACCTGTGCATCAACGCTCATCAAAAAGTCTGCACCAAGCTCTAAGAACACAAGGTAGATTTAGCCTGACACATTCTAGGGAAGCTCCCCAGACAATTTTACCATTTGAGCAGATTCATTTATTTTACAAACCTGTCACATGAATCGTCTTAATCTTGGCATTTGTAAGACTGCCATATGCAGATTACTGCTCTTTACAAGAAAAATCAATCCAAATTGGACATTGAAAGAGAGGGCTGGAGATATATAAACAGATTTTCATGAAGTATGACTGCTTATTTGAGCCCCAAGTCATGAAAGGAGCTTGAGTCAGGCTTATTCAGTTTATCTGTTAAATGACTTGTGAACACATGCTTAAATTTAATCCTAGAGACGAAAATACTTGGTCATGCCCTCCTAAATGTAGTTATGTTCCCAAATGACATTTGTGCATTTTCACGTTACCTAGGAGGTTCCTGTTTCTATGGTAAGGGAAAAATAATAAAAATAAACCGGAAACAGAAGTTTGGCTATAACTGTGAAGATCTGAGGACTGTGGCAGGACAAGGTTTGTAGGTGGGGGTTGTAACTTAGACTATTTGGTATCAATGGAAAAATTGGAAAAATTTTTAGGCCCAGAAGAATTCCTCTGTAAATGATGTCATTTTTTTATATTTCTGTACTCACTAGAAGCATCAACACTGTTGGACGATAGTATTGCTCATGTTACAGAAGCTTCGGCAAGTCCTCATGTTGAGAAGAGTCACTTCCTCCAAAACAGTCCAGCATGAAGTGGTCCGAAGAGTTTGAAAACAAGAGAAAAGCAATATTGTTTCCTAATGCAAGCTGATCTGCACGCTTCAAGCAATGAAGCTTTCAGCCCTAATGAAGGTTTTAGTGTCACCAGTATTTGCTGGTGGATGTTTGGTACCCTACAGGATTCAGTGACTCTCTCTGTGTAATTTGTGATTGGATTTTGTACCTAGGCTTCGTGCTCATAGGAAAATTATTTGGTTGTGCTTGGATGCCATGATAGCAGGCAGTGCTGCTGACTATCGCCCCTTTTATTGAAAGGAGGCTGGTGACAAGACAGTTGCAGTGAGGAATGGGATGCTTGGCTCTGGGATTAATTCCCTGTCTATTTGTCTCATGGAGCTTAGAGTTCAACTTCAGGGCGTATTTCAAGGAGACATTTATGCCCAGGGACAGGTCTGACAGCAGTGCTATGTGCAGCCCTCCTACTGACTTCAATGAGAGCTCCTCACAGAACGCCAGGGTAGAACGGCCCTTGAAGTTTGTGACACAGAGCGTGGCTCGAGGAAACGTGTGCATATTTTGTGCTTTGGGTGGATTTTTCAAGGAATGTGCTGCCAATCTAGTACTGTTTTGGGCCCTGATCCTGCTGTGCAGATTCAATAGGTGCATGCATGCTGTTGAATACAACACATTGAACATTAATTTATGGGAATTTTGTTAGCAAACTTTACGTAGCGGTTGTAATAAGCATGTTTTTACAAGCTGCAAAGAAAAGCATATATAATGCCTGTTGAAAGGCTTGCTGGTGTTTTTTAATGGTTACTACAGGTGTTCCTGGTTTGAGACTTTTGCTTGATAGAAAAAGAAGAACAAAATGCTAATGTTCAGTAATATCAGTGCCTCTCTCAAGCTGACAGCTTTACAAATCCTTAAGCATCTATTTTTTTGGTTTTGGGGTGGATCTTAGAGGAGAAAAAAAAAATGTAATACTGTTTTCCCTTCCCAAAGAGCAAAGGTGTATGCAAATAGAAACATTATTTTCACATATTTCCTGTAGAGTTCTGATGAAGCAAAGAATGAGATCAGAGGAAAACTGGAAATACAGGCTACTTCTAATGGTTGGGTCCATCTCAAAATTCAGATGATTGGACAGAACCTGTCAGTCAAGACTGAACCTTTATTATCTGCTTCTGGTTATAGGCTGTAGAAACAAGGAACAGAAAGTGATGTATGGTCTGACCTTGTATGTAGTGTTTATGTTCTTAACCTTTGTGACCATAGATATTTCTCTTTTCTGTCCTAATGTCTGCTATTCTGTTCCTCTTGCTACCTGTTCAAGGTATCATTATACACACCAGAGCAGGAGCAGAGTGAGTGATCTACTCTGTGCATTGTCACTGGGAGCGAGCCAGTCTGTAGGAAAAATACCAAGATGAAAAGAAATCCAAAGGCTGATCTTGAGGTGGCAATTTGTTCTATGATTTCTGAAAGCAAGCAAAGTCATGGCATGCATGTTCAGCACCAGGGGCATAAAAGCATAAATGCTCCAGCTAGGCTACCCTTCTGCTCAGCTTAAAAGCCAAAGTGTTGTGTTACATATGAACTTATTTGAACCGCTTTGCTGTGGGAAAACTTTTTGCATTCCAGCAAACATGATTGCCTCCCGCTTGTGCCAGAATCCTGCCACTGCTGAAACTGCCAGCATTGAAAAATATTTTTTATGTAACTCCTATGAAATGCTGCTGCAGAACTTTGTTACAAAAATATCCTGGGTTGGGGTTGTTTTTTTTTTTAATTTTGAAAATAGGGTCACCTTAAACTTGAGGAGCTTTCACAATCTGAACTAGCAGGACGACCATGTGGAGAAAAACGTCTCTGGGGATGTAGCTTTCAGTAAGTTCACTTAAGGCATGAGTCTCGGGTAGAGTGATTTGATTCCATTTAATAATGCCAAATTTGACAACAGTAAAAACACCTTCACTGTTTAATCTTCCACTAGAGGAAAAAAAAAATCAAAATACTTTTTTCTTTCCCAGAATAGCTAGCTGGCAGAAAACTTGAAAAATGTGAATCCCCTTCTTGATACCTAGTCACTTTGTTGATGAACAATGCTCCCAGCAAAAACTAGGAATGATACCAGACAAAGGATGCCCGGCATCATTATCTGCATTATATATCAATAGTTGTGCTTCCTTGCTTATCAAGTGTATAACCTTGTGTGTCCTTAAAGTGTAAAAGCAAAACACCCACCACCCTAAGGACTGCTCTTCTAAGAAGCCAAGAGAAATAAAAAAGTTTTATTAAAATATTATGAATTATTGTTAACATATATTTACATAATTTAATTCATCCCAGGAAACATCTTAAAGAATGAAATATTATAGTCACGAAGCCACCCTTTAATTTCATTTCACTGCTACAATTCCTTAGTACAGTAGCTCCATATTTGGGGAGGATTTGCTTAATTTATGTAATAACAAGACAACTTCAGTTTCCAAAGGAAATGCCATTAGCTGGAATATTTGTCTGGCTCCATTAGCCCAACCCTGAACTGGAAAGACACTGTCTCTGAATGATCCTTTTTTTGAGTGAACAGTTTAAAGTGTTACAGCTACTGGGCTAAGCAAACTGTGTCAATGGTGTTATTCAAAAATGCTTGCTGTGTTAGTAACTGACATTTAAGGCTTTGATATTTCTATTACAAGCTTTCTTTTCGTCTTTTCTTAGGAGTGCTTAACTTGGAATTAATTTTTCTAGGCTGAATGCCAGTAAGATGAGAAAATTGAAGCTTCTTTGTGCTGCTTGTGTATAAAAGCAATCTCTGTTGAAGGTCTTGTCTCTGAAATCTGTTGCTTTTTCAGTTTGAGCCAGATCTGTAGCATTTTTGCAGTTAACAGTGATTAATTCAGTAAGGACTTCTGACATTCTTGGTCAGTTGTTTGCACAATCACTATTTTAAATAAAACATTGTTAACATCAGGACGAAAGGAGGAAAACAAGGCTGAGGAAAGTGACACGATGTTACCAATGTCTTCTAGAAAAATAATTTATTGCAGGGCCCCTTACTAGAAGTAAAATCTTAGAGAATCCTGAGACAAATCAGAAGGCAGAGAGCACTCAAGCCTTGTGTGTGGTGTATACAAGTGATGAGGCTTTTGGTAAAATGCCTGTGTTTAATCACAGAATAGTCTAACTTGCAAAACCATGTGCATAAACAAGATCTTCTGTTTCAGAGCAAAAATAGGGCTAATTGTGTTGCTGCCAAACAAATCTGCTTGACAGCATGTACATTAAAAGGGCATTACGCTAGCGAGGAAACACACTGAGGAATCCTGAAAATTGCTTGTCAGGAAGCATAGTGCTGTTGGGGTGACCAGATGCTTGTGAACCACAGGTGTATTGTTTCAACTTCTTGTGGTTTTAATCTTTGAGTCTTGAAATTCAGGAACATCTGGATTTCCTGATCAGATCTGTCTGCTTTGCCATCTATATTTCCCCCTCTGTCAGCAGTTGACTACCAGATGAGCTTTAGATGAATAGCATTCACCTTACTTCATAGTTGGTTTATGATGCTGGTTAGATGAAATAGTTCCAGCAGATACTCTCAATAAGCAAAGGCCTGTACTCTCTGCAGTTCATTGAACCCATATGGATGAGAACAGCTGGAAAGATGGGTTTGCTACCTGAGGCCAATGTTTGTGTTGCCAACCGTGACTCCAGCTTGCTGACCCTTGTATAATTCATTGCAGTTGAGGAAATGTTGCTCACACCATTCCATTTTGTGATGAATGGCATTACTTAAAACTGATAGTCTTGTAAAGCAGTGGTGACTTCCCATGTCTGACAGATGTGAACAAAGAATACAGTCAATAAATATTGCCGTGTTCTAAAGGAAGATTCACTGCTTGCAGTTGAGGGGGAGAAATTTCGGTGCAAACAGAAAACAGGTGGAGAAGCTGGTTTAAAATTACAATTTAGAGGTTATGCTTAGGGGTGGACCTTTGTGGGGATTCATGCATTGCAGGTTTCTGAATCATCCAGGTATAGTCCTGCAGGCACATACCTCTATGTAGCATCATGGAACAGTTATTGCTTCACTGACCCTCTTACAGTAGCCAGGCAAATTGTTTCAGTGACCTTGCTGAGCTTAGACTTCCATGGAATTTGCCTAGAAAGGGAAGGATGCCTCAGGAAAACCTTGTCTGGGTAATATTTTCTATTTACTGCTATTGCTTTTGGGAACGTTCTTCATCCTGATGTGTTTTTATTGACAGTTTTTTTCAAAATGAAGTTGAATGCTTGTATGTTTGTGTGAAAGCATCTGACCCACTAACTGGTATCTCTGAACTCTGTGAAATGTCCTTGGTAGTCTTTGCTGTAGGCCTTTGCAGGCAGCAAGCCCAAAGCTCTGCTGAGAGAGAAATTAGAACCAGATCATTGTATCCCTAAGAAAAGCAAAAAGGCAGATTCTTTGAAAGGTCAGGAGTATCCATGAGAAGCCATTGAGAAAAGGGAAAGAAGAACTGAGAAGAGAAACAAAGAGTGTTTTAGCAGGCTTCTGTGAGAGCCCCTGGCAGAAATTATTATGGTCTGAGATAAGAGGATGGTATCTGAGGAGGTGGACTTCAGAAGATTTCTGTATGGGTTGGAGGTAGTGCAAGGGGAGTAACTGACAGGCATCGATGATAAACAAAGTGAGGCGAGTGGTCGAAACATTGGGTGAGAAGGGAGCTAGTGTCCTCGTGAATATTAACGCTGCTTTCATGGAGCTAGTGTCCCTATGATTTGTGCTTTTATACCATAAAAAAATCCAGTATTGATCTTATTTATATAAGAATATACAGGGCAAACAATCACTTAATATTTGTCCACATTTGCTCTGTAGTAGGTGTGCAATTATTTCATAGTCTCCTGCTTAACCTCTTGCCACTCTATGGGATTATAAAATTAAATTAGGTAATATTTCTGTAGAGTGTAATATTTCTATAGAATGTTATGAATATCAGACTGACCCAAAGTCCTTTTGAAGTTAAAAGGTGTGGATTGATATTTGTTTCTTGGTCTTTTGTAGTGTTACAATGCACCAGCTGTGACATGGTGGATATTTTCCCAGAAATGTTTCATATCATTAAACTCCATTTTTTATTCAAGAGGTGAAATGATTCTTTTCAATGGCCTCCATTCAAAAAACACATAAAATCTCTTTGTGAAATGGTTTTTCGGAAGGTGTCTGAAGTTAAGTCCACAAAGTCAAGTAACAAGAGAACTTTAAGTGTATAGGCAGTGGCTGAAATGAAACTTCTTTCTTTTTTTTAAAAAAAAATATTTTGGTGCCACAAAAACCAGTTAAGAAATTAATACACACTTTGTTTTACATCCTGAGTAGCTGAAGCTTGCTACACTGCAGAAATCAGTCCATAAAAGTATGTACAATAACCTTATACTTGAGTGATGTTAGTCTTGCTTGTGATAGAAGGAAAGAGGAAGATAAAGGCTTCTCACCTACGGGCTATGAATACTGCAGCAGTCTGACCCTCTGTGCAAAGTTCTGAGGATGTGCTCTTCCTCACCCCTGACTTGGCCCCAGGTAGGCCAGCAGGGATGCTCCCGAAGTTCAGACGTTTGTGGGCGCAGGCAGTACGTTTGGAGTTAGGTTGAGAAAAGGCATCTCATTTGATTTGTGCTTTGCTTTGTTGTCACTAATGTTACATCTACTGAAATCAAAGTTTCAGAACTGAAATGTAGTTGTGATTTCTGCAGTTCTCTGTTTCTTTACATTGTATTGTATAGCCACAAGGGGCTGAATTAAGGTGGTGTAGGCAGCTTTTCTGTGTTTAACTTTGCAATTAAGCTGCTTTAAAAGATTTCCCAATTAAAATGCAAATAAATAAGCCACAATAAAAAGTGAAATCATGTGAAACTAAATCGATACTCATTTGTGTAGTAACAGTTCTTTTAAATTTATTGTGTAGATCTACAAACCTTGAGTTTTCAGACTAGCAAAACAATGGTTGTCTTTTATCTTGCTGTGAACAAGCCAGCAGAATAGAAAGAGAAACTTCAATATTATTACTGTCTTTGGATTTCACAGTTGTTTACAGCAAAGGAACACGGAGACTGAGAACTCATTATCTGAATTGCAGATGTTGTGCAGAGGTGTTCTCCAAAGACTACCAGGCCTCTTGCTAGCTCTGGTGTGTCTCTGGATTTTCTCGGCTACACCATCACTTTGTTTGCAGACTTCCCCAAGATCGCTTTTTCATTTATCTTTGTTTTCTGGAGCTGGCAGCCTAGTTGGAATTCCTGCACAATAAATATGGAAACAATTTGGAAATCTTGGTCATTTTCCAGAGAGGCATGCAATGAGCACGTGGCTGAACAGAACTTCACCTGCCTTTGGTGTTCCCACTAACAAACCGTAACTGAGATGCAGCAAACTATTCCTGCTATGAGCAGCTGAGCCCAGAGAAAAGACAGGAGAAAGGATGAAGTGAGAAAAAGGAGTGCAAAGGTGGGGAAGGAGGAGTGCATGGCAGTGCAAGAGGAGTGATGGGTACTTGGTGAGGCAAGGTGTTGGGATCAGGTGTTTCTCTGCTTACC
Organism: Psophia crepitans; assembly: GCA_013399095.1. Taxonomy (NCBI): domain Eukaryota; kingdom Metazoa; phylum Chordata; class Aves; order Gruiformes; family Psophiidae; genus Psophia; species Psophia crepitans. The sequence continues at coordinate 568,383 of VWZZ01000822.1, read as the reverse complement.
TTCTTCCTCTTCCCAAACAAATTGAGGATCCTCCTGCCCTTGTATGCTGCCTCGAGTAGGGGAGCAGTCAATGCTAGAAGTCAGTGCTGTGTTGAATGGAGTGGTGATTTTTTCTGCTTTGTGGCTCAGATATATTCACTGCAGCATCAGCTGCTGCAGTTCTTTTGGTGATGATAAGAAGCCTGCATTGGTAGCTTCAGGATTTTTGCAGAAGCAGTGAGAAAGGGGAAACTGTGATTCTACACTTTATATCTCTGTCAAATCTGAATGGAATTTCACAAGGCAAAGAAAAGACACTTCACCACCTGGAGGGCTGCATATCAAAGGCCTTCTGCACACAGTGGAGGTGTGAGAACCTTTAAATGTGAGGTCACTAATTTATCTAAAATTGAAATTATTAAGTAATCCAGATAGAAAAGTAATTTACCAGATCTTCTGGTAATAGCAATATAGGCACTTATGTGTGTATATAAATGATATAATACTGTATATGAACTAGAACTACCAAGGTGTTCACAGAATGACTGATTAACATTAAATGTCACAGTTCCACACCTTGCTTATTTAGACAGAAACAGCAGCAGAAATGGATGTGGAAACAAGACCAATATAATGCCTTTAAGGTAACTTAATCTTATTTATATCCTGCATTTTGCACTTCCTCTGTTTTATCTGTCTTTCATTTTGTCATGTCTGTATTCAGATGCCATAGTCCTTAGGGAGGGCTGTGTTCTCCTGGCTGTGTAACACAGTGCACTTTTGAAAGTTAATGACTACTATGAGAAATTAATATTCAGTGAAATGGTGTTTTCATGATTGCAGCTTCTGTTACCAGTGATACCTGTCATCATGTGGAAGTCTTAGGATTCAGGGTGTGGTCTTGCAAGCCTTAGAAATGCACACACAGAACCTGTGGGAAGGCACTAATTCTTCAAAGTAATCAATCTGTTATGAAAATAAAATAGGGGAATCCTCAGGGATGTACTTGTTGGCATGTATACAGGCTTTACACCCCGACAGTCTTGGCCCTCACCAATATTTTACAGATCTATTTGACCTGTTTCATGTATTTAAGTGCATTTAAAGAGTAATAATTTAGAAACTGTTGTGTTTGGTAATAGGTTTCCAGTGCTTATTCCTGGCATCTGATGTTGAAACATAGGAGATCAAACATAGACACTCTGATTTTATTAGACAGTAACAGATACAAACTTATTGTTTTATTTGTTGAATACAAATATTGGTTTATTTGTATACAATTACAGTTCTGTGGACCAAAACATGACCTGGTAGTACTGTATGTATCACTTTAACTAAAAGCAAGAATCTGTCAGTAACCATAAAAAACAATTTTCTTTTGGAAATTTAAAATTATACTGGACACCTAGCAGAAGTCCACTGCAGCTGGAGCCTAGCAATGGAATACCCTTTCTTGTAAAGTAATATACTTCTAATTCATTGGAGTTGCACTCTTTTAGAGTAGATGTATCAAGTGATGTATCATCTTGCTGTCAATACTGATAGAATATCTTTGTGTAAATGGCCATGGACTATTGAGTATCATTTATAATCACTTAGAACCCTAATTCTGTGGGCTTTTAGTTTTTTTTTGGGTGAATCTTAAAAACAGTAGGAAAAGAAACAGTCCCTACAAACAATTACTAATCTACTGTTATTTCTGAGCTGTGTTAGTAGAGGGAAACATCTTTCATGTCATGCATTGATAGCAATTTTTGCCATGGGCTTTCTAATACTTTAAAAACATTTTCCATGGACGGGAGAAAAACATTTCAGTTTTTCCAGTAGTGTCTGGAATATAATATAATAATATAATCTGCAAAACAGTAGGGTAACGTTGACTTCCTGTGACAGTGGTGCTGTGACTGTGACCACAACATGTGTAGTGCTGCTTCAGATGTGACTTTCATCCACAGCACGTAGCAGAGTGTCTTTTTTGTTTGGCTCATGGCAGTGCTTTGAGGGACAGGGGACCCTGAGTTAATGGTGGATGACTGACACTGGATCACATGTTCAGAAACTAGCCTGTTGTTGGACCATGAGATAGCTGAACTGTAGCTCCCATGAAATACCAAGATGCTGTTCAGTGTCAGATGGGAGAAAGGTTGAGGAGAGAACTGCAAAAGGGAATTTGGAATATGAACGGAACATAGGAAGAAACTGACTTCTGTGAGAAGCAAAGAAAGAATGTGGAAAAGAGATATTTTAATGTGAAGGGTGAAAAAGTGTATGTAAACTTCCAAAGATAGATAAGGATGGCCATGAAAAAAACCCCAAGGAATAAATGTAGTACCTAGAAGTTAGAAAGAAAGAAAACAAAGAGCAAGTGAATGAAGGGCAAAAATGAGAAGTGTGAAGAGAAAACATGCAGGAGGGTTATAAAGAAGAAATGATGCACATTGCTTGTGGGTTAGAGGAATTGGGTTTTTCTTCCTATTGAACCTCCATGAAGAGATTTTATGCCTTCGTATATCTATGAAAAATAGATGCTGCACTAATGGTGATGGACTTTAATGGACTGGCATGAAAGTTGCTTTGGTATACACAGACTCCTTAAGAGGCCTCAAATATATAGTCTGTAGGCCAGGCAAACTGTTACTGAGAAAACTGTCCTTAACATTTTTCTCCCGAGTATGACAACAATATCTTCAGCTCATGGATGGGGCACTGAATCTGACAGATGCTCTAAAGTTCAAGTTGATCAATCATCTTGATCCTCTGTCAAAATCTAAGACAAGGTCTGTATTTTGAAATACCTTCATATGTTTAGTACTATGCCTGTTTGAGGTCTGCTTACCAGGCACAGAAGAACATCTATGAACAAATGAGAATTGACAATAGGAATCAGAACTAAAAGTATGATATAATATTTCTAGTATTCAGAGAAATTCTTAAATCATAACTTTTCAGGTGAGAAGCGGAACTGGTAATTAGGGACTTCCTGCAATTGAAAAATGAGTCCGAGTGCAGGGGTTTTCAACAGCCAGAAATGTGGGTATATCTCCCATGCACTGAATATTGTTCAGGTTTGCTTTGCTTCAACTTCTCATTGCCCTCTGCCCTGCCTTTACCACAAGACCCAAGTGCTATTTTCCAAAAGCAGCTGTATATGTATCTGAAAGCACAAATTCAGGCAATTCCATTCAGTTAGTTGCGTGGGGAGCTTTTGATTTCATATGTTAATCTCCAGAGGAATTTACTGATTCAAGGTAGTTTCACTGCTAATCTCAATGTCTCCCTGATTTTGACATCGAATCAGTGTTGTCAATTTTCTGTCTGATAGAAGTTGAAGGGATTTGAGGAATAAGCATCTTCAACTTATTTTTAAAATATCAATCAACATCTCCCTGAGTATTTAGAGACTCTGAATTCAGACATCAAAATGACAGATCTTAAGGAAAGTACAGTTAATCCCACAAGAGCAGAACTAGATTTGAAATACTTTGGTTATTGAATATTTAAATGCAGTCATTTACTGAGCCTGTGTTAAGCTTACCCTCACATCCTTATGCTTCCCAGGCCATTGGCTGCTCAACAGCACGATGTTGTTAACTAGATAGTAAAGCCAGCATCACCATTTCCCCCGCCTTGCTTACCTGGACTTGTCCCAGAAATGTGAAGCCATACTTCTGTGTTTAGTTACTGTTCCCATAGTGTAAGTGTTTACTATACAAGTATAATAATTAGATGAGATACGGTATCTGTGGTTTTCAGGTTTCAGTAGGTAAATCAAGCCTTTCAGCATGTGCATCTTGTAGTATCTGGGATTTTGTTTTTTAAATATTTATGCTTCTGAGGTATGTGTACGTTCATTTCCTCTGGTTATTTCTAAATTTGTTATGTAAATGCAATATGATAAAGCTTTTTGACTTCTGTAAGAAAAAGTTTGTTTTTGAGAAGTGGAGCTTTAAGCAAAAGCTTTTTGTGAGAAAGTCATTCTCACAAGAAAAAACAATGCTACTGATAAAAATGTCCAAAAATCTTCTCAGGCACTGCTCACAGATCAGTTTTTGTATCTTATTGTCCAGACTTGTGGCTAACGGCTGCTTTACCTAAGCAGAAAAAAGAGGAAAAGTATCCTAAGTGTATATCATACTCAGCAGCGTTCTATGGCTCCCATATTTTACCTGTTTCAGTGTGACTGACAGTGGTTTGAGGTGGGCTGTTCTCCTCTGGTCTGCTTTTGAATAGGAGAGTCATGGTCCCAAAGAGTCATAGGAAACAGTTCCAGGAAACAGATAACTGGAACAGATGACAACAACAGGAGAGCTCAGAAGAGAATGCTAAAATGAAGTGAGAACTGCCCTCACCTTAAGCAGTCCTTATCCTCGGAGTTCAGTGTGTACCATTGCATAAATCTTAGTCTAGGGGTTAAGAGCTAGGATTGGGGTCAGACTACGAAGAAAGAGTATACCGAGAAATTGGTAAGAATGGTGCTGAAAAAGATCTGCTGAAGTAATCTGAGAACTGCTGGTGAGATATTTCCCTTAGCACTAGGTAACCTGGGCATGGGGGAACATTCCTGGCCTAATATTCAGTCAAGAGTTAAGGACAAGGCTAGGATTGAAGGGCTGAGAATGAAATGTCCTAGGCATTAACTAAAGCTCAGAAGGACTTACCAAAGAAAAGTGAGGGCTACTATTAGTATTTTGCCCCCAAGCACTCCTTAGCCTGGTTACCAGGAGTGTCTTACAGCATAAGCCTCAGCTGTGATTAGAATTCTAAGACAGAGAAGTTGGAGTGGTGGTAGAAGTTGGAGCAGAGCTCATGTTGGAGTTGCAGAAGTGATGCAATGGCTGTAGCTGGAATCCTTCCCAAGCAGCTCTTAGACTGAGGATTCAGCATGTGTCATGGCGTAAATCTCAGCATTGGGTTGAGGCTCATACGAGGAGAGATCTGAAATGTGTAGTAAGAGTGTGTGTTTCAGGAAGGACAGCTGTTAGCCTTCTACTGTGACATGTCTGTAGTCTGGGGGCTCAGTACATCCATTAGGAGTTAGGTGGGGGTGAATCTTAACAAGGGGACCCTGAGGTTCAGCCCCCTCTTATTCTGAGTCTCGCTTCCCACCAGCAGTTAAGCACAGCCAGTGCACTTGTTAGGAGGCGTGCTGCACCTACATGGAGGTTCTCAATGAGCGGGATATCTACCAGCTAAAAAGCATTAGTTGCCTCTGCAAAACAACAACCAGACAAAAAACACCCTTGTTCCATCATGTCTTCTGTCATGTGTTAAGTAGGCTGTACCCCAATGTAGGGAAGATGAACTCCCTATCTGTGTGTCATTAAAATGTATGAAGGGACACATACACATGCATGCAAATGAATACACTCATTGTGGTTTTAAAAAGCAGCTAATAGTTGAGAGTAATATAAGCAAGTAAGGTTATGGGGAAAGGTATTGATTTTATGTCACACAAATGTAGGTGGAACATCTGAGCATTAAATAGTGTTCCCAGGGCACTTTTCAGTGTGACCAGCTGAAACAGAAGAGCACAACATATTTAATGATCTGTAGAACACGGCTTCCTTGAGGTCAATAATGTGTACTTAACCTTGAGGCTTTCCATGTTGTCTGCTTGTCCAGTTGGTTTATGAAGTGTATGTTAACATGATTGGGGATTTAAGGCAGTGATAACTTGATCTCTCAAACATTCACTGCTGTTGCATGTAAATGTTGAACAAATCCATTGTGAATACTGCCTAGGTTTTCCCGGTACAGCCTGCAGTAATTGCTGTTCCTCATACACAGCCAGGCTGCTCTGGATGCAAGTCAATAGTATTTATAATGTGAAGAGTACGATCGCTATTTTACTCTGGTTTTACTTTAACTCCATTAATGGATATTAAAATAAAAATCACCTGTTCTGGCTTTCAGCCTTTTCAGCAGACACTTATTTGATGTCACAAATAATGATTAATTTGCTTTTAATAACAAATCAAATAAGAAGGAAGAACTTTAGTTAGCAGCAAGTATACCTCAGTTGAGAAGACTGAAGATTTTTATGAAGCGATCCATATTAGACACTAAAGTGTGAATGAAATCATTTAACTGGCAATTGAAATTAGCCTTTCTTACACGAAAGCTAAAATCAGACCTTTATTCAGCCTTGGTGTGCAAATGAGAACCTTGTGTTCCATTTCAAAGAATTATTGTCCTTCTGAAGCAGACCGAAAAAAGTTTAATCTGATTTTATGCAGCCTGTCCCTGTGGGAAGGGTCACTAAATAAAGTATCCCAGTTTATAAGCAGTACTCTTGCAAATCAGTCTAGGGTATGTTCTGACTTTTAGTATGTTACTGCAATTCTCATATGGGTGGTTCTTACTTGTCTTCAGAGGACAAATATATAAAGCGCAATACCTTAAATGAATTTCTTCAAAGCTGGCTTCAGTTTAGATTTTGCTTCAGGAGAGGAGACCCATCAGACACGTATTCTCACTCTTACTGTCTCGAAATTACGGGAGATGAAGTGTGGTACTGTTTAGAGCTCTCATCCACTATCACAAACCAGAAAACTGTGATTGTCCTTCACACTACTTCCCCTCCTTCACAAATGGATGTGTGGACTTACTCCTTTGGCACTTAGACCCATAGCTGAGTTACTGCAGCTTCATAAGCAGCTGCTCAGCTGTTGAGCCAAGATAACAAGTTTTTCTACTCTTCTAATCTGTTACTAATGCAAGGTAAAAACTTGTTTGCTTAAATAGTACTTTATACTCCCTTTACAGATCTTACGTTGCTGTCACCAGAAGCTAAGAATGCAAACATGCACAATTACTCTAGGTCTTTAAACTGCATTACACTGATGCAGAGCTGAAGCCTTTGCTAAAGAACTGTAACTCCTGAGGACTTGTCTTACAATCCTTCAGGTTTCTCCAGAGCTTCGTAAGAGCTTATTCCCAGCCTTTAACTGTCTCGCTCGCAAATAGAGGAGACAGAAGGAAGTGCAGCCAGGTAGCTACAGTAGGCATATGCAAGATGAGTCATCATCTTCTCAGTATGTGACTTCATATACACATGTATATTAAAAAAATACACGTGTGTGTAGCAAACCAATCTTTTCTTTGGGTACATCAGGCTCCTGCTTAGCCAGCATCCCTGGTCACGAGAAGCTCATGTGACCCAGACTGACTTGTATAATTTCTATTGGGTGCAGTTGTTATGTTGATATAATTTTTGTGTGAGGTTTCTACAGCAGGAGAAACAGTGAGAGCAAAGCTCAAATAATTTGTGTGTGCCACATGAATCCTGCTTCCAGAATACGCTTCTGTAGCTCAAAGTTAGTAAAATATGTAGTAGTTAGTAAGTGTTAAATGTGTCTTATTTCTGCATTATTTTCTTGATATTGTTGAATACTGTCTTTGATGTTCTTGACAATGTTTTTAGGGTTTTAAAAAACAAATTCAAGAGGCTGAAAAATCTTCCCGTTCTTTTAGTAAACAAGTTTTTTTTCCTGCAGTACAATATCTGAAATCATTAATTGTGTCAGTTTCCAAGCTGCTACTTTTTAAGCTACAGTACATGACTGTCACCAATCATCACAGACACATCAGCCATTTCTTTCACACTTTGGGACATGCACTATAAAACCAGCTGATAAAAGATTAGCATCTACTATTTGTGGTCTACAAAGCAGAGGCTTAAGAAGGGAAACAGGCAAGCCCAGAGTCCGCTTCAAGTTTCACTTAGTTTTTCCAGGTTTGCATCCCTTCAATTGTGTGTGCGTGGTGTGTTCCTATCCAGCAGATCCCCCTTTGCCTGAGGGAAGATATGGACAGAAGTTGAGAGGAACGTATGTGAATGTGTCCATACTCTACAGTGGTAGAATTTGTCTCTGGCTTCCTTTCTGGAAGATTTGAATCAAAGTAAAATCTAAAATTTTAAGAGTATTTCAATACACAGACCAAATTAGCACGGTCACTAGTTTTCCTATTCAATTTCCTTTTAATTTTCTTTCTTTTCTTTATATTTTTGGGTCAGCTATTAGTTATTTTTGTTAGCAACTGACCATTAGGTTTCTTTCAAACAAAATTTGCAATGTAATTAAAGTGTTTGGTAACTGGTTAGAAATGAGAGTGTGATCCTGTGAAAACCTTTGCTTGGAGAACTGACTGTTGCCATGTGAGTAGTTCTATCTATTTATTCCTGTAGACAGGCATTTGAAGGACGGAGCCATAAAGTTATATTGTATGTACATGATGCTGAGCCTTTCAGGGGAATTTCTCTCACAAGAAGAGAATACTTTCCCTCAGTGCCCTTTCCCTCTACAAGTAATCTGTCACTGTATAATTAAATGAGAAAGTAAATAATGTTATTTCTGAGCAGGGACACAGTGAATGCAGTAACAAATCAGATTCAAAAAAAATAGCTGATGAGAGGATTTGTAGAGACCCTTGATGCAAAGTTTTAAGTACAGTACAACCAGATACCTGCTCTAAATTGGCTGACACTGTAATTAAAAGTATAAATGTTTCAAGCTGAATACATCCTATTAGTAAGATTTTAGGAAACAAAAATTTAATTTATTCACATTCGATATGGTCTGTAAATGCCACCATTATATGCCTTCCTCTGGCCTTTGATTAGCTATGGATTAATAAAACTTTTATACCTTCTTTGTCAGCCTCATTTTGAACTCTGTTTTTGCATACTGTTACTATTAAATAAATGAATTAGTGTCCAGAAATGTGTCATGCATATTACCTAGCAGCAGGAAGCATAATACAGTGGTCAGCTCCCCAGGAGCATTATAAATCCTAACACGCTCGGTAACCTGCTCATGTGGACCTATTAAAAGCTTGATGATTTAGTGAAACAGTATTTGTGCTTAACAATGGAATTTTAGTTAATTCAAAACAAAGTAAATCATTTCCAATTACAGTATTTGAATATTCAGAGTAGCTATGCAAGGATGTGTAGTGTTGCCAGGCCAAAAAAAAAAAAAAAAAAAAAAGCATTATAAAGGTTGACTGGAGTTTAGTGTTTCGAGAGGTTGTGGTGCCTCAGCATTAAATGAACACCAGTGTTTGTAAAACATGTTTATTTGACATTGTTGTTTCACTGAGAGATTAAGGAGCTAGAGCTGAAAATGCGCAAAACTATTTCCGGAGACTATGAAGACTTGTGTGACCAGGAAGGCTCCTGAAGGTTAAGCAGCAGCAGTAACAAGACAGCTACCCAGCCAAGGGTGATGAAGGATGTACTGCGATGTGTACAAACAGGGCAGGGGCAACCATCAGTGATATGTGATCAGTTTAATGGCATTTTTTGATATCTGGGCTGACCACACACTCTGCAGTGGGGCTTGCAGATGGTCTAAGGCTGCAGCTGTTGGAGGAAGTGAGTGAGAGCATCTGCCAAGTTTATCCTAGGACTCAGCTGCAGGAAGATGAGGGGTTGATGGGGAGGGCCAAGATCCATGAAATGTCTTACAGCTTCTTTCATGTGTACCCAATGTACTGTGTATGTATACGCACAAATGCATACATGTTACTTATAGTATGTAGAAGATCAGATTGTCCCTTCTGTAAACAGGCTAATGTTTTCCAAGTCTGTGTTTTCAATCCAGATTTTGAGAGGTATGGCTCTGCCTTAAAATGCTGATATGCGTCAAGAAAGGTTTTTGACTGCACTTGGAAGCCCAGTGCCTTTGACTTGACTAGGAATTAGGGTCTCAATTGTTTTATTTAAATACCACTTTGGTGCTTATTTACAGCCATGGACTATGCTGTCTGTCTGCATGTCCACCAGGTTGGCACCTGCAGCCTTATTTGAAGCCATGCAACTTTGGCTTTGAGGTATTTAAGTCACTTTTGAAAACAGGACTTGGGCTTCTAAGTTCTGTAGAGTGGTTTAAAGAAAATGTGACAGGCTGTCATGAAGCTATGAAACCCAGTGAAAATAGAGTGATGCTGACAATTGTAAAAGTATGACAGTAGCTTAAGTATGTGCAGTGTTGTTTAAAAAATGCTATTGACTTCCAGTTTTTCCTGTGGATTAATCCTTTAATTCTGGTTGCAGCTCTTGAGTAATGCTGTATGTGGTTTACTTTCCTTTTGATTGGTTGGTCACATTAAATAGTTAGATTTTAGTATTCTTAGAAGGGGAGTAAGGGAAGTTACAAAAGGGAAAAAAATTCTGGGGGTTTAGAAAAACATGATTTCTTAAGGTTGGTGGAATATAGCCAAATAAACAAACATCATATGAAAGCACAGAACTGCATGAAGAGGACTTATTAACTATACCTCTGCTCAGGTGACTTGCATTGTATGGTGCAGACTGAAGGTGGAGGAATAGGCAAAGTGCTAACCTCCGGGTAGCCTTTCTGTCTTAGCTTATTCTGACAGTGTTTTCCTTTGTGAGCAACACTTGCTATCTTCAGATACAGGTATATAAACCTGTTGTTGTTAATTTGGATTGTGTGATTCTTACAAGTGTCTGACTTCTGCAATTTTCAGGCCTTGATTCCATTAGTAATCTTAAATACCAGTAACTTCTCCTTGTGACTTATTGGTCTCAGCATAATGATTTCCATTTGAAGATAATGACAGTCATGTGATATTACCTAGTTATTAAAAAATCCTGAGGTGAGAGATTCAGGAGTAGATTCATAATTAAAAACAGTGTGTTCTTGCTAAAGTCCGTAATAAAGTCTCGTATGGTATACTCAGAAGCGTTTCTTTGTTCATTTTGGCTGTTATGTTACCCAATATAGCCACATGCTGCATGGCAAATTAGCAGTCTTGTAGCAATAGAAATAGATCAGTGATATGATATAGATATGATATAGGAGGAATAAATCGGGACAATAAGGTATATGAGTCTAGGGATGCTACAGATCATAAAAACTGACATGTTCACTTGCTTAAAAACCTGTTTAAATGCCAAGGAAAAGTTCTGTGTAGGTTTCTTCTGTGTCCTTGGTACCTCAAAAATAAGGACTGGCACCTGATGCTCATGGTGCTAAGGGATTGCCTATGCCGAGGGCTGCCAATCATGTTTGCAAGCAATTGTCAGCATTTGTGAAAGCTGCTGTGGAGGTGAGACCTCAAGGGCATTCAGAAGGGTAAGGTGGCCTTAGCTAGCAGTCAGTCAAAAAATTCTAGGACACTTGTAAGTCTTTCTCTCTTCACTATTCTTCTTTCCACGCATTTAAAAATTTAAAAAAAGAACAACTTTTTAGACCCTGGAGCCATCTACTTAAGCAATGCAGTGACTTGGAATGGTCTTCTGTTTAGTAATGGTGATAAGGGGAAAGGAAGGAGATTCTATTAGTGTGTAATCATCTTTGTAGAATACAGCTGGTGGGAGGCTACCTAGGTTTGTGTAGCAGGTGTAAGTCTGTAGGGACTCTGAAGTCAGCATGCTGTGGTAACAAGAGTTTGCTAGCCTTCCTGCAGAAAACATCTCTCTGGCATACAGAATGTGTGTGGTCTAGGAATAAAATACTCAGCTTAGGAGGGAGGCAGCTAGCATCTAGAAGTAAATGTTCGTATTGATACAGTCCTCATTTCCAAGGAGAGACTTCTTTTGTGAGAACTGTGAGGTCTTGATCAGAAGCACAGGGTGAGTAACTTCATTTTGGAATTAATGGGATTGAACCTAGGGTGTATGTCTGAGAGAGGGCCTATGCTTGAGGCTGTAATGAGATTTTTATCTTTTATATTTTTTAGTGGTCATGAAGCAATTGTTTGTGACCATGTTGTGCTTGAAATCACTTAAATTCTGCTGGCACTGCCAGAAATTCTGAGAGCTGCCAGAATGTATATGAAATAACTGTCTTCCTCTGCATGTGTTTATTTTCTGTAATTTGTTCCTGTTTCCTCTGATCACAAGTCACAGACTATATGGAAAGGGAGGAAAAGGGTAACCAGTATCTAAGGGGAGGGGGGCATCTTTGCTGTGAGTCTAACAATAATTTCTAAATTTAGCTCTCTTTTTCCTGTTTATGTGTTATATTTATGGGCCAGTCTCAAGCAGTTCTCAGAGCGTTCATGATTAGAGCCTTGTAATGTAAGCTAATATGATTGTTAGAAGTCACATACGCTTTGAAGCTTCTGTTGAGACTTGTTTGCTCCTTCAAAATAGAAAATGTTCTGGTCTAAAAGCTGCTGACGAATGTTTAGTATGCTTTGCAGGAATATGTAAAACACTTTCGTTTTAATGAATGTTTATTAATGTATGGTCAAAGGAAACAAACACAAATAGGTTAACCCTAGCCAAATGCATTAAAACAAATATAGCAAATATGATCTTTATCCATTCATTGTTGTTTCAGAGTTAGTCTTGATTGCCTAAGAAATGTTGCAAATAAAAAAATGAATTATCCACCAGTCTCTTACAAAATATGAATTTGAATAATACATGTAAATAAGAATACAGAATGTATTTCAGTCTCTTGATTTCTTGTTCCTGTGAGAGCAAAGCTAACAGGGCTATAAAAATAATAATAAAAAAATTGCAAGTTAGTTAAAATGTGGTCAGGGTATATAGGATTTTGGAGCCACAATCCAATGATAAAGGAAATGCTCTTTTAGGGTTGCTAATCCAGCATAAGATCACTCTACTGGTCTAAATATACAAATCCATACTAGCAATGTTCATTCTGGACTGGGTATCATATACCCACATTGCTCCAAGCTTATACAGGATCTTCCCATAAATAGAATAAAAATAAGAGCATGAATCCAGCCCAAATGTCTTCTCATCTATTCTGCCCCCTTTGACAGAAATGTGGTGATGGAGACCCTCATGAGATGCAAGTGATTGTGGAACTGAGACTGAAGTTAGGATAGATATTCCCAGCCTCTAAACTTTCAGGAGTATTCTATGTGTGTAAAAGCTAAAACCATTTTTTAAAAGTCTTAAAGGTCCCTACTAATAAGCTGTCCTACCTGCAGGGCTCTTTGATGTCAAGCCACCTGTACAATCTGATGTTCTTGTCCAGCTCATTCATCAAATAGATCTTTCCATATCTGAACAGTCTGGGGACCCCTTTCACTTCTCAGGAGAATGAAACATGCTGTAGCTTCTGCATAAATTGGCTACAGGAACTCTGGAATTTTCCCAATGTTCATAGTTGTCTGACAGATCTGTCTGAAAGCAATGGAATGCAAAAGTACAAATTGCAGTTTGTTTGTAAAACTATTAAATATGTTGCCTATACATACCAACAAAGCTAATAAGTTTCAGTTATGCTTTGTATTTGGTTAAACTTACTGCATTTCGATTCCCACCTATGCTTTTTTTAATCTCTGACTTCTGTTTAAGAAAAGGAAAGCTGTCTGTTGCATTAAGATGCACACAGTACTCTCCGAACTGAATTTAAGTTCATTTTTTCCCTGGCTATGTAAACATAAATTTTTTCTTCATAGTACCTTATGTCTATCTGTGTGTGTCTGTGTGTATGGAGGAGCAATTTGTTCCCAGTAGTGTAAGAAACATCTGTAAAAAGGACATATTTCACTGCCAGTGGCAGCATGCCAGAATATACTCCAACTATTGCTCTCAAGTATACATGCTCGTGCCTCAGCTCAGACACAGCATGCAATGAAGGAAAATCTAGCTCCAGTTTAATGCATATTTACAAGATATCCTACTCTCTCCAGTGTGGTGCAACGAGTACCCAATGTGCAGTTTGTATCATTGTTAAAAGAGCACTAGTGGAAACACCGAATGAAACTAACATGCTAAAATATTGTAATCTATTCTACAGAGTGCTGTTCTTCAAGGACTTGGTGATTAGAGGTTTTATTTGCATCCAGAAAATGTTATTTATTCACACAAAAGTCCTGCAGAGAGACTTAAACAGACTGTGTTAACTCAGGAGATGGAGCAGGGGTAGGGTTGTGTCTTTCATGAAAAGACCTATCACTGACGTTACAGGAAGCATTGGGGAACCTCATCAGGCTTTGTACCATAGCTGTGCTTTTGATCATGTGCATAAATAGGTCTTCTGCAGAGTGGTTGACTTAATTCAGTCATTTTGATTGATAATTAGAACTGACAAAGGAACAGATCAATGCAAATCACAAGGACAAAAACATCTGGGACTCAGTTTAACATGAATCCCCCAAATCCTCCTTAGTGGTAACCATACCATATGTACAAAACAGAATTCAGTTGTTTTTGCAAATGCACAAGTTAATACATCATAAGATATGAAAAATAAGGCTTTAAAACGGTAGGAGAGAACTGATGCAGATGTTGCAGTTTCTTCTTTGTATAGATCTTGCAAGTTTCCACTGTATTTCTATGATGGAATAAAGGCTGAGCATGATGTGATGGATGGAATAAAGACTGGGTGCAAGCTTCTGCCCTGCAGCTCTCTTGGCTGGCTTCTGGTCTTGTCCAGAGTTGTATGAATCTTTTTTCTGAAGCTTGAAAGGCTGGGATACTTTGCTGTTGGTTTGTTGGTTTTGTTGTTGTTGGGTTTTTTTCTTTTTTCCTCAAGTGGCTAATCAAAGAAATAAAAACAACCCCAAAACTTTCCCTGTGAAGTACTTCAAACAAAATATTTGGTAGGAAGTTAGAAACACTTTGTCAGAGAGAAACTCAAACCAGAATGAATAGAAACTTGATATAACTTTTTACATTTTTTTCCCAAATATATCTTTTCTTCAGACGGTTTCCATATCTTACAGTGAAGAGAACTGAAAAAAGTGAGAGTTGGATTTATTGGGCTTTTTTCTTTCCTCCCTCTTTCCTTTTTCCTCTCTGAAATTATATCTCTGCAGTTAGGAAAATGTCCTGCTGTCAGGAAATAGTTTTTCAGACAAAGAAGGAAATCTTTCAGTGTTTGAGTATGGTGGTTAAATTACTTCAATTTGAAATAATTGTGAAAGGTTCAGCTGGAAAAAGGAGGTTGGGGGAAATGGGAGGAAAAGGAGTTTGTATTCATACTTCCATCTTCAGCGACAAGATTGGGGTGGGAGAAAGGGTAAAACTTGGTACAAAAAAAGAGGAAAATCTTTAAAATAGAATAAAATTTTCATTTTAAACAATTGGAAACCTGAATAATTTTTTTAGGGAGAAAAATAATCTGAGAGAACTTTTTTGTGTTTTCTCAACAGAATCTTATTTTTCAGTAGAACAGTCTACTGTAGAGAAGGTTGTTTTTTCCCCTTCTCTATAATAGATTGGTGCAATCTCTGTATGAGTTAGGAACAGACACTAATTACATTTATAGTTTGAAGTGAGATCGAGAAAATCTAAATGGGCTGCCTTTGTCATCATGGTCAAGTCAGCAGATCTAAGAACAGATCCCTTATTTGCATCCCAGATATGTGTGTTTACTAGCTTGCATTCCTTGGAAAGCAATTTTTCTTACAGTCTTGGCCATTTCTCTTCTTTTTATATCTCTTGCTGTCTTTCTCATTTATATGGTAAATCCTAGCCACTTCCTTTCCTTAAATGTTATTCAATGGATGGCTGGTTTCTGTTTGCCAGTTTTTCTGGCCTTCTAAGTATCTGTGCGCCTGCCTACCATGAAGATACTTGCCTTGTTCTGAACACACGCTCTGCTCCTTCTGGGGTAACTTTCAACAGTTTAATGTGTACATGGTGAATTTGGGTAGTTGTCATGAAATACACAGCATTTTTCAGAGGATCAAATGTACTTTTGTGATGGTTAGTATCAGTAACTGATGGAGCTGTGCTAGAATAGCAAATCTTTGATTCCAGTGGTATTTCAAATTTTGTTCAACTTGTCATTTCAGGCCGTTGTTCTGTTTAGATGTCTCTTCTGCCTTGTATGGTACTGCCCAGGTTTGCAGCCTGGCTTGCTTCTTTTATTCCTGTGCCTTTGAAAACATTCCAAAATGATGTTTGTTTAGGAGTAACCAGAGTTCTCCTTATATATTTTTCTTCCCTTTGCTTTAGCTCATTAAAAAATGCCTTTTAGCATATTTTGAAACTAAAAGCAAAATAAAAAAGGAAAAATTCTGCTTTTAACCTAGAGAAAGCAAAACCACTGTTCTAGTGTCAGTTGTCACACTGTAAAAATCATTAGTCAAGAATAAAACTTCCCTTAGTTTTGTCACTAACATAAAATAGCATTATCTATTAAAAGTGTAAATTTGTGTCTGGCAGACTTAAAACCGCTGGATACCGCAACAAAATCGTGTGTGTTGGTTTTTATTATTAACTCTAGCTTTGAATTAGAATTCCCTGTATTACAGCTTGGAGCTACACTCTGTTTACAAAACAGTATTTACACTTGACTAATTTTGCAGATCAAACTAATTAAATCAATTAAACTGGTGATTAACCAAATGAAGGCTGATTGCAAAAATTAGTGGGTTTATTTTGGAGGACTGGAAGTAAGCTAATTACTGCAGTGATTACTTGAACCTGGAGTACTCTAAATGTGGTATAAATTGAAACCTCATAGTGAATTAGACTGGGAATTCATTACAGTTTAAAGCACTGTTAATACTATTCAGGCTGCTACTCCTGTGGGAAAATTTCACTCAGTATTTTGTATACTGATAAACAATCATTTAGTCTGTGTCCTTTTACATAACACCATGCAATTTCACACAGTGTTTTTTCTTGTAGCTGAGTCACAACTCTGCTGAAAATGTAGTTACTAAAACTGTCAATTGGGCTCCTGCGTACTGCATGATGGGAAATGTAGTCCAACTAAATCTATCTCCATCATAATGAAAAAAGTGGTTTAGTTTCATGTGGTTGCTACAGCATTTTCTGATGTCTAAATCTGTGTTTGCCATGTCCGATTAGCTTGGCGCACAGAAGGAATGGGGGTTTGGCTCATTTGCCCTGCACATTGCTTAACTGTTCACATGGCACAAAATGATTTGTACTAGGTCAAAATTGTTGTGTTTCATGCTCCTACTTGTAAATGTAGTGCTGTAGGAGGATTTTAGAACAGGAAACAGATCTGCTAGATTACTCGCTCATTTTGTTTGCCAATGCAAGCTATTCCCTGTAGTATAATTCCTAGGCTATTTCATTCTTCCTTGCATCGCCAATTAACAACAGAATATAAATGCCTACTAAAAATTACCTATATTATAGAGTTCCTTCAAGCACATCTTGCAAGGGTGTTAATGAAGTTGCACAGAATTAAAATAGAAAAACCTTGAAGAGCTGGAATATTATGCCGTTTGTGACTATTTCATATTATGAATATTGTAAACATGCTTTGTTTTAAGCTCGTCGTGTAAGATCTTGTGTTACATACCTCATTCAGCAAGGGGTTTGGTTTCAGTCCTCACTGCTCCAGTAAATGCGGCCAGTTGAGACTTGCATTGCATAACAGGCTTTTATTCCTCACGTTTTTCTGTTTGGGGATATTTTCTCACATGTACAGCTCCCACTTGCTTAAAACCAAACTTTTGTAGACCAAAATGTAACTCATGTTACTGTGTGTATTACTGTTAACATGACCCATTACTTCATTCTGCTGTCAACAAAGCATATATACCACTATAAGCAAAGGCATGATGCAGGCCTCTTGCAGCGTTCCCTTCTGAAACAGTTCGCTGGTGAGAAGGAGACAGCTACTTTTTTTTTTTTTTAAAAATTAAAGTATAATCATTTCCTCTGTAGTTGCCTATTTGAGAATTGGCCATTTTAATCTTATTTTTTTATATTTCTAGGTGTGTTTTATCAAGAGAAACTTCAGACATAAAAGAAAAGAATCTGAGGGTGTTAAAACAGGTATAAAGTACCAATGAATCCATTTTGCTGAGCAAAATAGGATCGGTTCAAATCAGCTGGGGAAAATAATCTGAAATGAGATTTAGTTATGGGAACAACTGAGGAAAAGGTGATGGTTAGCCACAGGTAGGTGATGGGACAGGAAACTTGGTAGGCCACTGCAAAAGCTCAGCATGAACTACTGGATCGAAGTCAGCAGTAGGAAGGATTTTAGTTGCTTTTTGGCTAGGATCAGGTGTGTTACAGTGGACAGATGTTGCCATTTGTGTGCACTAGCTAGTTTCCTTGTAGGAAGGCAGGGTCTGGCTCCACATGTATTATAGTGCTTGGCACTTTATTATTGAAAGACAGTGTAAAAGGAGGAAGCAGTAAAGGGAGACAAAACACACAGATGGCTGCAGGGAGAGAACTGTGACCTACAATGAAAGGGAGGAGGTGTGTGAACTTTGACAGAAGAATTGTGTCCTGTGAAAACCGAAGGTGAGATGTGTTCACAAATATTTTAGCAGCTATTAGCACTGAGAAAGAGTGCTTACTTAGTGTTGTACTTCAGTAGAGTGAAATCAGAGTACACCAAACCAAAGAAAAGGGACTATCCAGAGAAAGGGCCTCTTGAGCAGGACAGAACCCACAGGCAGGCACAGAGGCTGTGCAGGCTGCTGCCAGCCTTTCTGGTGGACAGCAGAAGGAAGTTGCAGCCTGTGGTGCTCCCCTGTGCTCTAGCCCAGCGATGGAAAACACACTTGGTAGCAAAAGCACTGAAAAAATGCAGGAAGGTGGGTTTTTCACTATGATGTATCAATTTTAGGGTTTTTATCTGAGTGTGTCCAAGTATGTTTTCAGAGAAAATATGTAGCAATACCAAGATGCTTCGTACCAGTATGTACAGATAGTTTTTAAAAAAATTACACTCTGTTGCAGGGTACTCATTTCTTGAGCAGGTTTCTATTCCCATAGCAATCACCTTCTCCAAAAACATAGGCAGATACTCAAGTCTGTTATGTGAAAGTCACATGTAAAATATATGATGTCCGATTTTTATTTTTTTTTATTAGCAAATATCTTATATTCTCTAACTGTCTTTGTGAGTCAGGAATTTTTTTTCTTACAAGGAGGGGGTTTTGTTAGTTTGTTTTTAATGGAATGAAAAATAAATTTAGAAATGGAGATTACTAGCTGAATGCTTTAATGGAGGAAGCTATGCATATGAAGTACAAGGAAATGCCAGTCTTGAACACAGTACCAAAATAAAGCATTTTCTCACTCTAAGCTCTTGTAAAATTCCTTAAAAAGATGATTAAAGCAGAACAAATTTACATTGTAGTTTGTTTTTATAAAATAACGCAGTACAACTTGTCATTACTTTAGTAGATCCAAGTAACACATAATTTTTTTCTGATGCAGTTTTTCTTGAAGTTAAATTCTGCAGTATACATCTGAAGTAAGTTTTCCAGACCTGAGTAGATTTGACTGCATTAAGGTTGCTCCACAGTGTCCATTTTCAACTATGCTCTGTTATCTAATGCTATAGCAGAAATGGAATATTATCTTGGTAGTTTCAAATGGTTATTATTAATTTATATTGTGTTACCACCTGGAGTGCTTATCTATATTGTACATACATGGGATTTCCACAAGAGCTTAGAAGAAAAGTGTCTGAAAAGACAGGAAGCTGAAGGAAAGCATTCATTAACCAACATGACAAAGGCCTATGAAGTACTTCCAGTAACGCTGCCTAGAGTAAAATTGGTTAAGAAAGAGGTGTGCACACTCTTAAATCCATCATGTAAAAAATGCGTTATTTTTCTCAAGGAGATAGCAATATTATTCAAAACGTGCTAAAGTGGGCAGCATATCCCAGGAGTAATTGTGAATTATTAGGTCATAGGGACCTCATTGCAAACTATTTGCAAAACTTAATTGGTGTAATAAATAAAATATGCATGCAAATTAGACTTCTTTCTGAATTAAAGGAATCTATTATCCAGCATTGCAAAGATTCATCCTAATTTAATAGTGGTTTTATATACAGTTTTGAGGTAGTCATGTTTCATATTTGTCCTGAAAAAAACCCCAAACCAACAGATGGTATTTAACTGAACCAGCCAACTAGTGGCATCTGATAAATTCCAGGCTCTAGTGCAGGATGTCATGGGCTGGGTGACACTGGATTCTCGCAAGAGCATAATGGTACCTTATTTAATTTAGTACGCAGAGGAAAGTGGTTAAGCAAGGTGACAAAATTAACAGTCCTGTTTGCTTTATTCTGTCTAAAAAGATTCCTTTGGTACTGAGGCTAAAAATAGTATTAGCTTTGAAAGTTCTTTTGCAAGCCCTGTTATTTATTGATTTATTTGCTCTTCATCTTAGAGTTCTAGTAGTGGAAAGAGTGCTAATGAGTGTAGCTGATTTCATTACCCTAGATATAAAATAGGGAGTATATAGTCATATAATGACTTTGTACCCTAAAGCAAAATCTGAAAGAATCAAAGTGAAGAATCTCTTAGAATAAATACAAATAGATATGAAGAAATAGTTAACAGTTTGTAATATCGTTGCTAGACTCAGTAACACTGTCTTGTCATCAACTCCAAATCAAGTATTACATCTGGTTTTTTAAAGCAGTTGATTGAATGAATACAAATGTCTTGCTGTTGTCACTTGGGATAGCACTTGATGTATCCCATTTTCTAGACTCTAATTATTCCATTTGTAGACATGAATGCCATTTAGATGTAAGCTAATTCAGCATGGTAACTCAATTAGATTTGTACTGACTAGGATTTATGAAACATCAATGGATTCTTGGTGAGACCAATGGGACTACTGGTTATTTATCCCTAAGTCTTACTGATACTGCCTCTCAGGAGCTCAATTAAACGTACCAGTGATGAGAATGTTTTGTAACAGTAGTCTTTCACAATTAGACTAAGATTTTTGTAAAGCATATCACATGTAAAACAGGGCATCATGTATTATGCAATACAAAGTTCTCATCTTACTAGCTCATGATGTTGAAGGGTAAAAGAAAATCCCGTTATTGCTTTGCTAGTGTAATTATAAAAAACAAAGCTGAAGACTAAGGTAATATAAAATATGACGAAAATTCCGCTTTACTGATGGAAAAAACAAAAATCAAACTATATTTATAAAATATTTGTCTGTATCTTGCAGGCTACAAATAGGTTTCTCTACTAATGTAGATCCTCTTGGAAACCAGGATTTCCTTGGGTGGATTTAGAGGTCTCACTGCACTTGACTGTAGGACCTTTTGTTTGTTCCTTTTTTGGGGAAATAAGTTAAGTAGCCAGAATGCTCACTGCAATCACAAGTTTTAAATAATTGCAAGAGACTATGTGAGTAAATCTGCATTCATTGTCATTAGGTGTTTCAACTTAAGAGCTGATGGAGTCTTGCCTTCACCTGATCTTAAACAACAACAACAAGAAAAAAGTATGCAGAGTAATTAAAATATCCAGCCCAAATAGTCCTAATTTCCAGTGCTTGATTATTGAATCCTGACAACAAAGTGCTGTGGAGTTAGTCATTAGCAGAAACTACATTGACAATCTGTAACATTCATTTAACTTTTATTCCATTACTAATTATACAGCTAACTTTATGGAATACACAAAGCCTTGAGTCCTTCAGCATGCCTTGCCAATCAAATAGCCAGTCTTCCTGTTTGCCACAAATGTCTCCTAATGAAATACAGGGAGTCTATAATCAGTACAGCACTGTCAGAGGAAAAACCTCAATAAATGGATAACAAATGTCCTAGTTCACTGCAAGTAAGCACCAGGACTTGAAAACTTGGGTGGAGAAACACAAATGGATCAGAGTGCTTCATTACTGTGTTCATCATTGCAAAGACAGGTTTTCAACTATAGGTATATGGTATGTATTTCTTAGGTTGCTGCTTTTCTGCTTTTTTACATTTGAAACTCAACCTTTAGTAAGCTTTTGGCTAAACATTTTTAGCCACAAGCTGGCAATTTTTTCCATTCATTTTCAGTAAAAACTTAATTTTCAGGGGAAAACAAACAAAACCCACCAAACATCAAACCAACCTCCCAAAACAACCCTTGTTGTTTCTATTTCTGATATTTACAATTTAAAAAAAAAACACATTGAACAAACAGATTTCCATCTAGTCTCTCCTCATCAATAATACTCTTCATGATTGTTTGTACAGATTATGAGCTGTGATTAAAGCTGAAGTGACAATGGGGCAAACGCAATGTTTTGCCTAGAATCCAGTTCCCCAATATACTGGGGATTGTTCCATCCCCACTGGAGTGAGGCTGGCCAGCAGAGAGAAAGCTGTAATTTCTTAAGCCTCACAGCAGGCGCTGTGCAGAACTTGAGCAGCTCAGTAGTTTTCCTGAAGGTGCATTTGAGCCTCTCTTGCTTGTGAAGCGATGCAGTGACATATGCAGCTATGTGTCCATCTGTCAGTTCTGTATTTTCCATGTGCCTATCTTCTCAAAAGTGGGGTTTTGCTACAGAGACATGGCTTTGGCCCAGACTTAATATCAAGAAAACGAACGGTTTGCTACAGGGTAGTACAGCATCTAAAATTGATGTTTCCATCTGCAGCCCAGAACAGCCAGACCCATTTGTTTTGCTTGTACTGTGCTTGCAGTAGTTCCAGAACAAGTAGGATAAACTGAGTGTGGAGTCAGAGTTGTGGATTGCTTTGCCTTTGTGAGACTTCAGGTGAATAGCCAACAAATTCTGTACAGGGTCTGGTGTCTTGTTCCTGTTGTCAGAGTAAATCTCCTTGTATGTAACAGGTGTTTCCTGAGGTTCTTTGCAGGTGATACCTGGGCATTTGAGCTCCTTCTGTAGTTTAGTCAGTTTTAGTCAGGTGCATGTTGCACTTAGTAATTTCCTGAATTATCATTATATTTGGATTCAAGCTTAAAGAGATTTAAAAGTGTCATTTTTAACCCTTTGTGATTCCACTGAGAATGAATGACTTTACAGTAACTCTGATTTCCTTTTGTTCTTTCTAACTCCTCAAAAATATCCCTGATAACCTGCTTTTGAATGGCTCATTGTAGATGAGACTGAGTATTAGATATTGGTGCACAACTATCGGCATTTGGGAAGATACTGCTTCAGGTTTTGCTTTGAGAAAGTAATGAAATTTCTGGGCTTAACAGAAGCACAAGAGATTAGGTGTTGGCAAGTTTTGAAGTAGGACATTTGCAGTAACTCCACATCTAAACTTAGATAATCAAGGTTTTCTATGTGTGGAAATTATCCAAGATAATTCAAACACCCAGCTAGGACTTCGGGATCACTGAGCACAGAGCTATGGGAAATTGTTGTTATAAAATGCTGGGAAGTTATTACTTGTTCCCCTTCAGGTTGTAGAAAGCTTCTGAAATTCAATATTACCAGAATCTGAGGGAAATGGAGAAGAACAGACTGTCAGAGAGCATTAGTTTATTCTTACAAAGGAGCCAAATCCTGAAGAGGAGTTTGGGACATTACTGAGCCTTCCACACTGTTTTGTAGGGTGAGAATGCGTCCCCTGTGAGACTGGGGAAGCATCTGTCAGTAAGTGGGAGGAATGGGCAGTGGCATCCAAGATTGGTGTGTTTGGGGTTAAAAGTCGTGGCGGTTTTGCATGGAGGGATGAACTGTAGTTCTTGTAAATGCAGACTCAAAAGCTTCATCAATCAGCTCTGCACTGCACCGCTAGCAAAACTGGACAGGCTAAATATAGGCTTGTGCATGACCAAAAATATAAATATACAGCTATGTTTTTGTACTGACTGGTGGTGTGGTTGAGCAGCCTAGGCAGCTAGGCGCCCTACAGCCACTCGCTTGCTCCCTGCCACAGCAGGGTGGGGGAGAGAATTGAAAGGGCAAAAGTGAGAAAACCCATGGGTTGACAACAAAGAAAATTTAATAGGTAAAGCTAAAGCTGTGCACACAAGCAAAGCAGATTAAGGAATTCATTCACTACTTCCGACCAGCAGGCAGGTGTTTAGCCGTTTCCAGGAAAGTGGGGCTTCATCACATGTAACTGTTATCTGGGAAGGCAGATGCCGTCACTCCTAAGGTTCCCCCTGCCACCTCCTTTCCCCCAGCATTTGTTGCTGAGCATGATGTTATGTGGTAGGGAAAATTCTTTTGGTCAGCTCTCCTGGCTGTGTCCCCTCCCAGCCTTGATGGAGAAAGCCTTGATGCTGTTTAAGCATTAAAATGTCAGTGTGTTATCAACACTGTTCTGGTCACAAATCCAAAATGGCACCATGTGGGCTGCTATGAAAAAAGGGATTTTGGCCTAAAAAAATGCATTTTAATTGGTGGCTTACATATTCTTCGTACATAAATAAGACATTGCTCAATCAACGTGCATTGATAGAGTAGTCCAAGCATCTCCAGAATTACTCATGTATATTAAAGAACAAAACAAATTCGGCAGCATGCTCGGTCTGATGAATTCTGTAGGCTTTTGCAGGTATGGTGTCCAGGATAACAAAGTAATATTTAGGCACTGCAGTATATAAGAATTGGGGACAGATAAGTCGTACTAATTTATTAGCTATAAAATTATACTGAATTCTATGTGCTAAAAAGCCATCTCAGTTTTTCCATACTATTTTGTGCATATGTTAAATTTGAGTCTGTATAGTCCTAAAACAGCTGTGAACAAGTTTTCATGTATGGTTGTTCCCTTGCATCCTCTTATGCTTTTTACGGCACTATGACGTTTGAGAAGCTTTAGGAGGGAAGTGTATTAGGGGTCCCTCCTACTAAAATTGATTTCTTGTTCCAGGCACTCCTGGGCTCACTGACTTGAAGCCCTTGCTTCCAGATTGGCCAGAATGCTGTAGCTGCTGCTGGTTAGCAAAGTGCCTGATGCTATTACTCTAGAAAATATTGACAGCTTGCAGGATTGAACACTAATTTGATAGCGTAACTGACATGGCAGCTGCTGAAAAATGAACATATAAAAAAGTTCTTTTACATGGAATTATTTCATGGAAGGGTGGTGTTTGAAGGGACTGATGGCTGAAGTGATTGTAGCTGAGTGGCATTGTTTGGTTGCTGATTTTCTGTACCATGTGCCATTTCTTTCATCAGATTTACGATAACATGATTATCCAGCAATTCATGCTGTTAACGCTCCAGTTGTGCACCTCAATGCTAGCAGGCATCTATTTTCTGCTTTCTATGAAAGCTATGCAGATTTGTGCATAAAAACAGCTGGTTAGAGACCATCTTCCAATTTAAAAAACATCCTACTACTAAAATATTTTCAGCCTATCATTCTTATTGAATTGCTCTTTCAAGGAAATACAATAAAATGATTATTCACTTACCAAAGAGTTTCTAGAGGACTGTATCTGCTGTTTTGTTTCTTGGTGTTGCTTTCACGTAGGATCATGCCGATATCTTTTCACAGTGGGAGAACTCATCGTGGCTCTGCATCTAAGAATGAATTCACTATGAAATTAAGAATAGGTTTCAGTTACAGTGGGGTTTTGTGCAATATAAAGTATTACTAATCTTAGTGCAGGGTAGTAAAAAACTTCTGGTAAATGTTCAGTGTGTCGGAAGATATTTTTGTGGCAATGTTTTCTCAAAGTGTGTTCTTAATGAAGGTATGCTTTGGAGAACAGTGTCCTAATTAAAAAAACAAAGAAAACTCCAAACATTGTCAAAATGGAATATTTAAGGCTTTTTTATTTAAAAATATTTCCTTTCATGTAAACAAAATACAAGCTGGAGAATGAAGTGTCAGTTGAAACATTCCTTCTTACATTAATTGAGACACTTTGAGCCAAACCTGTTAAAAGAAAAAAATAATCACAAGAATATTTGAAAACATATATGTATTTTGTTCCTATTGGGAATGAGCATATACTTTGGAATTTGTACAATAGTCCCAAAGTAGAAATGGCAGTTTTCCCCCCATTTACTAAAGTTTGAATAAGTGCAACTCCAAACCCAAACTGTAGATACAAAGCCTTGCCTGGACCCAGCTATATTTGTTGATATACTTTGCATACTAGTGCCAGGCAATTGAGTTTAGTTTACCTCTGAGTGCTTTTACCATGGTAGACTACAATAATAACTAAAACAAGCATTGTCAGGAAATGTGGCTTAGATTAATTGGCTCAGTGCTTTTCAGATATGGCTCAAACATTTTCCAGTTAAATGCTGCAGAAAGGTTGTCATCTTATGACCTGGGCTGAGGGGAAGTGCTGGTAAATGTCAACGATACCATCTTGGTCACTATTTCTGTTGGCAAAATCAGTGAAGAAGTCAGACTCCAAGGCTTGGAAACCCGAGCTACAGTGCATAGTTCAAGACTGGATTTAAAGATATTTTTTCTGTTTCACTGATGATAATGCCATAAGAAATGATGTACTTTACCGAAGTCAAGACTTAAGACATCCACTGCCTTTCCTCTCCCCATAAGACTGATTATCCTGTTGCAGTAGGTGGTTAGATTTGTGAAAAGCAAATCATGTCAGATTGGTGTTACTATTTCTATGTTATCTTCTGCTGCTTATCCACTTCCATATTTTTTAAGCGGTAAAGCGAGGCGCACTGGTCTATAATTCCTAGGTCAGTCCATCCTTAATAGAATAGCTGCATGTGCTAACCCATTCTACTTTATCATAACTTTAGACTTTGGGGTACTTTCTAATGTTCATTAACTTTTTTTAAATGATGTTTGCATTTGAAGACAAGTAAAATTCAGCAGTGAGGCTAGCCATCATGAGTCATTTCATGGAAAAATGAGGACTGTGAATCATTAAATGGGTATAGCAGTATAGCTAAAAGGTCTTTCAGGAAATTTCCCAAACTGAAGATAAACATTAGGTGGGCAACATTAGCTGTAACAGGGAGACATAGGGAGGCATTGAATGGAAACTAATGGTGTAGTGTGGCAGTGTAACTTGCAGAGCAAGGGATGTGAAAATACATGTAAAATGTCAACACATCTGAGAGAAAACAGAAGTTAATTTAACCTTTCAGTAAGGTTTTTTTAGTTTAATCTCGTGGGGATTATTTAACAGGGCTGGCTTTTGGCCAGGTTTTCTGAGACACACCCTGTATTCCTTCCTGGAAATCTTATGCTGGTAGAATTCAAGGAACTTGGATGTTTTATTTTAGGATTTCTAGATGACTTTATATCCAGCTAGAACAACAATGTAATTTAGACTAGTTTCTGCACTGTCCTGGACTGGATGTGTAGCGGGTATGCATAGGTCTGGTGTGTTCACTGCATCAGATCCACCATGCAAGCACTGCTTCATTCATGCTTATTGCAGTGGGGGACATAACTCATCTTACTGCCTAGGTACAGATCACCTAAGTAGACAAGTAGGTCTGATCCATCTTCTAAGTCAGGTGCATCCAATTTTGCTGTGTTTGCTCACACAATTTGTGCACTCAGGCACCTGCCTGAAAAATTCCTGGTCTAAACACTGGAGACCTAATGCCTGTGGCCATAAGCTGCCTGGTGGCTAACTTCTGAGAGAAGAATCCCACTTGGGTAGTCACCTATGGGCCCTGCAATAACATCCTGTGTATCCTGTCTTTCCCCTCTTTCTTCTTCACCCTTCCCCCCAGCTTTTTGAAATCCTGTCAGAACAAGCTCTGCAGAGCTTGTAGAAGTGTGGTTAAGAATGAAAGCCTGTGTGCTGTTGTCCCAGTTTTTGTGTGTGCAAAACTGCTGGTGGTGTTCAGAGTAGCACAGCTGGAGTTGTGCTTTTCTGACTACTAGCATCAAATCCGAGTTCAGCATCCACTAAACCTCAGCAAGATGCTTCAGTATGGGCCCTATATCTTTGGCCCTTAAACTGATACTTTGATCCTTAACCTGGGAATACTTCAGATAACTTCTGTCCTGTATACTCAGTATTGTACTTTAGGGAGCACAAGTAGAGCAATGAAGAGAGAGAGCTTCTAGAAACAGGGAGGAGGGAAGAAAGAGACTGGAGGATGTCTCCTCACCTGTTGTGTGCAGTGACACCAAGTTACCCAAAAAAGTGGCTTCAATTGCTGTCCCCCCACAAGCTGGGCCTGCCTTTGTGTTGCAGCACTCTGGTGGTTTCAGGTGATTGTTGCTCCAATGAGGTGTTTCATGCCTGGAATTATTTCTTTGATGGAAGAAATAGAGAGCAGGACCAGGAACAGATGGCTGATAACGACATCTTAATTCTAGAGAGAATGAAAGTGGTATTTCATTATGGAGTGGTATATTTAAATTGCCTTCAGGTGTTAGTTTAAGAGAGTAGAGAAAAAAGAAAAGTTAAAAAGATTTTTAAGATTTAGTAAAAGAGATAGAGTGGTACAAATCAGACCGAGTAATAATGCCCTACAAACCTGTCAGATTGTAGTAATGTGACAAGCACTAGCTAAAGGGAATCATTGCCCCATGTATGGTGATGGACTTGTTTCACTTTGATGAATCAACTAGTTTGAATTATTAGAAAAATGGAATGTTTGCCCTGGTTCAGAATTTCCAAATGCCCCTTCAGGATAAAAGGACATGCATTATGTCTTTTTAATAATTTGAGAATAAATTTCATGCTATGCAAAATGCTCCCTCTTTAAAGCACTAACATAAATTTTAAAACAAATTCATAGTGCAACTGAGTTTGACTAATAAGCTTCTTAATATAAATTAAGAAATTAAATAATTTCTTTCCTCTTGCTAAACTTTCCTACAAACTGGACTTCTTTTAATAAACATATAATCCTAAAGGTTTATTATGACACTTTCAGTAGGCAGAATCCTGGCTGATATAAATGTTGACATAAATTAGGATTAATCAGGCTACTTTCTATGTGAATTTATGTATTTGTGTACAAGAGATTGGAAAACTATCGTTTCAAAGACCTGTGTCATACAGAAAGCCACACACTGACATCTTTCTTTCTGTGAAAGGTGTCATTGCAGTGCTGTTATTTTTGTTGTAATCTAAATTGTGTAAAAGATGAATAGAGATCCATACACAAACACTTTCAATCTGTTTGTATGCATTTGAGGAAAAGCTCTCATAGATTTCTTAAAAACACACAAATTAATATTGCTTACTTTTCAGCAGGGGTAAATGAGGGTCTTGGAGACCTTCTTAGAATAGTCTGGAGTTAAATAATATTGCGTGTTTTTCATTTTACTATGATGAATGCAAAGCTATTAAACAACCTTTTAAAGAGTTGGTGTAATTATCTGTAAACAGTAATGTTACAAAAAAAGGTCAAGTTGTCCTGCCATTAGAAGTTTATGGATATAAACTGGATTTATGTTCCCATAAAATGGGCACCAAGTAACTAGATTAATTCTACACAACTAAACCAACTGTAGTAATATTTAGAAACAATAAAGTGATACCAATTAAAGCAATTTTATTTTTTGTGTCATATTGATTAATGGTGCACTAAAATTAACCAAAGACCTTAAAATCAGAATGGTTGCAGGAAGGCATCCACATCTCAGCATTATTACCAACAAGAAGGAACAGTTAAGGGAGATGGCCCTGCAATAGTATGAATATTTAATTAATAATTAGTCATGTAATTTCTCCTCAGGAATTATTATCCCTCAAACTGGTTTGTGAATTTAATTATTAGCAGCCTTTTTGTTTCCATGTCCCCTCATTACTGTCAGGATTGATGTAACATAAACTTCATTAAAAATTAAAGCAAGAGTCTTAATTACAAGGCTACCCTGACTGAAGTCAGAATTAGCCAAGTCAGTGATGTGCAAATGAGTGCATTATTTAAGAAACATGCTGGAAGTAGTTATGCTAATGTGGAAGGTTCACAGTAGCAGACCTTTTCACTTGCAGTTGCATATTCATTAAATGCACTATGCAAATTTAATGTAGCAGCCTTAGTAATGCGTTGTTAATTTATTCAGATTTATTGAGTAGGACTTAAAAAAAAAGTACAAATTTAATTACTCTATCTGCTAGAATGATATTAGGAGAGATAGTGGAGGTTTAAAATGTGTTGATCTGGATTACTGCAGTTTGATGGAGGGTGTAGTATCAAAGGACACAATTTTGATAACTAGGCTTGAAAGAATATTTGATTTACTTATGGAATGATCTAAGAAATCACTAAAATTGCACATGCTACTTCCCAATAGGAAAGTAAAAAAAAAAAAGTCTCAGTTGTATTAACTTAAGAGCTAAAGCAGTGCTGAGTCCACAGTCTAATGGATGTAATGATCCTACTGAGACCAGTAAAGGTTATGTATGGAGATCTATGGGAAGCAAACTGTCTTTGTGGAAAGTTCACTGGTTGTTACGTGTTCTTTTGTAGTGCTGCTGATCATCAAGTTTAACAACAGGAATCCTGTCACTTTGTAACATTACTGGCTGCACAAGGTAATTTGTGAGCAGTGGCTGATGTAAAGTTTAAATTTCTTTTTACTTTATGGTTTGCAAAGAAACCAACAAAACCACTGTAAATTTAGCATTGTGGAATAATTCTGAACTGGCACATTTTTTTTCCCTATGAAGGGTATACATAGGCAAAAAACCCAATATGATTGCATTATGGTATTCACTTTGAAACCTATTTATAATAATTTGGACTGTTGTGGAGAGACTCATGCCAGGAAGCGTAACATAGCTGGCATGAGGAACAGAAAAGCTGAGCTGGAACAATTAATTTCCAGATGTCTTTGCTTCTCCCCCTTGTAACAGTTCCCATATTTTTATTTCCCACCTGATGTGTGGTTTCAGAAAACTGGTTGCTGCAAGTGTGTCATAGCTGGATATCTGTAAAGTTCAGACAATTTGTAGACATTTGTAAGGCCTAAAGCTTGAACTGCTTAGCTGGGCAATAAGAGCATAAAGGACCTGCGCCTTCCTGGTGTGATTAATCCTTGCATGTTCTCTTCTAGCTCAGATTGTGTGCTTTGCTTAGTACTGGCTTGTCAAAGTACCACCAGGCTGTAAGTTAGGATATTAGCTTGGCACTTGCTAAGTAAGTGATGACTTCTATTCCCCTTCCCCTGGAAAGGTATGATCAAGCCTCCCTTGTAAGAAAACAGAAAACTGTTGCTGTATGCTGTAGTGCAGTCTAAGAGGATGCTGGCCACTGGCACAAGGGATGGAAACAAGTGGTTGGAGGCGGAAAGTCAGCAGGGTCCTTTTGTGGTGACTATCCTGCCAAACATGGAAGTGCATCTACAGCTTCTTTGCCCAGGTCTTTAGCTCCTTTCTCTGCTAAATATTGTAATTCATACTCTCTGTCAGCAGTTTTTAATCCATGCTGGGATCCATCCTGGTTTTGCCAGGTCGCTTGAGGAATCTGGAGAAATCTGTCAGTTTCTTTCCCCTCATCTCCTTGTAAAAAATTGGCTCTGTTCAGGTATAGGTAAAAAGCTGACCGCCGAACCTATCAGTCTTTGTTTTCCCTTCATGCAACAAAATCCTTTCAGATAAACTCTCCCCAGAAAGTAGCTACCTTATGACCGCTACACAAAAAAGATACACAGAAAAGTATTTGCCACTTCTGATGTCAGACATCTCACTTTGAGCATCTAAGGAGTCTGTCTAGCATTGCAGGTAGGTTCATCTCATAGATCTTTGAATTATATGACCATACAGCTCAGGCGTTCTTAAAGTGTTCTAAGTAAAATTTACCCTCTTTACCCAAACAAGGATCTACATGGTATTCTGCATGTTACAGGAACGCTGTTTGAAAGGCATACATGGTGTTATAAAGCCTTTCCTAGTGTGGCCTCTCTATGTCAGAAAAAGCAAGAGGTGTGGATGTGCTGCAAGGCCATTTCCTGCACCATACAGACATTCTCATTTCACATGCACTTTAATGGAAATGGCTCTCAATAAATTCACACTCTTCTTTTACCTGCTTATCCAGGCATTTAGAAAAAGTCCTTCTATTAAAAGCATAGGCTGTCTTATTTGAAACAGTGATTGCAGCGAAGTCTTAGAGCTGTGCCTTCATCATGTGGGTGGTGAGATTAAATTATATGCAGTGTATGCTTGGAATAGTTGAATGATTAGGCACTTACATCTGTTTAATTAAACAATGAGCTTCAACCTCTGTTTAATTAAGGAGTAGCTCATTTCAGTTGTGATCACATGCTGGGAGTTATAACACTTCTGTGATTCAAATCCAAGATATAAGAGAAATAGGTTGGTCTCCTTTCAATCCTTAATAGGCAGTGATGCACAGCACAAAGCAAATAAATGATTTGCAGGAGGGCAGTGTAAGAATTGAGGTGTTATCAGGGAAAAGGTATGTTTAAGGTAAGACTTGGGTCAATGTGAAGAATGTGAAATCATATGTGTAGGGTGATAGGGAAATGAAGGCTAACAAATACCATTCATCAACTAGCAGTATATGTATTCTAGCTTCACTCCCTGGAAGGACTTACTGCCTTAGTCTCTTAAGTACTTTGTTCACACTGCTAAAGGCTGAGGACCTTGCACTCTTCAGTGTAATCCTCAGAAAACCAACCCCACTACAAAAAAAGGAAAATGCTGTGGTTTGTTTTTTTAGAAGAGAGGAGCTGATGCAGAGTCTGCGCACTAGTTTTTGAGAATCTTGCCACATCCAAATTACCACAATTCATGAAAGAATCTGAAACTGATCTGGTTTCACATGCTCTGCAGTTGCATGCCAGCCAGTGGACTTTCCTTTCTCTTTGTTATGAATTTGGGGCACACAGATCTTGTCATGGAAGGAAACTCAAACTAGTATTAACTAACAAGGGAAGAAGAGCAGTTAGTGCTGCATGTATTGCTCTTTCAATCCTGAAATGTGAAAAGTAAATAAGAAATTAGTAAGGAAATACAAGAAACATAGGAAGTTTTATATATAAATCCTATAAATCTGCAGAAGGGTTTTCAGAAAAGCAATTCTCATGATCAGACTTCCAGATCTGTGTTGAATTCAGATTGGTTGAGAATTCGAGCTTCCTTGTGACTTACTACTTTACACTTTTTCCTTAGGGAGAGTCAGAAAAAAACATGTTGCAGTGAGTAAACCTTCCTGTTTGCACTTTAATGGGCATGAGCCCATAATGAAGTATTTGAGGAAATTGGATTAACTTTAAAACAAACGTGGAATTTGGTCATCTTGTATTTATTTATCTTACACATGTCTGAACTCTTGAGGAATGCAGAAACTGATTGTCCTCCCTGGGTACCATATCAATAACACCAGAATTATACTATCCCTAAGATTAAATCTATCCCATGGCTGATCAGACTGGAGAAACCCCAAAACAGGTAAAGTCCGTCCCAACCAGGATGCTCCCAGTTTCTAGGGGCTGTTGAGTTTCCAAGCTAAAGTAGAAGGCAAATAGATCGTTAAAAGTCTGCATATGTATGTCTCTCAGCAGCTGGATATACCTTGTGCAAAGCCAGTCCATTATTCCCTGTGCTGTCAGGCTTTGAGTCTTGTGGCAGTGCTTGGTCCTTCTGCCCTGAAGACAAGGCAGAATTGTGGTGGATGCTGGAAGGACATACAGCCTTGTCACAAACGTGACCAGGTTTAGGCTTACTGTAGCAATGCTTGTAAGTTTAGATGAAATAATATTCCTGCTATCTGGTTTTGAGTCCATATACATTTAACATGTTTATTATCAACCCTCAAATTCAAGCAAAAGGAAGTAGGAATTTAGTTTACAAAAAATATCTAATTATTTATAATTTTGATTTTCACAACCCTTTGCTAATATAACAAATTTGAATTTTGAAATAAGCAGATAATTTTTAAGTAGCTAGTTATTTTATTAAGTTAAGGTACTTGAAAAACAATTTCAAAATAAGCAATTTAATGTACGTAGGTTTAATTTTGCTAGATTGGTGTGGGTGTATATATAATCAAAACAATACTTTATGCTTAGAAAATGCCGATCATAGTAATCTCAAATGTGAGTTGTAAGGATTAAAAAAAAACAAAACCCAAGAATTTTGGCAGAGAGAGAGATGTGATGCCATGAGATGACTGTAACTAATAAAGTAAGCTGAAGCATTGGTCTCTGAATAGGTTTCTTCCATATCTGCCTGCTGTTTCTTCAGTCTTCCTCTATATCTGTTGGTGCGTGGTATCTGCTAGTGGAGGTAAGGTATGAGATTATGTTGCTTTAATGCACGATGATGTTTTCTATGTTTTATATTTGCTGTAGCTGTTGGAGGAGTAGCAATTCAGTTGATGTATACATGTGTAACTTGTCAGACTTCATGCAGTTACAGCCTTTGCTAGACCACCCCTATGGTTTTAAAAAGATGGTATCTTGAGAGGATTACAGTTCTAGGATTGTGACAGGAGCACATTATTGTACTGAACCTTAATTTAAAAAAAAAGTATCCCTATGTGGTTTTCTTGTTATACAACCTTGTGTTTTAGTTTCTTCCTGTAACTTGGAAAGGGCTGGGTTACTTTGAATCCTGGGCAGGCAGAGCTGCTGAAGCCAGCCTCTGTGTGAGCATCATATCCCAGTGAATAATGTCTCTGCTTTTATGAGTCTTATTCTTTGTTGCAGATTAAATTAGTTTAATCAAGTTCATGAGTTTGGGTAACCTATCATCTTCCTGCCTCTCCCTGCTCGCCATCCTCCACCTAGCACATTAACTGAGTAAGGAAAAATTTATGATCTCATTAGTTTTGCATATTGGTTCACTTAGGACAAATCGAAGCTTAAAAATGTCACTCAACTTTGACCTGTTATGAAAGCACTTAATCCACTGAAGACTGCTCAGGTGTTTGTGCCATTTGACAACTCTAGTGTTTGACATCTGTAAAAGCTATGTAAAAAATGCACTCTATACAGACACCTTTGACCACCAGGATCACTGCAGATTCCAAACTGGGGGCTTCTGGAGGGTATCATCTTTGTTGTGGCAAGCCTCGCTCAGAGCGTGTTCAGATGTGCTTCCCTGCCGATGTCAAAATTGTGGGCTGGCATTGCCTGGAGTGGGAAAGCTTCTTTCATTGGCTGTTGACCTGCCTATGCCAAGGAGACTGGTTCTTGTTGTTCTCTGTTGTATTTTACAGTACTTCCCTGTCTGCATTGTCAGTCTGTACTTGAATCTTACCCAGGCTGTCATCTGAATTTTTACTGGAGGGAATTCTAGAGCTTGACTGTATTGTGTATTACTCTCGAAGACATCTTCCTGTGCAGCAGACATTTTTCCATTGCAGAGGGGGGAGCTATTCTAGCACCGGGAGCTGGAGCCACAGCTACCCTGGTTCATGAGCTGTCTTGTATTATGGGGATGATGGGCATAAGATTTCTGTCATTCTAGATGTTTCTGTTCACTAGTACTTTTCAGGGAATGGTAAGTATATCACCTACTCCCTGAAAACCTCTTCTGTATTTAACTTCTGTGAGGCCTCCTTTGAAAAGTCAGGGTCACTCGGCGGGGGGGCAGCATCTCTGCAGGCAGGACTCTAGCAAACAGCGTGGTAACAAAGGAAAAGGAATATTTCTTTAATGTCTTTATGACATTTCTACCTTTAAAAAAATCAAATATATGCTGTGTTTGGAAAAAATCTGTATTTCCAAGAAGTTTCAGGAGTTCAGTTAAATCTGCTGGGTCCCCTTTTCTTCACCTTGTACCAAGTGGATCATGAAGGAGGATTCCAAGAGTTTTGCTGCAGAGATCAGCTATATTTTTCCATTCTGCTGTTAGCCTTTCCCCTACATACTGACTTTGCATGTGAATTTTTAACTCAAGAGAAAGCCCTGTGTAGATGGAGATTAATCTGCTGATGCAGTTCTTGACAGTATTAACAGGCTGTGATGTTCTGAGATAATACTGCTCCTCATACTTCCTGCTGCTTGAAGCAATTATTTTTCATGTAAGATATGTTGGTCCTACACAGGGATTTTTACAGGTATTTTTGTATCCCATGGCAAAGATTTCAGGCCTGGGGGTACTTTTTCTATGCTGTTGTCATAATTCCAACATAGATAAGCTATTTTGGGGGCCCCTTCTCTGTCAGGTCTTTGAAATTTACAGTCTGTCTCCATTGCCCTCTTTGTCAGACGCTAAGGCTCTCTTGCCTTAACTGAAGATGATTTGCCATATGGTAAAGTGGGTTTGTTCTCTATTAAATGTTTTAATTGCAGTGTGTTTACAAAGAGCTCTGTAAATACTTACATATCTGATGCTGCTAGAAATTAGTTTTATACTAGGTTTTCCTGGGCCTATTCCAAATGATGCTGTTCAGAGAAGTTAAATTACATTTGCTGCCATTCAGAGCTTAATGACAGCATGCCCAGCATGAGGCTGTATGGCATTGCGCTTTTCACGCATCTATAAATAAGACTTCAAAAGGATTACTTCAAATGATATAGGTGAGTAAGCTCACAGTGAGGTCTGGCAGGAATGCCTACTCTAGTAGCACTGGTGAAATTACTCGTATGATTTAAAGCCAGAAACTCAGCCAACGTAATTAATTTTAAACTCTGTTTGCACTAGGATTTTACATTGAATTTTTAGTTACCCCAGTATGACTTCTGCACATAAACAGAGTCTGATTCTGTCAGAGCTTCTTCAAAAGGCTGCTGACTGCCTTCCATGAAAAGCTTAATTTGAGAGAGAGAATATTTTCTGCTTTTGGGAAGCAAAAAACCCTTAAGTTATCATGGGCAACCTAATCTCTGTAACAAGCAGAGAATATTCCCCTCAAATTCCTGCTCAATAGGCTAAATTCCAATTTGGCAGCCAGTTTTTCCTGTGCTGTTCAACCCAGGTGCACGCATCCAGCATCATCTCTTTTGCAAGTATAATAATTTGTCCCCATCAAGACATGGAAGGAAAACTTGTCCTCAGCAACGCCTGAGAATCATACCTGCATTCCCTTTTCATCTTTACTGACCTGATAAAAGTTATCCTTCCCTGGAGCAGTTTGCTAATTTGTGTCTGGAGGCTCTGCCTAGACTATCATCATATATACCTGACTTCCCGAGCATGTTGGTTTAGCTGGGAACACAGAGCTATACCGGGCCACTTGAGTGACTGACCTGTGGTTTGACCCCTTCAGATATTTCAGAGAGGTTTCTTCTTTTCTCTGAATTTGGCTGTCTTCCTGCTTTGCCACCTATCCTATTACATTGGTTGTACTGCTTTTCTGCTTGTATCACAGTGCTCAGCGGAGTGCTGAAATCATCTGGCTGTGGTACACAGTGCAGTCAGAATGGTGGGCACACAACATGATGAAGGAATTGACTTTGATTTGGTTTTCTGTTTTGCTGCCTCCTCAAAATTGACTCTATGCATATTTTTTGTTTGTTTTTCTTGGAGACTTGGTGCCTGATGATCCCTACAAGACTGTGTTCAGGGTGGAGGTATAGGGACCTCTGTCTCCTGGTGCTGAGAAATTGGAGTGGTTTTAGCAATGCTTGTGATCAATAACAGCCTGACTCTAGTACAGCAGAATAAGGTGCTAGACAGATCCTTAGAGAAATATTTTGGACAGCAGTGGGAAGAGGGAAAAGCTTAAAGTTGGTATTATTAGCATTCTACTTTGCACCTATTGTCACAAAAACCAATCCACCTGTAAAATGGAGATTCCTGGCTGAATCTTTCTGATAACAGTTCATAAGCATTGTGGAAAAATAAGTACAAAATAACTGCAGGCCCAGGGACTGACATCTAACTAGGATACTTTAGTCTTCGTTGCAATTCAGACTCTTGGGAAATGCTGTCCTTGGTTTTAGCTAGCCAGTGCTAGCCTTCAAGCTGTCCTAAGCTTCTCCATGAATTTTCTTTTAGACATTGCAGACATGAAAAATACTGTAAGCCTGTTTTGTGTTTCCTGAGGCCTCTGGGTATTTTGCTAGTCGCTGCTCTGCAACACCAGCGCGCGAAGGGCTATCATCAGGTGCATGAAAGCTCTGCTGGGAAGGGGTTTCAGCCTGCTTTGCTACACAGGTGTTGGCAGTATGAAATGCAAAAGTGTGTAAGGAACTTCCACTGTTGCTTTTGGAACCATTTTGTGTTGCTTCTTTTACAGAAGCAGAACTAAAAGGCACTGGATCCTCTGCAGACTGATTACAGCTATTTATTTGCAAATGGGATGTGCTTTCCCTATCATCTTATTCTTGGACATAGAACGTATCATAATAAAACAGTATTTAATTTAATGAAATCTGATTATTGTGTGTCTGTAGCTTGGAGAGTTGAGAGCAATGATGAATGGTTTCAAAAAGAAGTCTAAGGGTAGGATTTCATAGTGGCCATGGGTATTGGGTGTAAGTGACTCAGGTAAAGGAGCCAGGGGATGCAGGGGTACCCTGTGTGGAAGAACATTATCTGTGACACCATGGCAGCACCTTATGGAGGAAATTCAGGAGGAAGAAGTTTGAAGAGAATACTTGGGTCCAAAGACTTTTCTGGTGTAAGTTACCTTAGCTGCATGGGTTATGGAGAAGCTAGGAAGGCTTGTGTGATTTGAGGATGTGCATTTGTATCACAAGAGAATTTCTTCTCCTGGGCTGACTGTGAAACATTAGAGTTCTAATGCACCTTGATTCTCCAGCCTCCTTTAAGTTTTAAATGCCTGTCTTTTGGGTATGATCTTAATAGACTAGGGCTTTAGGACCAGTTTCTCTGAGAAGCGGTACTGTTCAAGAAGGGCCCTTGACACCATTCTGACTTAATGCTAGACACATCTGCCGCTACTTGGACAAAATTGACATTGTCTAGAGAGCAAAGCAATCACCTAGTGTAGCATTACAGAGCATTTACACTTGAGCCATGTTACCAGGCAGTAAATCTTGACCTTTAGGAGTTCAGAGATTATGTTTCTTCGCTACAAGCGCTCAAGATATTGTTAGGCATTTGTTGCTATTCAAAGCAGATTTCAGGGGTTACCTATGGGTTTAAATCATAGCTTCAATCATTTTTGGAAGGTTCTTTTAAAGCTGAGAGAGCTTCAAATAAAAACTAGGATTACTTTTACATTTATTGTTAGTAGTTGGCAGGAAGCAAAGGCGGGGGGCCAGTGTTGTGGAGGCTTAAGACACTGCTGTAAGTTTCAGTGTTTATTTCTATATGAACAGTTATTTTACAGTGTTTGGAGGGAAATGGCTTCTTGTCAATGCTGTGAACGGATGCGCTTACTTCAATCGGATAATAAACTAAAAGTTGAATTCCAAATAGGACTGAAGACAGGCAGAGCTTGAAAACCCACATTTTTAAAATAGCAACCCCTTAAAATTATCACTGACTTATGAACAGACACAGTGTTAATCACCTGTTAATACTGAGAAATTCTTGAAAGTTCATGCTTCATAACTGGGTACAAACCGAGTGCTTCAGAAGGGGGGCTCAGGAAGATGCCAAACTAGGCCAATGAGCCCCCGCTACTGTCGGGAATCCTTCTTGCCTGTTACAGAAAAGCACTGATGATCAAATTTGGGTAGGTACACATAGCATCTAACTGGGTATCTCATCTCCTTTTTCAGTGAGATTAAAGGGTCAAAACTCCTCCTTTCTTCTTCCTTTTTCCTTTCTTTCTTCTCTTTTGCCCAAACCATCCAAGTGGGTCTCAAATCCATATTTCTGTCCTCTTATGCCAAGCTTGTTTTTCCAAAAGACAGTTACAGCCATGAAAGAACTCCAGAATTTCACCCAGTTTTTTAAACAATATTACATTTGTGAAATTTAACTGAAAAACCCAGATACAAAATGGAAGGCTAGTGATGGAAAAGTAATACAGTAAGATCCTGTTGTAATTGCTAGCAAAGCACGTTCTGCATGGTGCTGGAGTTAAAATGTGGTGATAATCCTGGAATGCATATGGAAGAAAATCAGCCAGAAGAGTAAGGGATTTTTGCCCTTTGCCCAGGCCAATGTTCCAGTGCTGGAACACATTCCAACCCTCCGGGCATTGTATTAGAGCAGGATTGGAGAGCACTTGGAGGGTACGGACAGGGAAACTTTTACTGGGGAAAGGAAGCATGATTAAAGTGATTAACTACCATGAAACAGTTCCTTTACACAGTCCTTTAAAGTCCAAGTCTCCCAGCCCTCAGGGTTTCACTTACTTGCTTTTTTTTTTTTTTTGTCCTGTAAAGTAAAATAGCAGTTTGTTTGTTTGTTTTTTTTTTCTCTGAAGAAAGAAAGGGAAAACTTGACAAGTGGGAGGAGCTCATAAGGGGGCAGAACCTTTTGCTTTATTGCTCTTTGAAATCTGTAATTGGTATTATAAAACTTCCTGATGAAATACACTTCCAGGCCTTCAGAGGCCAAAGCCTTCACAGTTCTTTTGCTAACATTTCTTCCTAGGCAAGCCTCAGAATTGTCAAGAATAAGAATGTACTGTAAACCAGCTGGACAACCCTCAGTTGAGCAGTTCCACTCCTCTGTGCAGATTATACACACTGTCCTCACAATTCCTGGTCGTCTTACCAATTCTGAAATAAGTAGGCATTAAAATCAGCAGATGGAAGCTTAACTGGCTGTCTAGAATTGTCTAGGTTTCTTTGGACACTTCAAATATTTCACAACATATCAGAGTATGGCCTTTCACAGTTGGTCCTGCAGCCTTTGAAATCCTGGCCAGTGGAAGCAGATTTGGGCCTTGAGAGGTAATCAAAGCTCTTGGCGAGCTCCATGAGCATAAAGGGATCTTTGGTGATGATGGCTGAAGCAGCTCAAGGCAACCGAGCTATTACCAGTTTATCACTAATTCTGTTTTTCACACTGGTGAAGAAGTCTTGTCTAGATCTTAACTCCCCCAATATGTCTTCTGTACAACTCTTTGGCCCTGGTTCTGCATCAATCTTTATCGTGCTGTTGTGTGATTCCACTGCTCGGAGCACTTAAGCATGTCACAATCTATAGTATGTTTGCAATAAAGTAGTAAGGGCAGTGCCATTTCCATTTTTATGGATGAGAAATTGTGTTTTGTTTTCTGTGGTTGGCTCCTCTAAGGCACTGGGACTTAGGCATCTAGGTGTCTTTAGAGCATCTAGGTTAAACTGGGAGTTACATAGGAGTTCTGATACAGAGAGGAAAAAGGAAAAAAAAACCCAAAGCCAATTTCCTCAAGTCTTCAGCTAGCAGCTTCAGCTAGCCTGCCTTTGCATCCTAAGTGAAATCACATGGATTGGACTATGTAAAGTGCTATTTTAAGTAAAAGCACCACAGGGCTTTAGTAGAAAGCCTTGTGAAATGTTGACACACTTTGTTAAAATCTGAAATGTTTGCTGATTGTTTGAAACAGTACACTTACAGTAGGAAACGTTCTTTTGATGAAAATAAAATACATGAAAACATAATCTAATTGCAACTGACTATGCTAAACCTCTCTAAAAGTTTTTATTTTGATTTGTTTCCCTCCCACTTCCTCCCCTAAGAAGACACACTGTTGTTCACACTACCAAGTGCATGGTGTGCAGTGGTTGCTATGGTAATTATTTCTTATAATGAGTTAGTGTTATAAATGGCAGGATTTAATGAAGAGTTCCCTCAGGAATATCTTGTTCAGATTGCCTTCTTTGGGCTGTGCATCCCTGTGAGACACACCAGGGTGATAGGCATTCAAATGTTGCAGCAGAACTGGGATAGCTGTGGTGTTTCATCACTCCTGAAATCTCCCATGTTTTTTGCAAGCTAGTTCTGTAGAAAACACAGGTAAACGATGCAGAACTTGCTAATGAATCGGGCTGGGAATCTGCATGGTTCTACTTCCCTGTACTGAGGGGGTACTCCGTGTGAGTATGTGCAAAGTAGAGATTTGGAATGGCAATAAGACTTTTCAGGTTTACAAGAGCTGAAAGAATACTGGGTTGTGTTTAAAATAGAACAATTCCCTTGTGCATATGAGTGCTTTGTACCGTTCTAAAGGGTCTATACACTGGATGGAGAATGGATTGAGAGCAACCCTGATAAGGACTTGGGGATGGGTGATGATTATTGAAAAGCTCAACATGAGCTCGGCAGTGTGTGCTGGCAGCCCAGAAAGCCACCTGTGTCCTGGGCTGCATCAAAACCAGTGTGGCTAGCAGGGTGAGGGAGGGGATTCTCCCCCTCCACTCTGCTCTTGTGACACCCCACCTGCAGTACTGCGTCCAGCTCCCTCCTCTGCTGGAGGAAGTCCAGAGGAGGGCCACAAAGCTGATCAGAGGGCTGGAACACCTCTCCTATGTGGACAGGCTGAGGGAGTTGGGCTTGTTCAGCCTGGAGAAGAGAAGGCTCTGGGGAGACCTAATTGCCACCTACCAATACCTAAAGGGGCCCACAGGAAAGACTGAGAGGGGCTGGTTACAAGGACAAGGGGGAATGGATTTAAACTGAAAGAAGGGAGATTTAGATTAGATGTTAGAAAGAAATTCTTTACTGTCAGGGTGCTGAGGCCCTGGCACAGGTTTCCCAGAGACGCTGTGGATGCCCCCTCCCTGGAAGAGTTCAAGGCCAGGTTGGATGGGGCTTTGGGTCAACCTAGTCTAGTGGAGGGTGTCCCTGGCAGGGGGGTTGGAACTTACATGATCTTTGAGGTCCCTTCCAACCTTAACCATCCTATGATTCTATACACCATGCAAAAGCAAGTGATGTCGTCATGTTGGCAATTTGCAAACCTCAAATCAGGTTTAAAATGTGTAGTTTTATCAAAATTTGGTAATTTAGATCTTTATGGAAACTCATTAGAAGGTGTTATGAAAGCAGGTGTCTTTCACAGTTTGA
The DNA here is from genome assembly GCA_013399095.1 of Psophia crepitans. Lineage (NCBI taxonomy): Eukaryota > Metazoa > Chordata > Aves > Gruiformes > Psophiidae > Psophia > Psophia crepitans. The sequence continues at coordinate 526,017 of VWZZ01000822.1, read as the reverse complement.
CTCCCTAAAAATTAATTTCGTTTTGAGACTGTGAAGAAATAGTTAACTTGGTTAAACAGGCAATAAGGTACACCTTTCTGAAAGTCCAGAGACGTAAACAAAGGCTGCCAAACAGTAATAATGCTGCCATCAAGTATGTTGGGAACCAGTGCACAAGTGATCATGATGGTTAGCTCCTGTCAAATGTACAAGTAAAGGTTACAGGATTGGTCCTTTTATGAGGCTGCATATGGGTGGTTCTGCAGTTTAGCAATACAGAAAATGGTTTAGTCTGTTTAAGCAGAGGAGATTTAATGCGGTGTTTATTTTTGGAAAATAGTGGAGGTGAGAAATGGGGGAAAAATAATAGGGGGTTAATGTGTCAAATACAGATAGGGCTCTGCTTGGATTTCCTCAGGGCAGTCTCTCTAAAGGTACTTTGTAAGCCAAGATCAGTCCATACCAAAGCAAAAGATCCAAAAAGCTGCTTCTCTCTGAAGACAAATTAATTCTTAGGGGTGTGACCTGGATTGAATCAAAATCTCACTAGCTGCTGACTTTTGCGGTTGGGATTTTTTCTGATCAGGGGTTGAGACCAAACATATAAGCTGCAGGAGAAGTGATGAGTTGTGAGGTGGTACAGGCAATGAATAATTTCAGCACAGGTCACAAAACTGCATTCCAAACTTTGAGAACCACCATGCTGTCAGGGGGGAAAAAAGCAGTATAGTGTGTGTGTGATGTTCAATGTGTTGGATGTTAGTTTACTTGAAATAAAAGTACCTGGGTCATACTTAATACATTTTTGGTTATTCCACATGCCAAATTTAATACTTGAGCGGGTTAATTAGGAAAAGGTTTTTTCTAGATGTAAAAACCTTTTCAGAAGTGATTTATTTTATAGCAAGATGGTTTTAAAATTGTCTCGATCTTAACGGAGACATTTACATCTCAAGTATTTCTGAGATTCCATCAGAATTGCTCAAATTCTCCGTCTGTCGTTCATTCAGCTAATCTCTGTGCTGTTCCCCTTTTACCAGACATGCCAAGGGTTCTTTTGTTGAGAGCATTGTTTTTCAGACTGTGCTAATGCATCTTTAATCATTCTTCTTCCTCTTTCTTATGCATTTGCTGTATAGTTCTAGGTGGAATTGCCTCTTCAGATTTTTTTGTCTTGCAGTGGCACATTCAGACTCAAATTGTTGTGCTCAGTAGTGCCATTGTCACATTATAACAAGGAAGATGCTTCATCATGTGTCCTAAAATGAGTGGAAATCTTCAGTAAGGAGCTGAGGGATCATGTTGGAGAAAAACATTAATTTTTATGCACCAAGCCATTACACTGGAAAAGGACGCATTAAAGCTGTCCAAGTATTTTCAGCCTGTAATATCAGTGTATCGTGTTAACAAGTTGTGGTGCATGAGGTTTTCAGTATTCTGGCTTACAAAGGTATAAGATGTAGATGTGTTTTTAAATGGGTGGTTTGCTTCTGGATTACGAGTTTGGCAGTTACTAATAGCAAACTTTGGTTTCAAAATATTAGTAAATTAGATAATATTATTTGTCTAGTCTAATTAATACAGTCAAGTCAAGCACTGCCTCTTTTACTGTTGCTGCTATGAACTTAGACTTGTCTGCGTGTTCAAGTAATTCCATAAAAGGCAGCAAAGTAATATAGATTGTCTCACTGTTAATCAGCAGCTCAACATTTTTGTTTACATGCTGGTCAGAAAAAGAATAAAGGGATTTAAGTGAAAGGTAGCAAGGGAAACAAATAAATATGTCCAGGGACAGAAAGACAGTATTGATGTCGTGGTTTTACCCCAGCCGGCAGCTGAGCACCATGCAGACACTCGCGCAGTCCCCCTTGTTGGAAAGGGGGAGAGAATCAGAAGAGTGAAAGTGAGAAAACTCGTGGGTTCAGGTACAAGAATTTAATAAATGAAGCAAAAGCCGCGTGCACAAGCAAAGCAAAACAAGGAATTCATTCCCCACTGCCCATGGCAGGCAGGTGTTCAGCCATCCCCAGGACAGCAGGGCTCTGTCACATGTAATGGTTACTTGGGAAGACAAACGCCATCACTCCGAACGCCGCTGCCCCCCTTCCTCTTCCCCCAAGCCCATTACAAATGGAGCATGACGCCATATGGTATGGAATATCCCTTTGGTCAGTTGGGGTCAGCTGCCCTGTCTGTCCCCTCCCAACTCCCCATGCACTCCCAGCCATCCCGCCGCCGGGGCGGTGCGAGAAGCAGAAAAGGCCTTGGCTCTGTGTGAGCACGGCTCAACAACAGCAAAAACATCCCTCCACTATCACTGCTGCTTCCAGCACAAATCCAAAACACAGCCCCATACTGGCTACTATGAAGAAAATTAATTCTCTCTCAGCTGAAACCAGGACATATATGGAAAGAAAAAGGGTACTAGGATTCAGCAAGCCGAAAGTCAAATTACGTAAGTGTGACAGTTTGAGTAAAAAAAACCACAAAACCATTAAATTTGTGAAAATATCTGCTTGAATCATCTTACTATGCTTGGTAGCGCAAACAGTTTTGAAATATTAACACTGTGATAACGTATTTCTGTGTCTCTGTAACAACTAATGTAAGCAGGAAAGTAGAATATCTGTTATTTAAACCATTTCTGTGGTATCACAGGTTTATGGTTATGGCTTTGCTGTATGACCAAAGAGATTATGTTGTTCCCTTACAGTCCTCATGTTCCTATGCTCTGTGGCTGTCAGTGGTTTACAGTTGCTTTTGGCTGTGGGTTACTGGGATCAACTTCCAAGCTAAAGGCCCTCTTGAGATAAGTGTCACTGTCTTTCTGGAGTCTTCATGCCTTCAAGATTTTGAGAACCTTTTACGAACCCAAAAATGGGTTAAAAGCCTCATTTTTACTAACTTGAAAATTCACTTAATTCCAAGAATGCTTTTTGCTGTGTTAGGAGAATGAGGCAGGTTAGAGGCACCTGGCCTTTAGAATAGTGGTGCATTTTAAAAGGAAGCTGAAATCTTTGCTTTCATCCATTTTGTATTCCTAGGTTCTCGTTTTGTGGAGAGAAGACTTTATTACTTAGTTAGATCGCTTAAAGACTCCTTTTATTTTTGAGGGATAAAAGACACTGTTTAGCTATGGCATAGCATGTTCATGCCTTGCTGTACTACCTGCTGCTTCAGCCCTGCTTGGAGAGACAGTATTTTTTCTAGGGTGTGGGGCTTTTTTCCTCTGCTGTTTTTCATAAACTCTTCTTTCACCTGATGATTTTTTGCTTTCCTTATCTGGCAGAATGGGGTCATTTGGACTATAGATCCTTCTGTGCCTTGCTTGATATTTTCATTTGGCTTATAGGCTCAAACCTATTGGACTGGAATCAACAATTCTGAGTCCTAAGCAGGAAGCTGAAAATTGGTTTTGTATTTAAAACTCCAAAATTTTCTCATCCATCCACTTGGTAGAATTGCAGCTGAAATGGAGTAAGACTTTGCAATGAAAAGCTGAGCCAAGGAGGAATTCCAGAAAGAAACAGTAAAATTTCACTTAAGTGCTAAAGGTAATATCCTGAGGGGTGTAGTCAACTGATGTTAAAGGATGCAGAGTGCTTCTGAGGAGCAGCACTGTAGGTAGAAAAGGAATATGTCACTAGGCTCGAGAATGGAGAATATCTACTTTGTCTTTTGATATTCAGGCAATATTGCCGCAGTATCTTCTGTGTATCTAAACCAACTGATTGCAGGTAGCACTGGATAAGAATGCAGTGATGCACCTGCATGTTATAGGTCATCTGGAAGTCTGGGATTACAAGTTTTATATTGGGACTCTTATATGTCATAATTTCTTTGATAGTGAAAGCAAATACTATGAACTGTAAATATTTTTCATGTGTTAACTTGATCTCATGTTCTTGTCTCCTACTGTAGTAATTTGGAAGTCAGTAAAGCAGTTCTATGAAATCTCATTATTTTAAACCTATAGCACAAAGAATATTGTTTAGCAGGTTGAGTACTGCAGTCTTTGTTTAAGGTTTTGTGTAATAATCTAAAATGAGGTTTATGATTTTTTTAAGATGGGCTTATTTTATTCAGAAAAGAAGCCCTAAGCAGAATTTCGTATGTTCATGAAGATGTGTTTGTATATACACACTTCCTAGATTTTAATACATAGAGGAATACCTTCAGTTGACCCATATGCATTTTCCACATCTGGCTCCTCCCCTGTTGACACTTTGCTTGACACCTTTCTGTGCGATGCATGTGGAGCTGTGACCATGCAGTTGCAGAACTGATGTAATAACTCAGTCACTCGATTCACTCAGTGAAAAATATTAATTTGAGAACTGGGATATTTCCAGCCAAACTACAATGCCGAAGTGCTTCAGCACAAAGCATTTGGCACCTACTGTTTATTACAGAGCAGAGAACTGACTGTTTCTCTGTTTGAGATATCCTATAGATGAGCATTATACACTTGCTTCCATCTCCCTGGTGTCCCCCAGGACTCACTTTAGCCTTATCGTTGTATCGCACAAGGAAGTGTTACCTTATATTCCATAAACAGGTGCCACCAGTTTGGTTTGCCCTTACATCTGAGCTGACCCTGTGATAAGTTATTCACTGTTATATAAAGCTTTTTTGGTAAGTGTATGATCTGATTAATACTCTGACCAAATAAAAGTAAGGTAACAGCTGAAGAAAGGTTAAAGAGGACACCAATTAAATCCTGAGGACACCAACCAAATCTTTGATAGCTGAAGAAGACAAAAGGGACAATTTCTGAGGTGAGATACAGAGAAAATGCAGGCTTTTTACTGGGAGACTGGATTCCAGAAAATCCTCCCAGCTGATTAATAAAAATGGAAGGCAAGGGACAGGGAGTAAGGCAGTGGAACTGAAAGCCTGTGGTGTCTGTAGTTGTGAGATCAGAAACGAGAAAGCAGGTTTCCTGGCAAGGAATAAATAGGCCTTTCCTTTATACATCTTAAGATACTTCTTCAAGGAGCAGATGAGTGGACCAGAGTAAGGATAATTAAAGGAAGAGATCGAGGGTCCCTAGGAATACTCTAGGCCCTAGTAGGCTTGAGAGAATTTTCTGAGGAAAGGATTGGGTATTGATGGCAGTGGCCACAACTGACTCCAGTTTGAGCAGCTAACAGATGAAGAACAAGACCGTAACCACTAGAAGCAGTGAGATGTGTTTAGTATTAGGGAGGAACAGCCAGGGGATCAAATGGCAGTGAATCTATACTGTAGAAAGTAAGCAGAAAAAAAGGAATTCCTGTGGTGGTGTCAGAATGGGAGCTGGAAGTACAGGGAGAGCAGAGATAATCTTTTAGATCATGTCCCGAAGAGACATACGTGGTGATATAAGTATTATATTAAGTGCCTAAATACAGTATAAAGAATCCCACCCATGTATGCTTATCTTCTAGGCAAAACTAGGTGCTGTAGAGAATGTAGTACTGATGACAATGACGAGGGAATATGCTACTGATCGATGACTCTCAAAGGCTTTTTCATTTTAGAGGGAGCAGAACTAAAGCCTACAGACTATTTGCTACTTTTACCCATATTTCATCCCTTCTGTATGAGACATGTCAGAAGACATTAATCAGCCAGCAAAGAATCCTGCTTGATAGCAAACTGGACCATAAATAATGCCTTCTGCCAAAGCACTGGCAATTCTCAAACTGATGCGAACAAAACAATACAGAAGTGTTAATTGCCTCTTTAAGAGCATAAAACCACTCTGCTGCTTGGAGCAGTGCAGCTCTTTAGGATCTTTAGCTGCTAATGACCACTGGATTCTGAGGGGCTACAGTTGTCTTCCCAATTATTTAAGAACCTGAAGCAGTCTGAGTGGTGAGTATTAAAAAGGAAAATCAAAGCAATGTGCTATATTGTGCATTAAAATGATTGGTTTATGGTACTGTGTTTTTATGTAATTCAACATTTAGAAAACTAAAGACAGTTAAATAAAAATAATCTGTTTTCTCCTATTTCCAAGTAAAAAAATTGTAGGTATTATTTTGAATAAATCTTTAAGGAAGTTTCTCTCATAAATGGGGAATGTACTGTTCCTTTATTTCTCTTTGAGATACAAATTTTAAAAAGCTTGGCCTACTGTGGAGAAAAGCAGTGCCAAAGGACCCGTGCGGCTGTTTGTACAGATGCATGAATGGAAATTCAAGTTGAGCAGAACCACTACTGCTGCTGCCTTCCTTTTGTCAAATGTTCACTGTGTGCTGATCAAATAATAGCTGGCTGTTGAGTAGCACCCCAGCCTGGGCCCTGAGTATTCCTGTCCACTCCCTCCTGCTCCCAGCAGTTACACCTGGAAAATCTGGCCCATCGCTTTCAACTGACTGCAGGTGCACCTCCAGTAATACCAATACCTCCAATAAACACAAAAGACCACAGAATAATTTGAGAGGAACCTTTGGGAGCAGGGTTGTTTTTGGAGCTTGATAGGGTTGCGCATGGCCTTGTCCAGTCAAGTTTTGAGTATCTCTAGAGTTTGAGACTCCACAGCCCTCCTCTGGCATGGGTGTGTGTGTGTGTAAAGAGAGAGGATTCCTTGTTCCATGGCAACGGGGTGAGGGAAGAGGATCCTTTTTCACTGTGGTTGCATTGGATGGATCTGTGAATTTTCCTACAGTATCAGAGATTCTGATAATTGGGAAACTCTCATTTCTCTCTCTTCCTCTTACATGAGCACTCATTTCAGATTCTGGATTCAATGTTGTGTCCACCAGAATTTAAGAACTTGGAAAAAGAAAATCTTTCCCCAAGACCAGTACCAAACATCACCTTTCAGAAATGAGTAGTAGTCTTCATAAATACTTGTGTGGTTGGACTGAATTCTGTTTGGGTGTGGGTATAACAACCACCAACTCATCTGAACTGCTGCAAATTGGAAATTAGTAGCTGAGACAAATGAGCAGTCTCCACACTAAAATATAGCTATGTACTTTCACCCTGATTGAAGGCTGAGAAACATTTGTTCGGTATTTGCCTGGGTGGATAGAGGTAAAGCACTTATTGAAGACTTATTATTGTAGAGGAGCAGCAGTCTCAGCTCTTCATCAGACCAGTAAAACAACTTGGGCTGTTTTTAGTGTGTGGTTCCAAGAAGAGCCTGGAAGGGTTTTTGTCTGAAAGAGTTTTGAAGTTATGATGAAAAGGCACTGTCTGGCATCTTTCTGCTCATAAAACCTGACTTTCCATGTTTTATGCCTTAGCTTAGCTGCACCAAAGTGCCTGATTGCAGCATGTTTGTGCAGAGTGTTTGTGATTTGCAACCACCCATGCTTTAGGAAGAAAAAAGGCAAATTAAAACACATTAGTTAGACATCTGCTTCATATTTATAGAGGTAAAGGTGATTCTGGCTTGAGAAAAGGGTGGTTTGGGAATGGGGTGCAATAAAACTATTCATCCAGAAAGATACTGAACATGGATATCGCTGCGTGTAGTAAGGTTGAATGAAGTCAGTAATGTTTGACTGTAAAATGAATTGCTGAAGACTTGGTTTTAACCACTTGGCCAGGCTGTTTCACTGCAGTACAGCTTTTAAATAGCATGGGAGTTCACCTTTCTGTAAGAATAAGGAAGGGGGGAACAGCAACTCTCCTGCTTTGTGAAACATCAGCTAGAATGAAAGTGGCCAGTGTTGCACCTGAAGGAGCATTGGTAATCATCCCACATTCAAATGAGTAATTAGCTGAAATAATTACCAGCCTTAAGATGAATTCACACACTTTTTTGCCTGTGACAGTATCAAGGATAACAGGTGTTGAGAGTGCCTTGAAGGGACAAAGATTAAAGATTATTTCATTATCAGGATTCCTTTAGGCAGAGAAGTCTTGCATTTTATCCTGTTATGCATAGAAAGGTCTAAGCAGCACTTCATTCTGCTCATGCTTTGGCAGTTTTGAAGCTGAGCTTTTGACAGAGAGTGAATATTGTTTAATCTGGGAAGATGGTCTGTCCTTGAGAATGCAGTAAAATATCTCTGTGTCTGCACAGTCTGATTCTTGCTCAGAGACCCAAGGAAAACTGCAAGTAAGGATGTTGAAGAGACACTGAGCAACAGTCTTCCTTTTACTGAGGTTTAGATTAATTAGCAAAGAAAGTATTTGAATAGTTACTTTACTTGGAGACTTGCTGATGAAATACTGTGGATGTTTCAAACTTGTTGGTTCAATGTTTGCAAAGCAGTGTGGTAAGGAGTGCTAACAGTGTTCTGCCATTTCCTCATGTATGCTTTTAGTTTTCTTTTGTTAGTTACACCCAGAGGCCAGATTGCATCAGGGCAAATATCTATGCCATCTGTGCCCTAGAAAATGTCAATTTGTACTTCCTTACTGGAAGGCTGTGTCAGAAACAGCAAGCTTTCCAATGCAGAATAACCCCTTCTCAGCTAGACATTCTGCTATTCCAAATATTCTGCTAAGTTTTTTCCACTTTGCAGCAGTGACCTGCAGGAATAATGTCTCTCAAAACTGTCACTAGAAATGGAGATGCTCTCACAGTGTGCACCAGCATTATATCCATGACAGGTCTGTGCAAGTCAGTGTTTCAAGCCCAGGAAGATGTGATGGGGCATGGGAGAGAGAGGATGGGCAGAAGATAGACACTGGCTGCTGCAACAGTTCATCTGTGGAAACATTTTTTTCTGTTCAAATTTTTACTTTGTCCCCTATCTATTTTCTCCTCTAACTCCAGTATAATTTGAAGATTTTTGCCCAGCTGGTACATACTTGATTAATGATCTTTCTTTTATCTGCGCTCATTTTGTTCCTCACCAGGATGCCAGTATTTGCCCATTTAGGTATTAATGCTTTTTCTGATTCGTGATATTTTACTTTTGTTTTCCACTAATCTGTTTGTAGCTGGGTTTTTTTGTGTGTGTTTTTGTTGTTGTTGTTGTTGTTTTCTATTCTGTATTTCTCAACTACAATTTTATGATTCCCCAGAACTGAAGCAACATAAAAATAAGATGTCTGCAGCCCCAGCTGGCATCAAATTATTCGTAATGGCCGTCCCTAACATCCTGTAGTTCAAAGGTCCATAAGTAGTTCCAGGTATTACGACTTTACTACTGCTCATGAAGCAAAGTACATCATAGCGTCGTACAGTGCGCTGTGAATAATGTATCTGCTTCTAAGAAGAACATACTTGATGCTGATGGTACAGCTAGCTGTGCCGCACGAAAACACATGGATCTTTGTTACTATAAACTGCTCTCTCTGAGGTTAATCAGTATTGGTTTAGGAGTTTTCAGGAAGAAACTATAGAAAGAAGTACTTTCCAACAGTGAAGTTATCAATTTAGCCTGGCCACAACTGAGGATTTTTGCTTAAGAATACTGTATAAATTTGTGGCGCACTTTGCTGAGCTATGTTGATTCTGTAAATGTCTTCTTGCTGACCGCTCTACTGTGGGTCAGCATTTCCACGTGAAGTACTTTTTTTCCTTTTGTTGGGTTTCAGTTTTGAGAGCTGTCTGTGCTTTTTCTTTGACAATTTATGCAAAACCCCTGCATGTTTGAGCATGCTTTTTTAAGGTACCAGCTAGCCCTTTTCTTCCATTTGACATTCACCTGCAGCTACCTGTCTTCAACAACAGTCATGAATGCATGTCCACAGGCACGGACTAGCAAAAAATAGAAAAAGCTACACAAGCCCAGTTACAGATGCAAAGTTGGACTAGTATTTGCATTGAAATGCTTTCCAGTGAGTATTTCTTTCTGCCAAGGTGGAATCAGAAGACAGCGAAGATTGGTCAGATGCTTGTGAGCAGGTTAAGTTTGAAGAAAGTGCAGGCTGTCCTCTCTTTTCCACTGAGAGCAGCTTCCTCAAGTCTAATTGTGCTTCTCTCTGCGTTTCATGCAGTACTGCTGCCACAGTTTTGAAGATGCTTTTTTCTTTTTTCCTCCCTATGGTTACTTAAGAAAACCTCTAGCTAATTAATTCAGACTATAAATATTCTTTGTTAATTTATATTTTCAGTATTGACATGTAGTACACTTGCTGAGAAAAGCTAGTTACAATAAATAAATAAAGCTAAGGATAAATTGAGCATGCAGAACTCCTGGATTTTGCCAGGGAGTGACCTAAGTACAAATGGATGGTTTGAAATTCCAGTACCCACAGGTCTTTGTAAGTTTGAGTTCTTGGTAGTCTCCATGTTCAAGGAACCAGGCTGTAATGAAAATATTTTGATATGCAGGAAAAAATTTGAAAACTTCACAACACTTCAGCTGCAAAGATTAGTCTTGTTTGAATAAATGTTATTGCATTTTGCCTTTCAGGGACTGAACTGATTTGTCTTCCCAGAGATGATTCCCCCACCCATTCCCACTCTCATGGGGCTCTCCCTTTGTGTTTGTGGGTTGTGTTTCTAGAACATGATTTTTATTTTTTTTCCTACTCTAACACTGTAGTCTGATGGCTATTAATGGCATGTTAAAGAAAGGGCAGGTTGTGCAACTGTGTTTTTGCAAACGTTATGAACAGTCCCAGTCACTTTCAATAAGTTGCTTGTTGAAGAGTTTGTAGTTTAAACGGCTGTCTATAGACCTAGAATTATGCTGTCTTGAGCTAGGTGACCAAAAAAAAACCAACCCAAAACCCCCACCTTAATAGCATACCTTTCCTGAATAACTAGTGAAGTAACCTGTGGAACATTGATTAAAGAAAAGAGAGGGAAAGACAATATATTTGAAATAAATTAAGGTAAGATCTCATGCTGCTTATTTACAGAGGCTCCTATGAGAAAATGGAAATCCTTAATGTGTAGGTGGGATGACTGGATAATATTGAATGTCTGTAATGTAGTTTATAGGTCAATTAGTTTAATATTGCTGGAGAAGTTAGAGATACTTCCCAAAAGATAGAGAAGACAGATGTCTAACCCCTTTACCTGTCCGTGTGTGTGTGTGTCATGTGTTCCCCCAGCCGCCCTGAAGAGCAGGGTACATCAGGGTACTCAGCACAGTCCAATTTTCATGTCTACATGCTCTGAGGGAAAGGTGAAATATTTTCCCACTCTATAGAAGATGTAACTCAAAGTCCCAAACCCTCTTAGAAAAGAAGTTTGGGGAGGTCACTTAAGGATTTATACACCCATAAGCCAGATGGAGGATACTGAGATCCAGAGGCAGTCAGTTAAGGGGAAGCAGAGTAATGGCAGCTATGTTATAACCTACTATTTGTGTTGAGCACTGTCGAAGAGCAATCTGAGATGTTCCAGCATGGAACCCACTCCTATGCCTGCCAAGGCATTCCCAGCAGACAGGATGTTACCAGGCAGCTCACTTGCTGGTCTCTGCTTTGTACTGTGTTTTAAATCTAACACCTGCTTGGTAATCGTTCAAAAACACAATGCTGGTATCTTTTAAGAAGGAAACTGAGCATGCAAAGAATTAAGGTAGCGCATTGATGAGACTGAAGCTATTTTGAATAAGAACAAACACCCTTAGGCTTTTGGGATTTTAGCACAGAATTTTGAAAAAACATCAAAGGGGGAAAAGTAAATACTGGTTTTGCAGCTATTGACACTTCAAATTCCGTTTAACAACAGCAGTATCAATTGGATGTTTCACACAGTGTGATTTCCTTAGCAAGATGAGCATTTGCTTTTGAACGTAGAATCAGATTTTTTGCATTGAATTGTAGAAAATGTAGGAAAGTTGGTCTTGTTTCTGTAGCAGTAACTGTAGTTCCAGAACGTTTGCCTTTACTGTACTGATCTTAAACCTTCAGTTATGCAAGAAATGTATGACCTAGGAACTCAAGGTACTGCAATCATGAGCTGGTAAACTGGCTTAGGCTTCGAGTGCCTTGTGTTTTTTGTGAAGTTTTTATACTGCCACATGTTTCTATAAGTGCAATGTAACAAATGAAACTAGCCACCTCTGATTTATGTGTTTACCTTTTAAAAATATGCAGGATTTTTATGGTAAATATTATCAGCTATTTGTCATCCTGATCACTATTAAAAGATTTTCTGTATTCTCTAATAGAATTTGTCAAGGATAATAATGTAAGGTTTTTCACAGGTTTTCAATGAAGAAAGCATTTTCCCTAGGTAAGTGCCCTTGTGTCTTACTGGGTTTACCTAATGCCCTTTTCCTTCAACATATGAATGCTTCCAGTAAAGGACATAGGCTGATCTTTTCCATGCATTAGAGAATGTAGTAGAGAGACAGGTGGTATTCTGTCTAATACTGTGTGTAGAACGTCAGTATAACAGAATCACAAAGTTGGGCCTTCATACCACTGCAGTACATCTAGAGAATTTACCAGCTCAGTGAGGAATCCACAAGAACATATTTTTTTATGATTTGACTGAAACATTTTTATTTCATTTGGTGTCTAGTAGGTATGATGTCACACAAAGTATAAAGACTTAACTATAATACTACAAAATTATGTGATTAGTATTTTTTTCTTACGTTCTTCAAGGTGCCTTGGAGTGCCTTTCAACTTTAAGCTGGTTCAATCCTAGGGGCTGGGCAATTGAAAGAGGGGAAGAGAAGCTGGAAGCCATCAGGGTTGCCCCTTCTCCATACCTCTGGGCTCAGCATTGTTAGTCTGGGCTGGAGCAATGGGAAGAGGAGGAAGAACTGCCCGCCCTGCTTAGCTTAGATGATGCAGTGCCCAGGAGAGTGGGGGTCATTGGAGGGGAGCTTTGCAGGCACTTCAGGAAACAGCCAGGATTTGAACAGCTACTTTGACAAAACAGTTCAAATGATATAGACCATAGTCACAACCATGATATTTGTGGTATGCTACAACCATGTCTATAAAAAATGCACACATACATACACAGTTGTTATAGTGCAGGGCTGTATAGTTGTCTGATGCAAACATGCAAAAACTTCGAAAGCACAGGCAGTCGAAAAGAAAGTAACCTTTATAAAACCACGACTTTCTCCTCTATCAGTGCTGGATATCTTGGTATAAAAAATAAATGACTCAAGATTTCAGCAATGTCCTGAAGTCCCAGGATAGTAATGGAACATCTGCCTGCTTGTAAATGCTTCATTGATCTAGGACCAGTTATGAAAAATTATTCAAGCTTGATAATGTTACAGAAACCAGAACATTTATAATTTTGCAGCTTATGCTGGAATGTAAGCGTGATAGGATGCTCGAAGATGAAAATTCCCATCTCATAAGTAATTCTACTTATCTCTACCTGTCTCCTAAATGGAACAAAAAGACTAAGTACATATTAACAACAAGTAGAATACTGAGCTATGGCTAGAAATTTTCAATTTGCAATGTGGAAAACATTTTCTGTTTCAAGATGCTTTTGCTTCACTTTCCCATGTAAAATTCCCTATAACTTACTTAAAAACGAACAAAAAACCCCTCAAGGAAACAACACAAATTTTAGTAATTCCTGTCTCTCTCTTTTTTTTTTTTTAAGACTGATTCTTCATCATTGTGTCTCCCTTTGTACCACTCCAGTCACTTTCCATACACAAATCACTGTTCCTCCAGCATCTGGAAGCTGGCACCTGGAAACACAGTGACTTTGCTGGGCAATTCTATTCATGTCAGAGGCCTGTTACAATTTTAACTATTGTCTCTGATGTGGTTTGGAGAAGCAAACCACCAAAGATTTCTAAAACTCTGTGGTGTAGTTTGGGAAATACTTTCAGCCATTGATGCTACCACAGGAAGTTCTGTGAACCTGCCGCTTCCGATTGTTGTTGTCCCTCGTGCATGTTTGTGCAGTTGTGCGCTAAACCAGATCAACAATCAGCCAGGTCCTTACTACTCATTAACTTCTGTTCATAAACCTTTCTGATGGGCCTAAATGCTATTATAGTTCATTCTTGATTCCCATATCTCTCCAGATGCCAGTGCAACCAGCTGTCATCTGTGGAGCTGGGATCTGAACCTTCCCAAGGAGTGGGGAGTGAGGCTTAGAGGTACGTGAGCATACGCATATATGATGGTGGGAGATGAGGGAGATTCTCCTGAATTTATATGGTGTTTTTGTATAAGGAATGCGTTGAAGGGAGCATATGGTGTGCACTGTGACTCTTGATTCAATCTTAAATGGTAACAGCTTTTTAGGCTCGGCCCAGGATCTTGGGAACCCCCCATCACAGTAATTATCCTACATGAATATCCTGAGCTGGTCAGTGTCCTTGTTTGGCTCGTCTTTACATGTTTTGTAATCCCATTATTAGCACTGTAATAGGGCACTATTATTTTATAATAAAGTACCCCTTTTTAATACTGAAAGGGCCTATGGAAAAGCTAAGCATAGTTGGTATAAATACTATTAAATAAAATAAAATCTAGGGAATAGTTAAAGTTATGCAAAGCTTGGACATTTTAAAGAGAGGTATGAGTCTTTTGATGAATAGGAAATGTGTTAGGAAATTCTGATTAATTATTAATGTATTGGAAAAGGAGCTAGAAATATTAATATTTTATATCACAGAGATATATTTATATAAAATAATTTTGTAGTTGGTTAGTTAGCTGGTTAAAGTACAGCTTCAAACAGTCTACAGAAACAAGTGAATCCTCCTTTATCTCAAATATAATTAGCCATTTAAATGTCTTGGGTCAATTTATTAACACTTTATTCATCGGGGTGTAACTTTTATTAGGCTTTATTGCTATCAGAAATTATATCCTACACAAATACAATAGAGATTTAAATGTTCTGTAGAATGAGCCAATGCTTCCTGACTTTATTGCACAGTATTGTAATGAACCTTGACCAGCTGTAGATTTGATAAGTGTAAAATATTACTGCTTGCTGCTAATTTTGTTCCTTTTTAATGACTGATAATCCATGTCGATTTAGTGTGATAGTCACAATCCAATACTGTTTTCCTGCTATAAATGTGATTGTAACAGGAGCTATTAAGTGTGTCTGCATAATAAAATTAGTCAGGGAAGCTCTGTATATTGTTTCTAGGTCTTTGGATTTTCATTATAGTAGTGGAACTTGTTAGACTGTAAAGCTTGATGGTTGCCAGTTCAGACAAGCTCTTTTCTACTTCTCTGCCAAGCAAAGGGGTAATGATGCTGCACGAAGAAGTCTGTTCTCACTGTTCTGGAAAATTCATCCTATATAAACATAGGGTATCATTTTTTGGAGAGTGTGATAGGTGTCACGGAGAAAGAAAGAGAGAAAATTCATCTGGGCAACAAAGTATTACAACTGCGTAAGAGTTGTTTGAAGAGACAAACTTGGCAGCTGAATGTCTCCATTGGGAAAAGGTATTCATGGCATCTCATAGTAATCCTGCAGCACTGATAAATCATATGTTCGTATTTGTCAGGACCCAAAGTGTACGAAACTATGCTAGTGAGGAAACCTAGAGAGCAGCATCTCTTTGCTTTTATTGCGCTGTCCAGCAGTGTGCTCCACCTTTAGATAATAAACTGTTGCATCAGAGTAATTCTAAGAAACACACATGTCCTCATAGACTTGCTTTTGGTCTCGTGTGATCTTGCCTAACCTGAAGGTTTCTATTTTAGTTCTTGGGCCTCTAGGTTTGAAGTGGAGATACTTTTATATGAAATCCCAACTGTAAGAATAACCAAAAAGCAGTTCCTGTTGCTTAATATACTTTTCTGGAGTTTGTTGTGGGGTATTTTTTTTTTTTTAAAGTGAATAGTTATGTGATCTTTACTGATACCTTGGCAGAATAGTAACTAAAAATTGTACCCATATCTGGGTATGTTTGTCAAAAGAAACTCGCCTGCAGTAAAGCAGATATTTAATGCCTGAGTTTCTCTAACTTAACTCATTGAAAAGGTAACAGGGAATTCTGTCCCTGACATCAGTGTAGGCAAGATTTTGTCCATGGTAAATTAGGCTGGGCGAGCCACTGCTCCGCTGGTGTGAGAACTTTGCTGTGCTCTCTTTAACTAGCTGTCCAGATAGACTGAGCTCTACTGACCATTAGGGGAGGGACACGAACTTCTTTCACACATGCACTGGTATCGTTGGCTGAACGTAGGCTTCTGATTAATTAGCAGTTTATAGGGGCAAGTTTATAACTTTTCACTGACGGAGTAGTAGTTCATACTTTCAGCACAACGTAGGAATAAATCTAAGAATACATAACCTTCAACATTATTTCCAGTATTTCCTCCAACACCTGGAAAAGCTCCCCAAGAAAAAAAACCATGCAGAAGCTGACAAGTATGTGCAGAGATAACTATTTTAGCCTAAGGTTTACCGTAGCATCTTTGCATTTTAGTGGCTGCACGGTAGAAGCTGTGAGGCCCCTCTGACTTTGAGTTTATGCTTACAGGGATCCTTAAATGTTATCACGCAGTCTCCGTGTTATTCAGCCCGCTATACTAGGGAGTATTCAGATGGTCTTTCCATATGCCTGCAATTTCTATGAAGGCTTTAAATGTGTGGTGTAACAACAGAACAGTGGCATAAAATAGAATAGAATCATATAAATTTAGCATCAGCCTTTCTGCAGAGATCTTCAGGCTGCCATTATGGCTGATATATACTCCTTTGTGGAGGACTGCTGCAAGTATTTCTCGCAAAGTGGCTTCTGCTTTGCTGCTCAGTCCTCTGCCCAGCAGTACTTGAATACTCTGTGCAATAGTTTTGGGGAATGCTGACTGGTACAGGGCTGCTCTGTGCCAGAGGACAAAAAGTCGAGAGACTAGTCGACATGCAATAAGTATCTGAAATCTGGCCAACATCAGTGGGAGGTTGAGGGCAGTCAGTGCACCTTCAAATTAGTGCAGCTATCCATAATTGGGGCTATTTCATCAGTATTCCTAGGGGACTTTGTGGGACAAGTCCTGTGACTGGCTCCTTTGTGCCTTTAGAGCAAAATGTCTTGTGGGTGGAGAGAAGACCTATCCTCTGCTTAAAGACAAAAAAAAAAAAGGGACCTATTCACTTCACCAATTTATAATTCAAGTTATTAGAATAAGTTCTTAGTGCCCCATTCAGTTCCTTGCCAGATGAAGATGTCCCATATAGATTTAACTCAGGTTTTTTGCTCTAGCTCAGCAAGAGCACTAATACAAAAAGTATTCCTTGCAAATAAACACTGGACAGATACAAAGAAACACTGCAAAACCTAAGCCATGCAATGAGCTTCAGAAAGATCAGATCCACAGATGTGCTGACTGAAGTTTAAGAGGCAACTTAACAGATGTACAAAGCTGTAGATCAGAAGGGATATAAAACAGTTAAACTTGCTTAAAGGCACAATGTGTCACAATCTAACGATTACATGCATCCTAAGCCCCACAGAAGAGGGAACATACGCCCAGCTATGTGCTCTTGGCTGTAGGCATGCCAAGAAGATTATAAAAATGCCATGCTGTGATATGTTGCCCTCCTGCCTGAAAGGCTACCATTAAGCTGCTTATTTACTGCACCTATTCAGGCAGCAGTGCGGTTCAGAGTGCTACCTGTCTCCTTGTTGGATAAATTAGTTGTGGATATCACAGGATTATTGCTGCCTATTGTTCAGTCTGGTGAAGGTGGGAAGAGATGAAAGACACTGATCTGACCTTGTAATGTTTTGTGTAAAATAAGAGATGCTTTTTCTTCATAGTGAGTATCATAGTTGATATTGCTAGGAATGATTGGTTATCAAGTTTGGAGCTAAATTAAAAATGCTAACATACTAATGAAGGCAAAAAAATAGTCATTCACACATATATATATAAATATGTATGTAGAGAGAGAAAAAAAATATATATAAAGGGAGAAAGATGGAGGGGGGAAAGATGAAGGTGTGGAGGAAAGTGCATGTCACTAGAGCTTTGTACTCTCTTTCCGGCTTTGTAAATTGGCACTGTTTGAAATGAAATCTTCAAGAGAACACACAGGAAAACTTAGCCACCCCCACAACTCAAAACGTTTTTTTTTTTTTTTAATATAAATTGTTTTGCCCTCTTATTTTCAATATATGGAGCTGTGAACTTTAAATTAGTGATAACAGAAATTGACAAGTACAGCATTAAAAAATAAACCATGCAGCCCTACAGGCTTAATTATGAAGTGAGCAGGAAGACAGACACAGAAAAGCCTGTTTCAAAATTTTACCTCACATAATATAAATAAAAGATTACATCTTCCACTGGTAGCCTATAGATCAAAAGGATAATATAAAACGACTACCCTGGTATTTATTTTGCCTTTATTATGTGTATAGATAAACTATACATTTCTCATTTTCTTATGTCTTTTAGCTGTCTACAGAGACACTTAGCTATAGGTATAATTACAGATACATAGCTATATATTAATATCTGTAATTGTTTTTACATTTTCATATAATCATTAGAAAGATATGCTTTTTATTGTCAAAACGTAAAAATAGAAACGTTTTAAAAAGCATTCTAATCAATAATATGGCAAGTTGAATATAAATTAGGCAAATAAAAAACCCCACTATTGATTGGAATTTATTTTAGACCTTGTGATTCTGAAGATAAGGATGTTTAGATAAGCACTAAATATTAGTCACTAGTTATGATGGTATTTATTGCATGGATGTAAATATGTCATAATATAACTACATCTTCCCCATTCAGGTACTATGTGTGCTGAACTGATAATTTTCATTGCTGCTTGAAAAGGTTTCCAGTAAGTTTGGATAAAGCACTAGCAAGGGCTTTTTTTCCCTGTTCAGCCTTTACTAACTCAAACCATTTTACATGGCTTTGGTGTAGCAGATTAGTGGCCAAAAGTTGAATTTTAACAGCAGCAATCACTAATTATAATTTTATTGATGATTACACCTAAACATGCCTAAAGTCTACATCAGGATACCTGAAACGTTCCAAATTTCCAGCTACACAGTTTTTATTACTGGCAGAAAAAGGGAGGAAAAAATCTGAAAGAAACAGGCACAACTCTCTCCTTCCTTCCTTGAGCTACTTATTTGATGATTTTTTTGAATGCCGGTATAAAAACTGCCTGAAGAGCAATTGCCTTTCAGCCAATAGTACTTTGTCACATTAAAAGTGGCTGTCTTGTAGCAAGAATTCAGACTCACAGGAAGCGTCAAGAAATACTAGCACCCTTTACTAAGGGCTGACTAAAACTAAACCTCAGTGTTTTCCCTTGTTACTTCTCAGAACCTGTGGTACCCTTGGTGAAGGGATTATCAGAAAAGTGTCAGGCTGTAATACGCAGGATTGTTCCAATGAAGTAATTCCCCATTTCCTTATTTGTTTGCTCACAATTTAGGACTGTTTGATGCAAAGCCTTAGTTTGTGAAAGTAGGCCTGTTAACATCAGTCAAGATGAGAGCTGAAGCTGAGTTTTTCTGACGCTGGCTTACAGCACTGAGCCCTCCTGGAGTAGTATTTTAACTGGCAATTATTATATTTGGTTATGATCAATCAGGATGAAAATTGACTTGACTCCTTAAAGCCTAAATCTCTTTGTATAGTTATTAGCCTTACGTTTTCTTTCTTGTCCCTCCCTCTGTCTGCCTCCACCACATGTATTTGCTGGATAGCAATAGCCCTTTGCAGAAATTAAAGGAAAATGTAATCTCACTAGCAGTCCTAAATTGAATTTGGTACAGAAGATACATTATAAAAATACATCATTGTTTTAAGTTGTAATTTTCCATTATATTTGCAGTTGATAATATTTCAGAAACTTTTGTAAAATTAACGTTGCATTGTTATGATAACACATGAGAATCAGAAAAAGAAGTACCAGCAAAAGTCTGTCAACTGTAATAATGTTTTTCCCTTAAAATACTGCTAGTCTGGAACCTAACACCAGTGGTTGTTACATGTCAGCGCAGCCAGGCTGTGGTCTCCTCTCCCTTTTGACTATAATGGTATCTCCTCTCTACCATTTTTTTTATTCCCCCCCCCCCACCTCCCCCATCTTCGGGGATGATGATGTAGGAATCCACACAGATCTCTGATATGTAGCTGATGACTCTGCTGCCAAGCTATTAATTCCCTAAACTGTCTGCTGTACACCATACCTGCTTCATGTGAACTGAAATGATGACACGCTTGTGAAATCAGTTCATATAACTTTTTTAGCTGCTTGTCGTGGTTCGGCCCCAGCCGGCCGCCGAGCCCCACGCAGCCGCTCGCTCACCGCCCCGGCAGCAAAACAAGGGGCAGAATGAGAACAACAAAGGGCAAACGGCCTCGAGTTGAGATAACGGCCGTTTAATGGGCCGACAAAGGGAGAGGGAAACAACAATAGGGCCGCAGTAGTTATCCCGGGATGTAAACAGACGCGGTAACAAACGCAGTACTTTACCGACCGACGGACCAGAGGCGCAGCCCGCAGCGAGACCGTCCCGGAGCCGCCCCGGGCCCCTCCCGGCCAGTCCCTTTATAGGGGCCTGATGTCACGTGGTGTGGAATAGCGGCCGGCCCGGCCCGGCTCACCTGGCCCGGGCCTGAGCATTAACCCCGGCCTGGCCACAGCCAGGACACTGCTCCAGGTAGAAGGCTTCTAAGCATTACTGTATATCTCTAAAGTAGTTAAAAAATTCATAAAAACCTGCTGATTTCATGACAAGGTGAGGGAGCCTGGAGAGCATCACCAGTATTGCCACTCTGAACAGTGCATAAATATATCTCGAATTCATGAGATTTGACTGCAGTAGCACAGCTGTGTCTTGAGACATTAGGGGTTTTGTTAGCTTTTTTTAAACTATGAATTCTAGGAGGTCATTTGACTTAAACAGGAAAAAAGTAATGGTGAACAACACATATGCACTTATGCTAACTCTTGTAGAAGGACCTAAATCACTGCAGGTGCAATTAATGGTAATCACTGGCAAATCTGCCTTAAATGTGTAATTAATCCTAAGCATGTAAGTAGTCTGATGCAAATGGAGCTGCTCAGACACTCATGTACTCACATGCACAAAATTAGTCAGGCACTTGGCTTCTCCAGTAGAGACGGATGGAAATGCAAAACTCTTCTGCTAAATTGCCATGGGCTCAAGAGAATCGTGCAGTTTAATTATCTTCAACCAGGGTTAAAGAGGGATGGAAATATCCTTTTGTGCCACAGAAATTCATCCGGATGTCATTTGTACTGGCAGGAACGATCAACTCAAGGGAGGAAGCATGGGTGAGGTTTTGTTTCTTGGCATTTACATGTGAAGCCAACCTACTTTAGGATATTAATGCAAGCCCAGGGTAATCAGCCTAGGAAGAGGTTAAGATTGTTCGTTCAAATTTAGAGATGTCTTTCTGTTTGAAAGTGTTGAGGGGAAAATTAACTAGGTCATGTAAATGAGAGTAGGAATCATTTGGGGAGACTTCAAGTACTGCAGTACTAATAGGTAAGATTTAAGTAGACTTGTCATTTTTCATGTGTACCAATCATTTGTAATATTAACTGGCTGCACATCCCCAAAACAAATGGGTGATGGAAAGGGGGGAAGGTGGGAAAAATCCCAGAGCTGTATAGACTAGGACAAAGTTAGAACTGGGTATTGGGAAAGATTCAGGATAATAGGTGAGTAAAAGGATTAAAAAGTACGGCTAGAAGTTTCACACCACTGAGTAACACAGTTGCTTTACCCATACCTCTTAATAAAATGCAAGAGTACAGACAGATGCCAGCACTCTTTGCTCACTGTAACTGACTGAGAAAAAGGCTTGCAGAAAGAGGAATATAGTCGTTAAGAACTTGGGAGGGGAGGAAATATTGGTCAGAAATTAAAAACTGATTAAGAAAATTGGAATTTGGTGTGGGTGCGGTGTGTGATAATCCTACAAAAATTTGTGCCTAATTCTACCAGCACTAATATTAAATTTAAACATAAATGTATTGCTTTGTCACGGTATGGGAGAGTTAAGCCTGGAGAATCTGTTTGTGCTAATTATATACTGTAGTAGCCTTTATTTTCTATATAAATCTGTTCCATGTCTTTTATGATGTAAAAATATAAGTGCCTGCTGATCTTCAGTTAAGTCAGTTGTTACTGCTCCAAAAAGCATGCTATTGCGGTTGAATAGTCAGTAGTTCTGGTAAAGGACTAAACCACTGCAATGTATTGTACACTTGATAGATAAGCAAAAATTGCTGTGATACTGGGCTGAAGCATATTTGCAGGTTCAGCTCCTTTGAAGGGAAGGTCTATGAGGCTTTGCTGTACAGAACATCTTTCTCCAAAACCTACCATAATTCAGTGAGTTAATGAATATACAGCATTTTTTTTTTACTTCATTTCACTTTACCTGCATATTTTCAGAGGATGAGTTCAGGTAACCTCAACAAAAGACATTCAGGATATTTAGATTCTACAGAATCCTGAAGATAATTGCAGTTAAGGTACCTTTATTTTATGCTGCTTTGTGTTAACCATTATTTGGCATTCAGTCCTGGGCCGTAAAGTGGGTGGTTTTGGCTTGTTGGGTTTTTCTAGCTTTGAGAAAACAAGTATTTTTGTTCAGAAATTTTGCAAGTCTTGCAAAGTTTTATGGTTCCTCCCACAATGCCCAGCAGATGGCAAATGGTGCCTGGGGGTGCTTGGGTAACCAACATCTTGTGTAGCTCTAGTTCAAATCCAGGAAAGTATATATCGATACGAGGAAAATACCTGGCTTTCACAGTCTTTCTGGTACAAGGGAGTCTCATTTTCAAGTGACTTTTTAATTGTTTTTCCAGTCAATGCAAGTCTGGTCTATGGAGGTACTCTGAGAGCTTTGCCTTTCTGAAAACTGCAGATCGGGGCATGCTGTTACTCCGAGCATGCTGTTACACATCCAGAAAGAAAAATGGTGATATGAGGTCTGCTTGGCTCCAGCCTACTAATGCTTTGTCAATATTGTATTGGCAATCCAGTTACTATAAGAAACAGGGACATTATGTAGCTGTTAGGAGCTGGAAAATAGATTGTTTACTGTGTTATGTGCCATCAATCAGTTCAGCGAGTGAACTTGAGCTCTGGCTGAATGGCGTAATTTCTCTCAAAAGCCCCATGTGTCTCTGTTGCGTAATATTTATTTAGATGAAATTAATGGAAAACTAAAACTATTAGATTTTTTAATGTGAAAGAATTTAGAACACAAAAACAGCTTTAAAACTTATATTGTTTTAATTCTAATCATAGTCATTAAATTGACATGATGATTAAAAAAATGACTATAGGAAGTCAGTACAGAAAGCCATACCCAATGAATGTATACACCATTTTGAATTTAATTGAAATTGGAGATGAGTAATATAATTTGACTTCTTTAGTAAGGTATTTGTCAGTAATAATGCAACAGATTAAATTTAATTTATAAAGGTTAGCTTCTTTGAAATATTTCTGATTTTGTTTGTAGTGTATCTGCAGACAAAATGTATTTTGTACTTTATCTTATTCAGCATTCTACGACACTAGACCAAGTCTTTTACAGTCTCAGTGTTTGCTTTGCTATGTAAATTCAAAATTTGAAAAGCTGTTTCCTTCCAAATCCTCTGTGTAATTAAAGGAATATACGTAGCCCCACTCTCCAATAAGACTCCTTTCTGAGCAGCTGTGTAGCATAAATATCGAAGCTGAGAGATTTAAAATACATCCTAGAAAACACTACTGTCTTAGGACTTACAAAATGTCCTTTAAAAGCTCAGTGTGTTGAATGACCTTAGTTAAGTGACATCCTCCATTTAGACAACTGAATAATTGCATCATATATCAAATGTTTGCATTGAAAACCAGAATATTTTAAGACAGGACCAGGGATCAGGTTTACATGTCCCAGGAAGGAAAAATGAGACTTATAGGGGAGAGAAACAACTGTGAAGATGATCTTTCCTCCCTGCAAACCCTGGTTCTGCTGCAATCAGCAATGTTATTTTCTTATAGCCTAAAAGGTTTGATCATGGCCATTGGCCAAGTCAAGGTCTAGTGAAGTTGAACAAGTGCCTACACCTGGGAAGTAAAACCACTGAAAAAAGGAAAAGAACAGAACAAAGGCAAAACCCCCTGAAAACTGTTTACCTTTCAGAAGAAAATCTGTAATGGATTACTAAAAAGCAATGGTAGGAGCTAAATACCATGCCTTCAATTAAGTCAGGATTTTTTTATCCCTAAGTTGCCTAGTTTTACACACTTTAACACTACTTTCAGCTAGATGTGAGCACAGGTACCTGAGGTAGCTTTATAAACATCTCCAAATATTAAGGGACATCTCTTGCACAGGTAAGCACGTTGTGAGACTTTATGGTGCCTTTTGGTGTCCTGTGTCTTGGACTGCTGACTTTGCACACAGCTTTTTAGACAAGTTAGAGTATCAGAAGCAAGCAAACCTCCACAAATTAGAACTGGGGTTTTGTGCATGTCCAGTATGCAAGGTGGAAACTGGAGCCTTACACCTTTCAGTGCAGTGTAACTGCCTACTGAACCACGTAGCTTGAAGTGGTCCAGGTGTGCTTAGATGAACTACAGTCATTTTTCTGAACTGCAGGGTCGACATTCCCCTAAGGAGACGAAGGTCACCAAGAGAGGGTGGTGATAGCTGTTAAGGAATCTTGTCTACTAACTGTGTTAGAACACGAGAAAAGGAACTGGCCATGGAGGCTGTTAAAAGTCAAGACGTTTTCATCTCTTCTGCCCCTCAAAACTATTAATCCAGTCAGTGTGAATGAAAAATTCCTCTGAGACTGTGACTCTCCCAAGATCTCTATCAGTCTATTCAGAGTACTGAGGTGGTTGGATTCTCTCACCAGTTTGACAGGTTCCCTGATGCTGGTTTGGTTTGTATCCTCGGGGAAGTCTGTTTACCTTTTTTCTTTTCAGTTCCTCAGTTCTAAACTCAGTTATACACTGATAAATGTGCACCTTTAGCAACTCTGAAGGAGCTATGTATATGCTAAGTGCAGTGCACCATTCTTCTTCCTGAGGGAACAAATTCAGGTTACTTTATGGTACATGTGCTCTGCATATAACTGTAAATATCTAAAGAACATCATCTTACTTCGTCTTTGTTTTAATGAACCTCCATATCCATGACGTTACTGGCAGTGGGATGTTTGTGTGCATGCTGCATTATGTGTGTCTGTCTTTTAACATCAATCATTCCCTCTTCCCTGCAGAATTTTTGTGTAATGGTACTGTTAGGACTTCAGTGTAATATAAATATAACTTAAAATAGAGGTGTCTTATTTAGTAGACAGACTATTTTGTACTCTGTAAATACCAAGTAAAGGGATATTGGGGTGAATGACCAGATTCTGGACTACTGAGAGAGCTGGTACCTGGACCTGCAAGCAGATGAAGCAGTTGCTCTCAGAAAGATTCCCTGGAGCTGTCAGGGAAGCAACTATGGAATGGGAAAGGCTGCAGGACACCCAAGCAAATCAGAACTGAAGAGGTGGAGTAGAAAGCAAAGAGAGGTGAAGATCATCTTTACAGACATTGGATTTAGATGGTTGGATTCGTCTTGCTCGTCAGTTAGCATTCTTTCACGATCAGATCAATCACTCTTTATTTTCAGATTTATGTGATCATACACTAAAACAAAAAGAAAACGTGACTGATTTTTGCATAATGTTCCATAGCTTGAATTTTGGCTTGGGATTTAATGGAAGTTGGTCAAATAGGGATGAAAATGAACTAGTGAAATGCAGAGGTTGCTTTTCCAAGTTTTAGCTGCAGGGGAATAAAGGGGATAGAACATATGCTGTTATGGTCAGGGAAGATTTTCTGAGTAGGTCTTTGTGGGTCAGGGGTCTGAATGAATATCCAGGCATCTTTGAGGCTGCTACATTTGATTGTCATACCCCAAGTTTACAACCACTGGCTAGTGTAGCCTTGCTTTTCATTTTAATTCTCATGTGGAGTGTCATGATCTGTCCTTTGAAGTCTACCTAGCCTAATCCCTCTTGGTGATCAGACAGCAGGTGTGTTTTTTAGGTAGGACAGTGCCTGTGTGCATAGGCATCAACTGTCTGCTGTGAGTTCAGCGTCTATGCAGAAGTGTTCTTCAAGCTACTTGACTTGGAAGTGGATATGAAAACAACCTTCTCTGTGGAGACCCAAGTGTTCCTGTGCTCTAAGGCTAGCCACACTTCCCTAAACACGTCCCTAATTGGTATTCAATCTTAAGAAATGTCTTTCATTAAAAATATAATTTGATGAAGTGGGTAATTGACTTGCATTTGATTAAGGCAGATTCTATTGGCTTTACATGATTAATAGGTAAAATTATAATCAAACAGAAAGCAGTACAAAAGGTGACTTAAGTCATGGGTCATATTAAGATACTAAATTTAAAAAAGATTGATATGGTAGGAATATTCATTTCACAGTATGTATCATGCTGTTTCCTTACAGGCAGTGATGTAACTAAAATGAACTTTGTAATCAGAATCAGTGCTTGTTCCAAAGGCCTTCGATGTTGATGAGAGTTGTTATGCTAGAGAAGTGTGTTTACAATAAAACTTTACACCTACAATGTAAATACTCACTGCTCTGATATCGATAGCAGCAAAATGCTGTGTTACTATTGGAAGAACTAGTTTTCGACTCCACAGTGGGGGAAAATAGCTTAACAGGCTTACAATCAAAAAGACGTATCCAAGTAAGAACAGCTGTCTTCTAAGACTTCCTGTTAAATAGCACCGGAATACAACGTAGCATTTCACTGTACATATCTATTAGGAAGATATCTTAAAATTCGGTATGAAATTTGACCCACCACACAGAACACAGCATTGACTCAGAAAAGCTTATTCAGAATAAAAGAAAAACTCTCTTAAAAGGAAAACTATAGTTTTAATAGAATAAGTGAAGATTGTAGACAACCACCTCATCTTAAGATAGCTGTAAAGATGGAAGTAAACCATTAAAGCTACACCATCCCAAACTGGACGAATTGTCAGCATTAATGTATGTATCTGGCTTGTACTTTGAAACAGCAAAATTAATTATGTTTGTTTAGCAGCTAGACTACTCCTTTGCTGAAGTTAAATTTTTTCCTTTCTTGGCAAATACATTTTATTGGCTCTTTTTTAGATGTGACAAGCCAATAAAGTGGTCCATGTGTGGTGGATAAAAGTAATCACTACTTGAAATGCATGAAGTGGTGCACTGGATGGATTATATAGACAACTAGTTACAGTCTGATATTGGAATCTGATCTAAAGACAATGTTTTCCATGAACCTCTGTTATATTTCAAAAGGATAGAACCAGTGGAAGTAACTAGACCTACAGTTAACTAACCTTCCTAGATCAGCAGTTTGTCAGTAATCAGGTCAGATTAGTAATGAGACCAGCACTTCATCTGCTAGTGAAGTAAGTGCATGCATTGCATCCACTAAATTGACTACTGGATTGAATGAAGATACTGGGAAAGCATAAACTGTGAATGCTTACTGTGAGATGACAGACTACTGACTGTTCCAGATTTTGTTTGCAGTAGACATGCTTTCATTGAGGTATCTGTAAGGTAAGAAGAAATAGATGAATTAAAGACTTGTAAGCATTTGATCTCAGGAAGATGTAAAATCTTTAAGGCATCTTCAGCATTATCTTGTGATTCACTACACCAGGATCTAACTCTGGCAAAATATATTGAGCGTGTCAACAAGCTCCAAGTATTCTGGGAGTTAGGGGATCTAGTTGCCTATGGAACCCACCCAGGGAGCCAACTGGTGTTTAAAATCATGATTGTTTTAGACTAGTGAAGTGAGGGATGTTGATGCCAAAGCAACATGGAAAAGCTGGCATTGCAAGATAGCTTTTCATTCATTGGCTTACAGTATCGCAAATACAAATTAGAATCTGTTTGTTGTCTGAAGGAGTTCTTATAGTCTAAGTTCTCATGCTCTAATAAAAAGGAGTACAAAAAGACCGCCAAATGGTTTTCTAAAGGTTTCAGTAGGCGCCAAATGATTTAGTAAAAATATGGCTGTATTTAACATCCTGCAGATTGTTTCACAAGGAAGAAAAGAGTTATTGTACCAGAGACACAGCATACCAGAAAATCTGTAGTAGGTTGGAAGTGATCATTGTAATTCCACAGAGTTTACTTGGTCAAATGACACAGGCCTGCGCTTTTTTTTTTCCAATTACAGACTCAACTCAAGTGCTGTTCTGAGAAGGAATGGGCTTGCTTATTTTTCTTAATTGAGACTAAAGTCATTCCTGCCATTTAGTGGCTGCTGCCTTCAATAGACTGGATTTATAAAATTAGAAAAGTGGCATTACAGAAATGGCACAAATAGTTCCTTCGGAATAGCTTCTGTTGACAAGAGACCCTACTTTTCAGCATACTGAAATTTAGAGTTTAAAAGATCCACCAAAAGGAGAACAGTTGTTATTGTTTAGGTTCTTGTTCAGCTTCAGACAGTGTGGCTTAGTCATATGTGTAATATTTGCCTATTAGGAGGAAAAAAAATTATCTCATTTCAGTTCCAAGCTTATTTGAAATCTCTTGAACTGCTGGCGCATGATATTGGTATTTTAGTGCCAAAGGTAGTAAATTCTGTGATCCTTATGACATGTTTGGGAATAGCTTTAGCACTGGAGATGAAAGGGCTGAGCTGGACTCTTGTCACTGTACTAGGATGATCAGTTAATAAAACTGAAGAAATTAATGAAATTCAGCAGATCTATTTTTTAGTCAAGTTCACTGTTGTTTTCTACATACCCTGCATCTCAGTACATTATCTCTGAGACAGTCTCCACCAATTAAGGAGAGTACTTGTCCAGGTAAACTTTAAATTAGAAGCTATGCACAAATCCAGTTCGCTTAATGCAAATGGGAAGAAAACATAAGAAGGAAGTATGAGTATGCTGTTTTCAGTGTCATTTAACTTAGGCAGCACACTTCGTGTTAACTTTAAACTGTTGATTTGAAACTACTTGATTAGCTCACTACGGAAGCAGTATTCTATTATCACTGAAATTAGCAATGACTGACTAGGGATCACTGTATATAGATTTTCTATTTTATTTAAGAATAGAGTCATATTTAGATGGATGGGTGAATTTGGAACACTGTTGCTTCATCTTTATCTCTAATTGAGATACTACCATGGATTGTGAGGCTCTGGAGTATAATGATTTGTCAGCACAGGACATGGAGTGGACCAATTTAATAGTTGCTGGAGGGGTTAGGATTCCAACAGCCTTTGATGAAATCTTTTTTAGGTCAGTAACATTTAGAGATATAGAAAAAAAAATCAAGTAATTGGAGAGAAACCAGATGGTTTGTGGCTAATTTGGAAAAGTACAGATTATATTGTTGTGCAGCATCTTATTAAATGAAAAGGTCTTAAGATTTTTACAAGGAATAGATTAATATTGATATCATGTTATGATTCACACTGTTTAGTGTGCAAACATCAGCCATCCTTTTTTTTCTGCACATGCTCAGTGCTATTGCTGAAACCACTGTAACAGGAATTACCATGGTGAGTCAGTAGATGACAGCCTTGTATGTACATTTCTCATTTATGTTTTCCACTGCAGAGAAAACATTTGTGTTGTCTATAAAACATGAACTCAAATATTACAGAAGTAGTACAGAAATATATGCAGATCAGGGAAATAACATGGGTGAGTGAAGTTTCATAAACATAAGCTGATCTCCCTGCACTCCCTACCGTTTTTAGAGTATCTTACTTTATTTGCACAGGCTCCATTACAATTACATCTATTAAATATATGCTCATTTTTAAGTTTCTTTACTGTTACATTCTGAGTGAATATAGACAGACTAGTTAAGAACTGAGCTGTGTTTTTACTTTAATAAAGATAAAATATTTACCCATATCTATCTAGGTAAATATTATTTTATTTATGTTTATTACAATAGCGCCCAGGGGCTCCAAATGAAGTTGCTGAACATTTCGTAGATACTGCAAGGGGCAACTCTTGTCTCACACAATTTGTAGCAAACCCAAGCAAAACAGAGAAAAGATGAGTGCACCCAGACTGGGGAGTGACTGACTTAGAGTGACTTTAGAGAGGTCAAGCGCAGAGTAGCACCATGTCTGCTGACTGAACTGTGAGATCACATTATCTTACACAAGAAAGGGCTACATGTCCCAACAGCCTTATACATATGTCATAAAATATAGTAGATATTGAATACATTAATATATTTATATATTGATATATATCTGTGTATAGTTTTGCAGATATTTCAACATGTCATTACAAATTGTTACTAGTACATTGCAACTAGTACAGGGGATTTTTTTTTGGCTCCCATTAGCTTACTTAGTGTTCTTAAGACCTTAATCTTCTGTTATGGGATGAAGAGGTTTAAACTTCACAGCATCTTGCTGTTGCATAGTTGAGAATATTGTCTGCAATTTTTGGAGAATCCTGTCCATTTGGCAGAGAGGTTTGGATACGCTTGTTAGGAACTGAGCACTACAAAATAGATGGTCAGGTCTGGAGGGGATCCTTCAACAAGGGAATAGCTGGAGGAAAACACTGCCAAATAAGCAATGTTTTGCTGAGAGGTTTCCAGAATAATATTCTTGACTCAGAGCCCATTATCTAACAGATGTGTATTGATTTAAGAAGCTTCCCTACTGTTTCACTTTAAGCAGTTAGTTCTCTCATCTTTAGTGTAGTACGTGGAGCAGGAATCTATTAATAAAAAAGTCTCTTATTCCAGCAAAACATGGTGGTGTCCCTATTTGCCAAGGATGGTTAAGTATTTCAAAGTTAATTAAAGCTTCATTTTGTGACTGGGATGCTGCAGGCAAGTCCCTCAGCTGGATACAGTACCTGATATATAGGTATCATTTTGGTTGACCAAAGAATAGCATTACGAACTATTTAATCTACTCTGTTTTTCCCCAGTGTACCCCAAAATAATCTTACAAAATAATGTGTCTTTTGTGGCTATGGAAGTAAGGAATGGACACCTTCCTACTGTTAAGCTGTTACTCATTCTCATTTCTCTGTGTAATGTAGTTACTAACTGTATTGTAGTCTGCTTTTCCTTTGTGTTATTTTTAATATGACAGGCTTCATTTGCCATCTAATGTAATACCAGTAATATTCTGGTGAAAACAAAAGTATGAACTAGTTCACAGAATGTCAGGACAGAATGACATCAGCTCATGAACATAAACTTGGTCTTTCCTGGGCTTTAGTTGCACTTTCTCTGAGGCTGAGGCTGGTAGTAGGCTCTGCCTAGACTGACATAAAAACTCATATGCAGCAGATAGTGAAGCTGAACATGGTCAGTCCACAACACAAGTCATTCACTACTCCAGAACCACAACAGATGTGACAACTGCTTACCTCAGCTCTGTCTCTGAAGGTGGTTCCTTCAGGAAAAAGGCAATAGCCCAACCAGTCTCTCCACCTTCCTTTCTTTTTAACTTTTTACTAGGGCAAGAGACAGTAAACAGGAGAGATGAAAATAGCTGGGATTTGGCACAAAATCTGTTGTGAGAATGCATGAATGTGAGAAGGAACAGGGAGAGCCAGCTCTGCTGCGAAGTTCTGTCAGGTTTAGCAAATACTGCTGTGAGCCATGGAGACAGCTGCCACTGAGCGGGGAATAGCAAGTCATGCTCAGCACTGTACAGCTTTCTCAGCAGTTCACAACCTCTGTTGTACACAGAGTCATCTTCTGTCCTACATGCCCACATGTGCACGCTTAAAGCAAAGGTTGTTACAGTAAGATGTGACCTTATATACAATGAGTATAGCCGTCATAATACTCGGGTTTCAAAAGCTATGTAAATTATGATACTTTGCATGGTCATTAATTGCTATCAAGAAGCACAAATGAAAAAAAGAATTGCTTGTGTGCTGAAAAGCAATTAAGAATTTTACAGTATGGTTTTGTGGTGCTGAGCTCCAAGTATTTTAGAAGAGTCTGCAAGTTGGAAAATGCTGGTTGTTTCTGCCACCTCAGCCCCTTGAGGAGTACTCTTGATGTTTCCACATGCACATCACCAGAGACACATGGAAAAGTGACAAGTTGCTTTTGAAAATCTTAGCCTTCACATGTTATATTCTTTCTTACATCTGCCTCAGTTAAAAACACTTGATTTCCATCTCTGTATTCCGTACTTGAGTGCCTATGTTGTGAAGTTCCAGAAGTTTGACGCAAGAAGCATCCTATACAGTACATCTCTCTTAAGGTAAGAAATGCTTGAGTGGGGAGGTCAGCAAGTGTTTTGAACACAAGGCCTCTTCTTTCATAATCTATTACTATTTTCTGCAAAGTTTCAAGTAATTTTCCTTTTGAATGTAGCTTCTACAGCTTTTAACTGTAAAATTGATCTCTTCATAAAGTACATATGTTCTAATACTGTAATTACCTGAGGCCTGATCTTCCAACCCTTGACAGCAAAAGTAATCTTTACTCATCTGTCTAATCTTACTGACTGAATATAGGAGGAGTCAAGCAACTCCAGCCTAGCTGCCAGGTCTCAACTTTCCTAAATCACAGTTTGTTTTCACATGGATAAGTGATTTAAGTGAAGGGTTAACGGTGTTCTGTCTATCTTAATTTGAGATTTGGAAGACAATTATAATTCAAAATGCTTCTTTTAGTCGAGACTCCTTAGGAAAGACACATACGTAGCCTAGAGCTAGAAGTCCAACTTTGCTTTTAAATGCAAATATTTTAACAAGTATAACACACAGAAGCATGAACTATCAATTATTCCTACTAGGCATATGTAAAACATCTTGTTTATCACAAAGAGACTAAATTAGGCTAAAAATGTAAAATAAAAATTTGTGATTGAAATGTTGCCTGTTCTCCTTTGAAACTGCCCATTGTTCTTATCAGAAGTAGCCTTCATGTTGTCTTGATGCATCTGAATGGATCTTTCAATAAGAAAAGATGGGAACTACCAGTATTGGCAGTCTGTGGCATTTGTCATGCAATGATATCAGTCATGCAGCGTGACTTCTTGAGAATGGTGTTGGAACAGTGCATTATTTACAGCACTAGCCTGACACATAAAAGATTTTTTTTTCTCCCCCTTTCATTCTCCAAAGGCCTTACCGGTACATACAGAATGACAGGAGGAAAAGTTTCAAGTCGGGCAGAATGGATTTCCCAGCTTGCCTACAAACACAAGAATATAGCCAAAAGTCCATGGACATCTTGAAAGTGTTAACTTCAGTAGATTTTTTTTTTTTTTTTTAATCCAACTTTAATTGCATTAGACTGAAGGCAGATCAACTGCAAGTTGCAACAAATGTTGACTTTAATTTTCAGTATACTATTGTATCAGCTTAAATCAAGTCAAATTCTGCTGTTTACCTCCATTCCCCAGAAGACTTTGTTCTGAGACAGTAATACCTTGGGGGTTTGGTCGGTTTGTTTGTTTTTCCAGGCTACTACAACCTATTTTTCAGAGCTACAGCTGGATTCAGTCCTCGAGGTGATTTTGTTTCATCATTTTGTAGACATGATAGCTGTTTTACCAAGACTTTCCCTTTCTCAAGGGTAGTTGGTAATTTTTTTTACCAGGGAATAATTGTCTTAATCATCCTTAATGTGTCTTCAGGTTTTACATGTGCGCATCCACACTCATGGGATTCACATGAAAGTTAACTACTGATACGGCACAGTGCTGTGACTCACATGCTCAGAAAACATGCCCTGATGACAGCTGTCTCTGGAAACTTTCAGTGAAGTTAATGTTGCATCACAGCAGCCTATATCCCCCCTTATGTCTTCTGACCTCTTTTGTCACTGGAAGGCTCTAATCCCTGATGGTTAGTGGACTGTTCTATTTTGTCCTCTCTTAGTTTTGGTACAAACTTTTGAACATTGGTCTTACTGGTATGGAGTGATTTTGGAGGTCTCTACAGTCTTTGTTTTTGACACCACTGGGGTTTTGTCTATCACCCCAGCCCCCTTGATTTGCTTGAGATATTTATAGATGTTATTTCTATTACATCAGTTGCATTTTGACCTTGGAATTCATGATTCATAATTTAATCTATTTGATGTTGACAGGATATTGTTGTTTAATACTTATTTTACAAAAAAAACCCAGTCCAAGTGCTATTATTTAAAGATCTAGTGTCTTCATTGTTTCACAGTTTCATCTCTGTCCTCTTACTGGTGGCTTCTATGCTCTTTAAAGTTCTGAGGTTTTAGGTCTCAGAAGGTGTGCCTTTTCCTACCTCCAGGCTTCTTGGAATGAAAGGAAGCCTACTTCTACACAAAGTTGGTCTCAAAAAGTTAGAAAATCTTTTTTTTTTTTTTTAAACATATGCTCCCCCTACCATCACCTAGTTCTAATTTCTCTAACAGCATATGAGTAAGAACACTTGACTTGGCTGCAGAAAATCTGTATCTTCAACTCATTAAGTGCATGACAATAATATTTACTTCTGTTAAAGTACTAGGTTCTCTACTAGGTGGTGTTATATATTTAGATATTTATATATTTATCAGACACCATATATATATAGATGGTGGCTAATTTAGCACTTAGGGTCCAGCAGTGGAAGTCAGACCATACTGTGTGTCAATCAGACTTCAAAAGCACATAAAATAGCCTTCACATCTTCACATCTCTACCCAAAGTCTCTCCTTTTTGTTTGGTTTCTTGTACCTGAAGCAGTCAGTTGTTTCTTGTCTGCGTATTGTTTGATGTGTGATGAGTTTGGATATCAGATCTCAGTGTGCTGCTATATTCAGTATATATTCAGCCTTCATTTGCTACAAAAAGTGCTATCTACAAGGAGGCAAATATGCCCTCTACTGACTTCATCTGTGGCTAGAGTTTAAAAGCTGCTGTCAGAGAGTATACAACGGAACTGTTGTTTGCAAATAAAGCAAATTAAAATAAACATCTTTTATCATAAGAAAGCAATTAGTGTTGATTCGCAGCTTCACTTGGTTTTTCTTTCCTGACCTTGACTATATTGTGATGGTTTTGTGCTTTCTCGGACAGTTTCTACTTGCATCTGCATCGATTAAACCTTGATCTCATTTATTATCTCAGGAAATGGTCTCAAGGTCACAGGGCTGGAAATTTAATTATGGTGGCAGTATATTAAGTGGCACATTTAAAGATGCTGAATCGTAGTAATTAATTTTTTGGATGGTGGTCTCTAGGGAACAGGTTTTCTCTATACTGGGTGTTTAGGCATCCATCATGGCCATTCAGCTTGGCAGCTGTCTTTTAGCTTTAAACTGCATCATTATTCATCTTTTACGACTGAATTTAAAAACACTAGACAACTATATCCTTTTTTATTGTAATATATGTCAGATGCTTGTATTAAGCTATACTTCACCTTTGCTATAAAACATTAACAGAGGTTGCTAGTAGCTACCTGGGCTGGCCTCTAAATTGAGACAACAATTACCCTTCGCTGACATCTAGTGTCAAGACATGAGATATTGCTGGAGTGCAGAATCCATTGGCCTGGAAATCCTGCACTTCCCCAGTGATTCAGGCTCACCCAAGAAGCTGCAGCACTGGACGTAATTAGTGGACACGAGGGATTAACTTGGCACTCAGTGTTGACTTTGTAGCAGCACTAGGTTATTGAATGAAATGCAGCACTGCCAAGGTCTTAAAAAGCTTGTAATGTTTAACGAAGGAATGGTCATTAAACTCGCTGGATCAAATATTAGGCAAGATGGAACTGGGAG
The DNA here is from genome assembly GCA_013399095.1 of Psophia crepitans. Taxonomy (NCBI): domain Eukaryota; kingdom Metazoa; phylum Chordata; class Aves; order Gruiformes; family Psophiidae; genus Psophia; species Psophia crepitans. The sequence continues at coordinate 490,465 of VWZZ01000822.1, read as the reverse complement.
GTATTTAATAAAAAGGCCTGGAAATATGAACTAAATCACATATACTCATTTAAACTGCTGGCTAAAGCCCAGCATATTTCAAAAGTGTTCACTGCTGGTTTAAGCTAGATGGTATGAACTGGGAAGGAGACCAGTAAGCAGATTTTAGCTTTCTGCATAACTTCACGGGAAGTTTTTCTTCTGTGGAATTATTTTTCTTCAATGAAACACTCTAAAATTCACACATTCTGCTGGGATTGCAAAGAAATGTTCTCTAGGAAGTGTGAGGGCATTGGAGTTCTCATAGTGAACAATATTTGCAGATTTTAAGTGTGGTCTTTCATACTCCTTGTCAAGCTGAATCTTCAGGAATCAAGACCAAAATATTAAACAGTGGTTTTTCAGAATACTGTTAAGAGAGTTGATCCTCACACTAGTATATTAGGAATACTATTTTTACAGGCTGTGTTGGGACAGAAAACGGAATTAAATTCTAGGTATAGAATACTGGGTGTAGCATTCCTCCTACACCTTGTCATCTCTTGATCTCTTTAGACATAGTTCTCCAGCAGTGAAAGTCTTTGCGCTTGCAGTATTTGATCTTCTCTTAAATTCTTGCCATGAGTCCATCTAGCTCTTTATGATATTTGGCCTTTCTGTAACAGAGAGAAATCTCTTCTACGGAGATTGGTTAGTACTGTGTGTTTTGTGACTATAATTTCATGATTGTGGTTGAGATGTTTAAATGCTGTTCCTCTGCAGTGGAACTGATGGAGACTAGTTTTCCTAGGTGTACGTGTCATTTGAGTGCATCTCACTACACTGAGCGAACTCTAGCAGCATGGTATGCTGTGGTGTAGAAAATAATACCCTGTGGTTCATGTTAATCCAGAGGGTTTATTAGTAAATCCTTAGTATGTCCATCCTCCACCCATGGTCTGTGTTGCCATAGTTTGAAAAGGAAAATAGCAAGCAGAACAGCAAGCATATCATGAGGGAAAAAGAGGAGGGATCTCTGAAGTCAGATATACAAAGGCATGTGGTGCAGATAATTTTGACCAGGGCAATTAAGTCACATACAAGCCTATTTAGAAATGGAAATGAGTGTTCACACAGTGGCTTCTTATAGAGTTCCATTTAGAGCTTTGGAGCTGTCTAAATCTCATCTAATTTAAGAGGTGCTACAAAGGAAAAACAAAATGGAGAAATCCGCTGGCTCTCCTCATGAGGTAAGGAATGTTCAGGCCATCTGTGTTGGTGCATGGGTATAGTTCGGGTCCCTCTTTATGTCTCTTCTCACTTCTTAAAGATGCTTTCCTAGTCAGTAGGCGTCTTGCATGTGCTTTGTGGTCTAGATCTGGTGGCTTTTCTGCATGTTGCCTGTAAGATATGTTTTCCAGAAAAAGGGAATGATATTTAACTTGGTACATGTGACATCAGAAAGGCTTAGAAGCAAGTGAAGTGGAAAGAGGGAATATGTCTAGCCAAGAGTCACTTCTAACATGGTATGTTTGCAAGTATAATGTTTAGTCTGGTCAGCTGGTTTCCATCTACATATGGTTGACAACTCCTTTGTAATTTCATCTTAAAACCAGTCTATATGCTTGTAAATTAGTGCTCTCCTACTTCCAAATATTGCAATAGAACACAAAAATGGGAATAAGGTATCCTGATCACTCCTGTGGATTATCATGGTTGTTTTCCAAGTCTACCCATATGTTATAGAAATTGGATAAATATTATGTATATATGGTTGTGCATCTAGCCAGGCAACGTAGAGCAAATCAGGGCTAGCTACAGCCTGTAAGAAGAGAATGGTCAAAAGGGTTAATTTTTTTCTGTGAGTTTCTGAAGTTTCTGCTTTGTTCAGAATCCACTGGATTTTGTGAAGAAACAAACATACCACAATATAAGAAATAACATGGAATTGAAATAACATGGAATTGCAGTATTTGATGAAGGGTTAAACCTGGAGCTTAGTAAGTACCAAAAAAATTAGAGGCTATATGGATATTCCTTCCGTCAAGCTTATGTTTTCCCACTTGTGCCCCATTTTAATGAAGAACATGTAGACATGTGAGTTGTTATTCTTCATGCTACTGATGGATTCAGAAGTGATTTGAATATATCTGCATGTAAATATTGCCATCAGCATGTATGTACATGAGTATTCACAATGGAATGGGGATTAGCCATATAGAAAATCTAAATTTTGGGACATGCAGAAGAGATAAAATCAGTATAGGTTAGGTTACCACTGTTGGAAGAGTGATGCGTGTATAATAAATAATCCATAGGTTAAGATAAGTTTATGCAAGTGATCAGCTGTGCACAATAAATGGAGGAACAGAAGAAAAAATCAGAAGAGGCTAATGGTACCAAATTAAGTATTCATCATTAACTCCTTCAGCTGTAGTCATGATATGCATTTTATTCGTATTACTTTACTGTTGGATTAAGTCACTAGCATTTTTGTTGAAACCAAGATAACAAATGTTCCTGCAGTTCATGTGGAATGATGCACTATATGAACGGCAAAATTAGTCTGTTTCCTGTCTTTTTATGTCAACAAGCTCAACAAACCACTTATTGTTCATGTCTGGAGGCAATTTTATCTAAAACACTACAGTGGAAAGGCAGCAGTGATAGAAAATGCTGGTACTTTGTCTCGGTTTGTAACAGACTTGTATATGTTTGGTCAATCAGAATTTCTCCTACTGAAAGGTCAGATTTATAAACTCAAGCTGTACATAATCAGAACCTTCAAATGATATATCAGGATTTTTTCTGTGCACTTGAACCATCTCGTATTAGCATTAAACACCATGTCATTCTTGTAATGACTTCTTGCAAATGTAAAATCTTGAGTGAAAATTTTCTTAAAACATTATTTAAAATAGTTATCAATATACTTAATTTTTTCTAGTTCTGAATGCCACAGTTTTAGGCTGTATCAGTGTAAGTTTCTTTTGTATGAGGTATGCAATAATTGGATTTCTACGTATAAGACCTATCTTTCAAGACTGTTTCAGTGCATACTCACATGACTGATATCCTCATAACCATCCACCCTGAACTACATTCAACTTTCCTAAATGAGATTTTATTGGAACTGATTATGATTAGATAAATGGGTGACTTCACTAATGTATAATACACTTTTCAATTATAGAGTACGTATGATAATTTACATTTCTTGTTTGATAGTATGATATTTATGTGACATATTCTGGATGAGATCTGCTGCTGTTTATATAATGGCCTTAGTTTTCTCTTAAATCAAAGCTGCTTTCAAGTGCTTTCAATATATTTAGATTTCTCAGATAAACAGAGATGTTACAAATCCACCTTAATTTACCCTTCAGTGGAATGAAACCTACTGGTGTATAAATTCTGGTCCCCAAATTTGTTGCATAAGGAGACAAGTTCTGTCATCAGAGTAACAGATGAACACAATGTAGATTGGAATAGGAATTGTCCCCAGTTACGTGAGTGCAGAAAGAAGCCACTGTTATCAAATTGACAGCTGAGAAAACTGTTAAAGAAAAATGGCATTTGACAAAGAAACAGTGTTTCTTCTTTCTTGCAGTAAATCTGATTTATGCTTCCTGGGTTAACGGTTTTCTTTACATGTAGAGATTTTGCAGGATGTGCTGCTAATTTTGAGATATGTGAGAATTAGAGCATCTTCTGTGGCAAAGGAGCTCTGCGCAAGGGAAGAAAGAAAAGTATTTAATGTACTTTTATTTTGTTTTCTTGTTAATAGCCTTGTTAATACAACTTTTCATCAGGTGTCAACATCCAGAGAGACAGCATTTGGTCAAAAGAGAAACTGCCTATAGATATATCAATAGATTGGTTCATTAAATAGGATTTAAACTCTATGTTAAAAGAAAAAAGTTAAAATGAAAATTGTAGGTCTCTAAGTTCTGTTAAATCAAGAATTTTGAAAACTACGATGTTACAGAATTTCATTTCAAAGTGGGCAAGACATTGGAGGAATATCTTTTACTAATTTAATCTAAGCTCTCTGAATGCCTCTAGAAGATCAATAAGATTTCATGAAAGAAAACAAGTCAGCATGTCATACAGTGTAAGAAAGTTGAAGATAGAGGTTGGTTGTGTTGGAAACCTGTGAATGCTCCATAGCAATCTTCCCAAACCCCAAGTAAGCCATGCAGTTGTAGTGAGGTGGTCCCCTTCACCTTCTATTGGTTTCTTTTGGAAGTGGCAGTTTTTCCAGTCGTGATTTATTTACATAGCTTACATGTGATAATACCAATATTGCCACTCTGTGTGTGTGCAAATTTATATATACATTGTATATGTATATTTACACACAGTGTCCTAAACTGGCAGAAATTCCACATCCCTGCAACAACACGTATGATGAATTTATGCTTAGTCAGTATGGAACTGACAATAAGATATTCTGATATTTGGCTTTTAATTTTTTAAAAGCTTTTTTAAAATACACCTGATGCTTCAGGAGAAGCCAATACACTCTGCAAAGGACTTAGAACTCAAAGGTGTGTTTCAAAGAAACTTTGAAGACTCTCTGCCAACACTTCTTTTTTTGTTGTTGTTTTTTGTTTTTCCCCCTCCCTTAATGGCAGACAACAGAGGCAACTGGTAATATATGCGAGTTTTCAATTGTTTTGAACACTCTTCCGCTTTAATCATTCCTGGTTGTCCTGGCTGTGGCCAGGCCGGGGTTAATGCTCAGGCCCGGGCCAGGTGAGCCGGGCCGGGCCGGCCGCTATTCCACACCACGTGACATCAGGCCCCTATAAAGGGACTGGCCCCGGGAGGGGCCCGGGGCTGCTCCGGGACGGTCTCGCTGCGGGCTGCGCCTCTGGTCTGTTGGGTCGTCGGTCGGTAAAGTACTGCGTTTGTTATCGCGGTTGTTTACATCCCGGGATAATTATTGCAGCCCTAATTGTCATTTCCCCTCTCCCTTTGTCGGCCCATTAAACGGCCGTTATCTCAACTCGAGGCCGTTTGCCCTTTTGTTGCCTCATTCTGCCCCTTGTTTTGCTGCCGGGGCGGTGAGCGAGCGGCTGCGTGGGGCTCGGCTGGGGCTGGGGCCGAACCACGACACTGGTACAACCCTACTGGAGTTAGAGAAGGAATGAGGCCCTCTGGGGTCAGCTGAACAGAAGAATTTTGAATATGGACACTGAAATTTGTAAAGTCAAGAGCTTTTTTTAATAAAACATAATTGTGTGTACTTTTTGCTTCCATAAAATGTTTCATAAAATGATCTCTTTATTCCACTTAATATTCTTGTGCAGAAATTGCTGCCATGCGTCTGTAACTTGTAAAACTATGTGAGCTGATGAGCAACTTCCATGGCCTTTGCCAAGTTACTGAGATATATTAATAGCTGATTGCAGCCTACTGTTTTATTAGGACAGTATTTTCTAAGCTATTGACAGATATATTAATGATACTGGCCGATGAATAAATGAGCAGTTTTAAACTAAAGTTAGGAATCATTTTTGTAGAGGAAATTTATTTTTTTCACAGTAAAAAGTTTATTAGCCTATAGGACAAGAGGTAATGGTTTTAAACTAAAAGAGGGTAGATTTAGACGAGATGCAAGTAAGAAATTTTGTGATGAGGGTGGTGAAACGCTGGAACAGGTTGCCCAGAGAAGTGGTGGATGCCCCATCCCTGGAGACGTTCAAGGTCAGGTTGGATGGGGCTCTGAGCAACCTGATCTAGTTGAAAATGTCCCTGCTCATAGCCGGGGAGTTGGACTAGATGACCTTTAAAGGTCCCTTCCAACCCAAACTATTCTATGATTCTGACTCACTAATTAACTTGAATGAAGATATCCGTGTCATGCTTTTTGTGAAAGACTGTTCAACAGCAGTGCTCCAAAGTGTGGGTGGTTCCTCATGTCCAGGGCTTTTACTGAAAGCCTTTACAGGCTTACAGTTTCTGTGTGAAGAATGATTTGGAGTCATACTACCATAGGATAACTCAGACCGGAATGACTCTCTGGAAGTCTGTATCCAGTCTTCTAATTGAAATAGGGTCAGCTGTGAGATCAGACCAGGTTACTCAGGGCTTTATCCAGCTCTGTCTTGAACAATTCTAAGGAATTTCCTGAATCTTCTTTTCCTATGCTTTCACATGTTTATATTATTGCTCAAATTTTTTCAAACTTCAGATGTTTTATTTGTAGGTGTTGGGAATTCTCTATGTCGAACAGCATAAGCTGTGTGGTGGTACAACCGCCCCAGCTCCCTCTGAGCTGCCTGGTACTTGATGCGGTTTTCCCCCGCCTTGAGCCACATGCCAAAAGGTAGCAGACCAGAGCTTTAAGGCACCTCCTTAACATCCCTGTTGCTTGGGAACGGTAATGACAATCAGTCACCTCCTGACAGCCTGGTATATCTGTACCTGGATCATGAACCAAAAGGGCGTGGAATCGGAACTTCAAAATCTAGCATGCTTTATGGAAAAGTACCTGACAAAAGTCAATTATCTTGGATCCTATAAACAGCAATTCTAAGTGAGACCCTTTGAGATCTCCTGGATCGAAGTGGGCTGGGATGCCTCTCAGACACAAACTCCTCAAGGACTGTCTGCCAACCAAAGGCCAGGGCAAGTCAGCCTCCTCGAGTCTTAACTATCGTCCGTTGAGGAATGCCAATGCGTTGTATTTGCTCTAAACTCAAAGAGGGGAATTTTAACTCTAAGCTAGCTTCCTCCATCCACCTCTCTACCTATCTATGTGTTTAAATATACACATTTGCCTTCACAAGTGTGGATGTCATATATCACTGGGCCCAAATATTTCAGTCTGTCTGCATGTTACCTGCGTGTTTTGTGTTTATATATATACCTAAACACTTTGATTTAATATATCTTACAGTAAGTTAGTGTGAATCTTGTTGTCTTTGAATCTGTAATTGAGTTGCTGTTTTGATCAGAACATATTTTACTGAATTACTTGTAAATCTTTAAACTGGTCAATCACTGAGTGCTGCTAAAATTCAACCTTTGATTTACCTCATACTATTAATAAGTGTTGATCTGCTGCTAAATTGTAACAGAGTCAAAACATTTTCACCTGCGACAAGCTGAGGAAAGCAAGTCAAGGCACTTACTCTGTGGGGTAACCATAGATGTGCATGCTCTTGCACTCAAGATTTGTGACCAGAATCTGACTTCTCCCTCTAAACTAGTTCATTGCCTTTCACTAACAAACTACTGAAAATGCAGGTAATCTGATTATGAAAAATCAACTGCTATGTAAAAGTAGACTATTCACTTAAACTGTGTATGAGGCAAAGCAGCTGTATGAGTTTTCAAAACATAACCATAATTCTCTTCCTTGTTTAACAGGACACCACCTGCTATTTAAGTGACTGTGTGCATTTTCCTTGTGTCTCAGTAACAAGGAGTGTGTTCCAAAATAGCCCTAAATGCAAAAGCATGTGTATTTGATTCATATTGAGCTTGGAGTTTCTTGTACTGAAATAAAACAGGAATACTCACAAGAAGTAAATACTTACATAAATGATAAAGCTGATGCAAGTAAGAGGAATGCCGACTGTACAGCATGCATTGTTAACAGCATACTAGTACACACATTGGCTGAAACGCATAGGTAGTCGTGCATGCTGTAAATAATTCTCTGGGCATCAAAATAGGAGTGCACAAGATAACTGAATACTTTGCAGGCAAAATGGCATGACCCATTTTATTTCCTTTTAAAATAATGATTCATTCATGAATCAGTGTATAGCTGTTCTTGGATTTCAACAACCTACTAAGCAGTTGGACAAAATCCTGCTGGAGGATTACTGATGATCTCTGTTCTTGTTGTCCGTATAGAAATTGGGGTGTGTGTGTGTGTATAGATATATGAAGCCTTTACTATCCCTTTAGACTTCCTTGCAGAAATATTAAAGCATGGTTGCTTTGCCCCATTGACTTTAATTTTTTTCCTGTGCTTCTCTGTAAAAATAACTTCTTTTCTAGCCTATCTTCGACTATAAGAACTTTCCAAGGAGTAGCCAAAATGAGATCTGCTTCAAATTGAAAGTCTTGAATTCAGGTATGATCACGCAAACAACCAGGCAGAATTTATTTAACCTTCAGTCAGCTGCTTAACCAAGTTGAAATTATTGATAGCCCATCAGCAATGATCAAGATGAAGAGGTGCCTTTTCTTTATCTTCTTCAGTCCCCCCACCTTTTATTATTATTTTTTTTTATATAAGAGAACCATTGAGCTGGTAACAAGACTTGAAATGCCGTGTCAGCTCAGCTAGCATGGTCAAGGAGCTCAGCTGTAGAAGGGAAATAAAACTGTTAAGTTACGGCTGCCCTCCAATCAGTCACAGGGGTAATGATGTTTGGCTTTAGTCAGGTTATATGTCAGTAAATATACATCTCTCAGACAGCCTTTAAGACAGCCTTAAGCTCATGCTTATTGTTTTATATAGATAGGGGTCAGATGCTGATATATGGTGGTCATAGGCCACTGAAATAAATTTCACAACATTCAGCAGGTAAAGTTAATCTCAATAGAACAGAATGCGACTGCAGTTTTGATAGAATATTCATTCCATTGACAGTGATGGGGCATTTTTTCTCTGTTAGGTTTTGTGCAAATCACTCAAATGTGGATGATTTCCCTCCCTCCCCCCGCCTTGTTTCTAAATTTATTACTACCTGAAGTGACCAATTACATTCAGTTTTAGTGTAGAGCCTTGGCAAGTTCAAAATTCAAAATTCTGGCTTATAAACATTTCTGGGAGCTATATTCTGATCACACCCCTGCTCACAGTAACTTATGAATCAAATTCAATTTCACGTGTGAGTGATAGTGTGAACTTTGTCTCAGGAGCAAAGGACTGAGACAAGACCACACCAAAACAGATATTCTAGACTTACTTTTACTTTAAGATCTTACTGTAAACTTAGACAAATATTTTTACCATATTTTTTCTGATAACAATATTTAAGTTTCCACTTAAGCTTCCTGCGAAGTAATTTCTATCTATTTCTAAAAGCTGCATCGCGCCTTCCATTACTGAAGATTGACATCAGTCATTAAATTCCACTAAGGCTTTCAATAGCGTTTGAGATTTAAGATGCACCACTCAACTTTTTTAATGATGTACATTGGGTTGTTATAAAAAGCAGAAGGTCCCATTATGCCAGCCTTTGCTCTTACTAGTATGCAGTAGTACCATTCCACAGAATAAGAAAACATAGAAATACAGCCCTCATGCATTTCATGTAACACCAACACCATCACGCTAGAATTTGATAAAGCCATATGTGGCATTTATTCCACAAGTAAAACTTGCTTTGGGTTAATACCCAAAGCGTGTAATGTAGTGTTCATTTTTAATTTAGCAAAAACGTGGCTGTAAGTCTAAGGTTAAACTAAAGCACTAAGCTGCCTTACAGTGGAGCAGCCTTTAATTCAGGTCTAGAATAACAGAACTGTTGTAATTTAGTAGGATTTATCAGAGCAGTGGCTTAACTCTGGTTTTTTATTTTGTGTTTTAATTCTCAAATATCCTTTGAATTCATGGAGAATTTGTCTGGATAAAGACCAAGAGTGGAAAACAACAGGTAATGTCTAGGATTGCGGGCAGAAATTATTTGTAAGTTGATTTTAAGTGAGGCTTTCAGTGTTAAGCTTTGTTGATGTAGTTTTGTTGGGTTTTTTAAGGAGGTTGTAGTCTATAGTATAACAGAGTAACTTTTTTCTAAATCTTTAGTCTATGTACTACTTTGAAAGAAATTAAGATTTTTGATTCTTACTTAATACCTAAGTGTTTATTTGATCAAGAATAAAAAGTAACTCAAGGAACAATTACAAACTCCATCCTCAGCTGAACTCTGTTGAAAGCATATAGCTTAGGTTTCAAATGTGCAAGCCTGGCCAGTAGATGGTATCTATACTAGCAAACCTTGAGCTGATAGTTTGTACTAACAAACCCAGGAAGGGAATCCTGGGCCCGAGCCTGCGGAGTAAGGAGGAAGGAGCCACCTACTTAGCTGAGAATTAATATGCAGCTCCAAGGAAAAAACATGGCAGCAGCAAAGAACGAGACTTGTTTGTATTTCAAGAAACTGCCTCCAGTGTAGACCCACTTGAACTGGAGAAACAATATGCTTAGTCTCTTACCTCCGCTGCTGAAAGCTGGTCTACCATAACACAGTTCCTCAGGTTGATTATGAAGACTCGTATGAGGCACGACCTAACTCTTGATTCTTTACTTTTTGTATTAACATAGGTTGCGTTGGACAAAAGGGTTCTGGGTGGCTGAGCAGAGGCCCTGACAGCAACTATGTCCATCATCTTGGCTGGCCAGAATCCGTATAGGTAGTGACTCCGCTGCACATATGTTTTGATGAGTGTTCCCAATGAACAGTTCTTTCATAACGAAAAAAATAAACCCCTCCAGAGACCCAGGTAAACCCAAGTTCATTACTAGTTTGAACATGGCACAAACATTGTTTGTATGTTTAAGACTGATGGAAATTTAGAAAGTGGGTGTGAATTCAGTTTATATGTGATGCTGAATTTAGTCTCTGTAATATATCTGGATGTCTGATTATAAGCATACATATACTGGTCACAACGTTTAATTATTTGGTGCATTTTCTGCTCCTTAAATTACTTCTTACTACCTTGTCATGTCTGAAAATAACCATTAAAATAAAAGCCATCACAGCTATCAGTTGTATTTAAAATGTATGTGATCAGTGTGTTGGCTTCCTAAAGACAGATTTCCCTGCTTCTCTAGCAATAAGTTTCAAATAACAAATAATACGATGTATTAAAAATTCTGGATCATATTAAGATTATTAAATTAATTTTTAAAGGAAATGCATCTACATCGTAGGCAAAAGTACAGCTTTCCAACAGTCCATGAAACATGCTACACGTGTTTGATCACATCCAGCTTTACTGAAAGATGAAAAAAGGTTGTTCGTTGCCTCTATCTTTAAGAAAGAAGTCAACCCATTTTATTAGTCATGCTTGAAAGGTAATATTCTTTAATGGATGTACTAAGACAAATTTGTATTTGTGATCTAATTTGTAGATACAGTAAATAGACATTAAGCTTTGATCCATGCTATGTCATGATTCTCTCAACTGGCAAAGGAGAGATGCCATTTTTTTTGCAAGCATTTGTATTAGTACCAGATAGCAGTTTTGCAATTTTTTCTCCATTGGAAATCTTGACCTTTATGGGAGAGAGGCAAAAATTCATTCAGAAGAGTATGAAAAGACATATTTCTTCCCTAAGTAATTTTTTATTAAAAATGCATTTCAAATTGGTGTATAATGTTTTACTATTATGTTCTCTATTTTATTTACAAATTAATTCTTTTGATAACTGGCAATATGGCTATGAAACAGGTATTCCTGTTATTTTGTATTTGTATTAGCATACAAATTGAACAGATTGAGTAACTTGACTTATTCTGACTCTAGCTGTCCCCTGAAACATACACTGTAGTTCCTGAATCTCATATCATATACAGGTTTAAAAACAGCCACACTAAAAGTGGTCTTGATACCTGTCTCTCTCCATTCATTCCTAATTTCATATCATACTAAGGACAAAATTCGGAAGTTCCTACATCCACTGCTCAGTTTTATTTCTGCTTCCTCATTCTAAATCTGCAGAATTTATCACCTAACCTTGCTCTTGGGATGGAAGGGCAGTTATTAGTAGATTCCAGGAATCATTGGTGCCTTGGCACCATGGCTGCCAGCTCAGGGAAGACTTCAGCCTAGCTTTTTCTCAGAGGGATTCCAGTAGGAACAGTGATTAGGAAAGAAAGTGTTATTTTGATTTAATTTCCTGTGATGGCTGGAGTTGGATTTGTTGTTGTTTATGTAGTGTTTCAAACACATCACGAATCTGTTACCTGACTGACTGCTGGTGGCAGAAAGGCGGAGAGGCAGTGGCCCATGCTGCTGCTGCTAACAGTTTCCGTTCCTCACGCTATCCTGGGATTGTGGTGTGGGGTTTTGTTTGTTTGTTTTAATCTATTTTCCTCATCTGTTATCTTAACTAGATAATACAGGGAGTAAAGGAAGATGGGAGGGTCCTTATGCCACTCACCACTTACAGGCTGCTCTCTTTTCCAACACAGCCCCTTAAAATAGCAAAATTGTACTGTTGACTGTGAAGGACTTCAGTTCCTGAAGACATTTCTTCAGGAATCCTGAATTTCTTCAGGAACAGAGTACAAGTCATATTTTCATATTTGCTGAAAGACACTCACAATATTACACAACACAACCAATGAATGCAGCTTTAGCCATCTCACCAAAATTTCTCACGGGAAGACAATTCTGGAGTACAGGAGGTTTACTCAGGTAGAGTTACCTGATAAGCCTAGTGATACCTAAAGCATCTGACGAACCTCTAGGTCTATGCAAATAGTCTTATCCTAAACCATAATAAAAACATGCACTCTACCATGGATCCAGAATATCGAACATCTACCTTCCTCAGTGTTGTGGTTTACCCCTGCAGGCAGCTAAAACCACTGCACAGCTGTTTGCTCACATCCCTCCCGAGTGGTATGGGGGGGAGAATCAGAAAGAAAAAAGGTAAAACTTACGGGTTGAGATAAAGACAGTTTTAGGACAGAAAAGGAAGAAGATTATTATGATCAAAGAATATACAAAACAAGTGATGCACAGCACAATTGCTCACCACCTGCTAAACAACGCTCAGCTAGTTTTTGAGCCACAGTTCCAGTCCCTGGCCAGCTTCCCCCCAGTTACATATGGAGTATGATGTCATGTGGTATGGAATATCCCTTTGGTCAGTTGGGGTCAGCTGTCCTGGCTGCATCCCCTCCCAGCTTCCTGTGTACCCCCAGCCTCCTTGCTGGCAGGCCAGTATGAGAAGGTGAAAAGTCCCTGACTTGGTGTAAACATTGCCCAGCAGCAACCAAACTATCACTGTGTTATCAACATTATTCTCATCCTAAATCCAAAACACAGCACTGTATCGGTTGCTAGGAAGAAAATTAATTCTATCCCAGCCAAACCCAGGACACTCAGTAGCTTGGATTCTTGTGAGCATCCTGATCTGAATAGAAACTTCATATCAGTCTTGACCTTGTGGGTCAGAAGAGATGCTATCATGTGGCTGCAGATAATATTACGGATTTTATGGACCTACTACTCCTGGTTGGTGTCCTTCTTTTAAATCTCCATTGAGAACAAACTGAACTGCTGGAGAATATTTTTAAATGTGCTTCATGCTTTTAAATTTTGTGGACTCACTGGTCATGAGCTGTTATCTGGTATCCTTACTTCCTGGCTGCACCTCAGCATCTGTGTCTGGACACTGGCATTTGAAATAGCCTGTTTGAGGATTTGGGGCTTGTAGCTGCACTCTGAGAGCCTGAGCTGGCCTGCATGTAACACTATAGTTTCACTAAGCTGACATTTCCTAATGAAATACTGCCCCTTCTAAAAACTTTTGACAGGCTGGTCCAAAGTCCATACTAGCACCTAGCCAAGCACCTTTCTCTTCCTTGAGCCAGTTATTTGACTTCAGGAAGAGAGAACTCAGGCTAACACTGAACAGTTTTGGAAAGCACAAACTACTTGTATAATTATGGGCTCTGATATTTTTATTAAAGGAAATTCCTTTGTTTGCTTGGGTTTTTATTAACCAGTAATTTATAAAATAGTGGCTTGAGTCTGTAAATGCATGACCACTTTTTCTTTCAGAAATTTCTTGATTAATTTTATTTATGGTACTACTGTATTCTGTAGTGTTATCAGATCAGTATGGGGAAACAATGTTTTCTCAGATATCAGGATATCAAAACAAAACTCTGATAAAACTAAGTCTGATAAATTTGCCTTTAGATAGCATTTATACAGATAGACATTTAAGAAGCGGGTCTTATTCACAAGGTTATTAATTGGACAGTTTTAAAGAGGTTTTAGAAATGTTCTATGCTCATCTATCTATCTGATGTTACTTCTCTCCCTGCCACATAACATTATTAAGAGGCTCTTCAAAGGCAGACAAGTTAAAGTATATAGATGATACCAATTTGTAAAACTAAGACCACTGAATTTGCTTCGTATTTCAGGGCATGGGAAACATGCAAACAAAAACAACTTATCTGGTCTACAGCCAATTTGTTTCTGACAAAATATGCTACAGATTATTAAATATATATTCTGTAACTTTTTCATTTTTAAGATTTAGAGTTAAGCTCAGAGACTGTAATATTTATAGTACAACTATTATGTTCACTAAATGCTGATCCAGGTCCTAAGAGAGAATTATTATATCATCAATATAAACATAACAGATTTTACCTTTTAAATCTGCCAGGAGAAATTTTATGAGACTGAAATGTTGAAGAAGCTTTTTTTTTTGATCTTAGATGGTATTAACTAGTCTATATTCACTATAAGAGTATTTTTAATTTTTTTCCCATTAGCTAATTTTCATTCAAAGAACATGCGCTAATATTCTGGACTTTCTAAGATGTCACATGTAGTGAATGATGTTTCATAAGCTTCTTGATACAAATGTCATCAGCTGAAAAATTCCAACTATTACCAGGACCCCCTGGTTAAATGAAATCCTTCACATGTGAAAACAGAGTAAGAAATGAGAGTTTGTGTTTGTCTGGACTATAAATAGGCATGAAATTATTCACATACATTTCATATGATCATCATATGTTAACTTTCACCTAGTACAGCCTGCTTCAGGAAAGCGCTTAGACAGGGATTTCAAACTATCCACTTCTGTAAGCATGTGATTAAGAGCTTTCCTGAAGAGCAACCCTAATTATCATTCTTATGACTTAAATAAGGTTGGCTGTGTCTGCACACCTACTTAACTTGGGGAACAAAGACTCAGCTTTTCAAATGAATGTATTAAAGATTTGTATTTTCCTCATTTAATGTATTAAGTTCCTTCAGAGAAGGAGAAATATTTGAAACTATTTTTGAACAGTTTGTCAGGGACTGCTGGTTTTTAACTCCTCTTCCCCTGCTGGTCACGTTTAAAGAGCATTAAGTTACAGGTTTCCTACTACAGATTTTACTGTCAGCCAATTCTGACTGTTCTTCTGTTTAATATTTGATCAGTGTCTGGAAAGGCTTTCGTCTGAAGGGCACATATGATCAGTAATGACTTTGATATTTTTTGTCGTGCTGAAGGTTGGCTGTCTTTTAGCAATGCTTTTAAGGCTATGAAATTACTTCTGTGTTTTGCAGTAGTGTACCTTGTGTTGAGTTTCAAAAGCATCCATCCATAGCATCCTTAATGTCATTGTTTCCTTATCATTTTTTTTAACCTTTTCCTAATTACAGGTATGCTACCATACACTGTTCTAAACAGTTCTCCTAAAAGCTTCCTTTTAAGATTAAAAAAAAAAACAAACCAAAACACCCACCTATTTTTTTTCCTGCTGATTTAAGGAAAACACCTTAAAACAAGTCCGAGGTAAAAAGTGGGTCTCATTTAGGGCATGTCTCTAGCTTAAAAAAATAAATTAAAAGAGCTCCTGCTGCTTTATAATGATTTAATCAAAAGTAAAAAAGTTCCCTTAATGGGGATACGCATCAGTGTGAATTTTTACACTGATACAGCTTGTTCCCATGAAGGAAACACAAGTGTCTCAAAGTCTTTAAAAAGCACCTTTTAAGGCACTGTACTTTCACGTATGCCAAAATTTTTGCTGCCATGATGTCAGAAAAAAACCAAGTCACACCCTGTTCTGTAACTACATTGGCGCGACTGTTCAGTATTGATTATTACTTCTGTGCTGTTAGAGATTCTTCACTGCAACATGATGATCTTTAGAAAACCATGGAAAATAAATATTTGGTTTGTTTCTTACAGATTATTTTTAAAGAATATAAATTTTTCCAGCTGTTTTTCTTAAAGTATCGTCTGTTCCAACATAAGGATGTCTTCAAGAACAGCAAATAATATAGATAGTTAACATTTCATAATAGATGACTCAAGAATTACACCAGAAAATGAAAGACAAATAGTCAATTAGTAAATTTCTAAGTTTACATAAATGGTCTGGTAGTATAGGTTCAAATCTATGCAAAAAATCATTTTACTGAGGCTAATAAATGAGATCTTAGCAATATTTGTGTATAGGTTTTTGGATTACACTTCTACTTATGTTATATCATCACTGAACACATTTTCAACCCTTGTAAGTAAAGTATCTTTTTATTTATTCTTACCAGTGCTTAACAACCTATAGCTTATTGCTCTATCGGGAAAAAATAGGAAAATGTCAGTAAAAAAAATAAATCAGGAAAAGTACTTCATTAATGCATATCCAGAACTCAAACCCTGTTTAAAATGTTGACATGGGGTTTTTTTGTGTGTGTTAGAATCATAGTTAGGGTTGGAAGGCAGGCTCTGTGCCAAGTTTGAAAGGTACTCTGGAAAGAATGGAACTTAGTAACTCTTCATAGTATATACTTCTAAATACTTAGCAGAAAGCAATTTAGTAGCTACTTAACATAGAGTTAATCAAATCACAGCTGGCTAGAGCCAGGACAGATATGCCAAATAATCTTTTGCCAGCCTGTCCATTTCAAATGCAGCTAACTGATGTACAGAGTTATCTCATGACTATGAAGATGGTAAGCTTCAGCATTAAAAGGAGATATTTTCATGGGTTACTGTACAAGTTTAATATAATAATATTCACTGCAATGAATACTTTTGCCCAGTTACTGCTGAAGAATATACTATGAAGATTGGCTGATTCTTCTCAGTAAGCACTTCCTAGGCTATCTTTGTAAGGTAAAAGACTAGAAGAGCCAAGTGTGTTACAAGATCCAATTTCTGATTTTGCATTCAATATGTAGTGGTCCTGCGGTGATTGGCACAGATTTGGCCTTGAAAAAACACTGTTTAAATATTTCAAATTCAAAAGATCTCATGGAGCATTGAAAAGCATATCTAGAGATAAACTGCAGTCTTTAATCACATGGGCATCATTGTGCACACAAGTGATCTTTTGGAATTTAGTGGGATGCTCTCATGAATAACGGTTTCTGAAACTGATCTCTATTTTTATTGTGCTTGGTTGCTGAAACACCGAGGTATGTTTATTAATTAAGATGAATTATTCTGGTATTTTCCATTGGCAAAGTTTCTGAAGGCAACCATAACACTACGTTCTGAGATATTTGTCTTGCCTTATAGGTGTTTCATCACTGTCAGAAAAGTTCCCTGTGCACTTCCCAAAGAAGTCTCACAAACATTTAAATCCCCTGCTGGAGGGGAGGTATTGATTTAATTGGACGTCAACATACTTTTAAATCTCACTACAAAAGAAAATAAAAATCCACAACTTTTTTTTTTTTTTTAAATCAACTCTGGACCTGAGTATGATTAACAGGAAAATCTCTCTACAGCACTACAAGGAATAATTAAGCTGTAAATTTATACTGAGTTTGCCAAATGGCAAACAATGTTTTTTACCACAGGATCCCCCTATCCCAAATTTATCTGTCTAGATAAACATAATTAAGTAATGGATGATGGTTTGTTAGCATTTTATTACACATGTTTGCAAGGGCATTAAGAATAATTGTAACATGCACAACAAATATTATAGGTATTGAGGTTTTCAGCAGTGGAAAACGTGACTTTTTCGAATCTGGGCTGGAAACATGTATTCCTACAAACTAACTATTTCCCTATGCAGAACAGTGATTGAGATTCTGCTGTCTTAAGTGATTTACATACATTAATTGCTAGTTCCTATTAAGCACTGAGTGGTCATCTGTTCAACGATATTAATAAATTAATATTTTCAGATAGCAGTTATTCACAAATAGTAGGAAACAGTAAAATAACTTTAGATTTTAGCAATTAAATTGGATTATCCTTTTGGTTAGGAATGTATTTACTGCTTTCCTATTCAAAGTGACCTAGTAAAGCTGTCAATTTGCAATATTTTTAATGTGTGTATTATGTAAATATACATGTATGTATATATTTATATAATGGTAAAAGTTTCAAGCAGAGGGAGATGGAAATATTTAATCTTTTCTGCACTGTGACTAAGTCACATGATCAAAATGTCTCTACTAAAGTGACTAATTTATCTGGCTGGGAAATAATTATGTTCATATTTTGCTGCTGAACCTTTAAAGCAAAGCAAATTCTCCATATACAGGACCTACAGGAATAATCCATATTTATGGCTAATGCAGTTCAAAGGAAAATGTGAGCTGGCACTTGTAAAACTCCTCACAGCTGAAGTTCCCCAAAAATCCATTTAACAACTTAGTTCACTAGCATATGGCTCATCTGTGTCTTAATCAATGCACAGCTGACAAATCAGAAGACGATATTATAGACAAAATACGCTTTGCCAGCCTGTGGCAAAGGGAAGTCATAGGCTTTACAGAAAAAGGAAGACTGCAAATGCTCAGCCATAGCACAATTGGCATAAACTGTACAGGCTTCACAACATCACCACATGGAACACACGTCACTGTGTTGGCCTTGATTCAGCAAGATACTTGCAGTCAGTGAGATGAAAGCACAGCAATGGCCCTTCTGCTTCTGACTGGATTACTCAAATATTACACTGACTTGAGGCTTTTATGTGGGATTACTTTGGGTCCTATTTAGCAAAGAGATGTCCCAAATTATTAGCAGGCAACAGTGGTAAAACGCCCTCAGTTTTACAACACAATAACTGACAACATTCTGATTCACTTGGCTCTTTTGCTTCCTCCTAGTTGGGTGGAAACACTTTAAGTCCAGGACAGAAAACCTTGCAGATTTGAGTACAACTTCTGGTACATGCTGGAAAAACATACAGGAATTCCATATTCTGCTTCAGTGGCAAGAGTGGTGGAGGGATTATTTTAGGAACAACAAATTCCTCAATTTTAAAAAGTCTGTTCTGTATCTGACTTCTGAAGATAACAAGACACTTTTTTGTTCTTGTTGTTATGGTGATACTTGTCATTTAAGTATTTCCTGAATTTTCAAAACAAAAAAACCCCAACCCTCATAGTACCTTTCCTTTCTTTTAGAGTTCTTGATTCTGTACATATGTAGTTTAATTTTCTAAAAAATTAAAAACCTAGCAAGATAAATCAATTTTACCTCTGTTTAGTTCTTCCTGAAAAGGTGTGTAAAAGTGTGCAACAATCTTAAGCCTGAATTTCTTCCCTCTTTCACAGAAAGATAGAATTTCAAAGATTTTAAATCATTTCAACTAATACGATGAAGACAGCAATTCATGACATCATTCAGTTCTGGGCGGTCCTTTCATAACTCAGTATCACTTAGATTCCTGCCCCTCCTCCCCCCCAATGGACATGACCTTTACTGTTGCATTACATGTTTACGCCAATGCAAATCTCAGAGACCCTCCAAATTAAAGTCAAGCCAAGTTCATGGTTCTTGCTGAAAATAGATGAGATTTGACTCTGGTAAAATTTTGTTCTGAATTTGTTTAAACCCAACTCTTCAAGCAAAAACTATAGTAACAAAACCTAAAAGAAATGTTCATTAGGAGTAGGTGTATCTATTTCATGTATATCTTTATAAGTCTTCGTAATGATAGTGTCTAAACTCCCAGCAATTATAGCAGTTGATTCTCAAGATCTTTAATGAGAGATAGTTACAGCTGTCATGGTTTGTGTCTCCAGTTCTGAACATACTTTGAGGTGGATACCTGGGGCGACTGAAGAGCACTAGCTTTCAGTGTAGTTTAGATGCTATATATATCTAAAATTTAGGCTTTATCTAATTTTTGGACTGCTAAAATCAGAAACCTCTCTAAAAAAACCAGCAAAAACTGTTAACTGTACATGTGTCACCAAAGGTACTATGGGTTAAGATCAGAAAGTAACAAGAAGAAAAGAGTTAAGGTGCTTGTCTGATTTGCGTAAACATTTAGATGATGTTTTCAATTTTTGTCCTTTTGAAATGCTCATCTGGTAGTACAAAGGTTATAAATCATTCTTGTGAGTCAAAATATCATTTGCTACTGTTAGAAGGCAAGTTAACAGCATTACAACTTTGATGCAATTTGAATGCATTCCACGTTCATTTTTTTTTAATAAGAACTGTAAATAACAGACCATTTTGGAGTATAATAAACGATCCTTTCCAAAGTCTAATGATAGCTTACTTTAGTTATAGCCATTCTTTTATAGCAATAGACAGCTTTTAAAAATCATTCTTACAGCATACACATAATTTTAAAGAGCTGGAATAAAGTTTTGGAGCAAGTCCATTCATTTAATTTATTCAAGTATGACAAGTACTAGGAATATCTTTGATGACCTACATCTCATCTTACACAGGAAGCTGCCTTATCTTTGGGGATTTCAGTTTGCAGTTAGTGTTCTCTTCACAGGTATTTCATATTCTAGAGATTTCTTTTCTACTCAGAATATCACCATCCTCACTGATCAAACCTAATCAATCACGTGCTAAAGATTTATAAAGTAGGTTTAAAAATAATAAGATTTCTAAGATTAATGAAATTTAATTAATTTTCCTCTGAATTTGAAGTCTCTGAAGAATCCTATTTTCTTTTTTTTTTTTTTTTACTGGACCCATAAAGAGTAATATTTAATTTTTTTTTAATTAAGTCAGTCACCAACTCCTGCTTAATCACACAGCTTTGGAAGTTGCAAATTTAAAAACACAGCAAGGTTTATGATATAATTGAGAGGTAAAAATAATGCAGCCATGTTATTAGCATTAACTGCAGCATTATAGTGTTCTTATATTCTAAGCAGGTAACTATTTTCAAACAAACTAAGCTTCAACTGTTCTGGAAAAAATAGGGAAGAAAAATCATATCCCCTTCAGAGAAATACAGGCATCCTTCTGCCTCTGGTGAGGCTCTCATTTTGTGTTCAGCCCAAGAAACATAGAAAGCAAGTGGATAAAAAATACCACACACATTAATGCTGTTCATCATGAAAAGAAGTAAGATGAACTTCGGTTTGAAACCACAAATACTGGGCCTGGAAGGAAAAAACAAATGCTCTTTTATTATCATGTTTTGCCTGCTCATTGGTCCTGCTCTTGCTGTAGTTATAAGTGTCCCATCACCACAATATGTGAGCATGACTGTAACTATGCAAAAATTCTAGAGTTAGAGTTGTGTCCAAGATAACTACTTATTGTAGGTGGGCATTTTTTTCCTTCAAATTTTACTGTGCGATCAGATTTATTCTTGAAGAGAAAGCTATGACATTCTTGTTTCCCAGCTTCATGCTACAGGCTAACCATCAACTGGCATGGCCTATACTGTCCTTTCTGCACAACCGTTCGTTTGGTTTTTTACAAAGTTTAACTTTTCGTGATAGTTGAAAAGATGAAATTTATGAAATAAACAACAAAAGCTAGCCAACTCTGCACAGCATAATGGGATTTTAATGTATTCTTCTTGTCGGCATAGTGTATTTCTGTGATAATTTTATGTGACAGCATAATTAAACTGGAAAACAATTCCCATTTCCTAAGTATTTTCTCTATTTATCATCATTTACTTCTTTACTTTCTCGCTCTGCTATAAATATTATTGTAAGGAGAGTTAAATAAGTTAAACCAATGCAATTACTTTTACAGATTGAAATTAACTTCATATATCAATTTATACTGGTTTGTATATAGCACTATACTATTTGCCCTGTACAAATAAATGCATTTGTTGCAGCATATTTATAGTGTCACTATGGTTTCCATGTTTGCACTCCTTTTGACTAATGTTCTATATGTTAAAACTTGACATTTTAACAGTATTTTCAAACAATTACATTCATTATCAAATAACCATTTATTACATTGTGGCAATTTGAAACCATTTACTGGACCCTCTAGACATTGCTAAACAATGATTTATCAAGGACTCTGCAAATTTTAGTGCTTATCACAGCAAATACACAAAGTAACATTAAACAGTGACTTGACAACAGCCCTGACTAAATTATTTTTCTCTTTTAATCTTGATGAGTCATATTTAGTAATAGCAGTTTGTAAATACGCTGGAAATTGAGGGCAATATTCTAGATTGCTCCATTGTGGAAGGCTCTTTCTGGTTTGCTCAATTCTTTTGCATGCTTGGGGGATAAATTGAAGATAGTGGGACACAACAGATGTGTTTCTTACTGCCTTTTTATCTTCTTATGCTGCCTGTAATGCCATAACATTGTTATGTGTGACAGTGCTTTTCACATTTTATTTGACTGTGAATTTAACCCAGTCTACCTCTACCCAAATCTGTATTAATTTTTGCTTACCTAGAGCTAATAGCAGTGATGCAAAGAATTCTCAGTTCTGTTTTCAGGAGAAATCTCCTGTTTCCCTATGTTCTAGCCAACAAATAGCACTGGTTTAATTTCATATGTGACCACTTCACTGCAAGATGCTATGCTTGTATCTCTGTTCCTAATCTCCTCTATTTGTACTGAACTTAAGATCAACAGTATGTCTGTGGGAACAGACTAATAAGCCACAAATGGTAAATAGGTCTCTGGAAGCATTCAGGGGCAAACTTTATAAGATATTTCAGGGAGACATCGCCACTTTCAGAGATCTCATTAATCATTACATAACTTACACACGCAGCTCAATATTAAGTAAATTGAAAGGCTTAAATGTTACAGAGGACATTCATCGAAGGAGCTTCAATGCCTTGGCAGTATTCGTTATCTGTGGGGTTTATACGTGGACTATAGCTGAACAAATATCATTAACACTGAATTTAAATGATTCCTGTATCAATAGTTTGCTATTGTTGATTTCTACTACAGGGCATTAAGTAGCTCCAGATAAAGCCAGGGCCTCACTGTGCAAAACTAACATCATCCTTGCTCAGAAGAGTTTAATCTGCACAGTTTGTTTACAGAATCATTGAATGGTTAGGGTTGGAAGGGACCACAAGGATCATTTAGTTCCAACCCCCAGAATTGGAGTAGTAAGGAACACACCTTAGACTGTGATCTTCCTTGGCCAAGGTTATGAGAAGAACTGAAAATTACAGAGATTTTCTGTATGTCAGTCTTAATTTCAAAGGCATCCAAAAGGTTTTGATTCATTATCTCCAATTTAGGAGTGGTCATCAGGACCACTTGTTCTGTTACTGCTTCCATGGTAGAGCCAGCAAAGACAGCTTTTACTCATTAATCTAATAATGTAATAATGTAGTTTAAATTGCCACAGCTTTCAACATGTGCTGGTAAGACAGGATGTAAACTGTAGTAAAAAAGAAACAGACAATGTTTTGTTCTGCAGCCTGTGTCACAGCATGGTATCCTCTGCCAGAAAGGTACAGCTAGGCTTGGTAACCTCAACAGCCAGTACAGTGTCAGCCAAGATGCATCACAAATTTGGGCCCTAATACATGCAGAAAGGTAAAAATCTTGTTTGCTTGCTGAAGGTTTCACTATCCCTAGTTTATCCCTTCAGTTCTTTACTTTTATCTGTGCCTATCCTCTGTATTTAATCTTAGGATCTCAAAGTCTACTTGTGATAACAGTAGCTAATGTTTGGAGTCTGGGGTTGGGTTTTTTGGTGTTCAGTTTCTTGGAGTTTTTTGTTTGTTTGTTTACCAGCTCTACTAATATTCTGTGAGAATTTTGCTAGGCTAGTAGGATATGATCAAGCCCAAAGTACATTTACGGAGTACACAAGGAAAGCTCATCCAAAACCAGTAAACAACAAATATTCAATTTTACTCCAGCAGAACTGCTTACTTGTCTTCTCAGACTTCAGAGATCATTTTTAGAAATTCTTCACCTATTCCTGAATCTCAGTAATTCTTAACACACTACTACTTTCAACAAAATCATCACTGAAGTCAGGCAGACCAGATCAGGCACAAAAAGAAATTTTGGCTTAAACCAGTTGCTTCATTTTAAGTGATACCATATGATGCCAGAACAAATAAAACATTACAGCCATGACACTGCTTATTTGAAGAAAAAAAAAAAAAGTTTTAGGAAGTGAAAGCATCAGTGCAGAGAAGAGCAAGCATTTAGTCATCAGAGAAAGTCACACTGAGTTCAATCACAGCTCAGAGCTGAAAGTCAGCTCAGAGTCAAGTACCTCAAATTAAAGTCCTTTGGGCACAAATGTGTCTATAGCCACTCAGATGAGCCTAATGTAAGTCCCAGTGTGTTTGCTGCTTTTTTTTTTTTTTTTAATGAGTCTAAATGACAAAATGCTGAGTTACTGAGGTATGTTCAGACCCAACTCTTGTTGATCCAGGAAGTGATCCTGAAATGACTGGTCTTGTTATTCCATTTCCAGCCTCCTTATCTCCACTACTCTGCCACCAGAGATTACTGTCCCTTGATTTCCACTGGTTAAACTGACAATTTGGCTTCTTTTTCACCTATTGCTGTGAAATAAAGTTTGACTTTGACTTTTTTTTGGTGGTAGAATTTGCATGTTACACTCTACGGAGGTTCAGCAACCATCAGCTATCAAGTGCTGGAGATAAGGTGTGAAAATGGCAAAAAATGTTCACTTAATGTAATCAGGGTTAACAACACTCCCTCTCAGAATTCAGAAATGTAAAAAAATTAGTTAGTTTCCCTGTAACCAAAGAAATTATTTCTATGTGGCCAGCAGCCTAGATGTGAGGAAAGGAAGTTATCAAGGGGAGCTCCTTGCTCACTGAAGGAGATATTATACAACACATTAAACCCAATGAGGGTATCTGTCAAAATCTAAGAGATTCCATCTCTGCTGTTACCTACCTTCCATTACGGATAATTTGACACTAATTGCAAAAATGATTTAATTTAGCTAATCTTCAAAAAATACTGTTTGAAAATTAGAATTAATGGCTCGGATAAAATCTAAGAATTCTAGTTGAATAAAAGCTCAGAGATGAATGGTCAGGGACTGACAGAGAAAGCTTTGATGGGAATTACCTCAAAAAATTGCATTTAATACATAAAGCAACAGAGAACCAAAAATGGATTTGAAGAAGAACATGACAGGTTACCAGTGAAAGAAATGTCAAAGAAATTGTCTGCTGATGGGGAAAAAACAAATCCGAAGCATTTTAGCTCTGAAAAAGAACTGTATTAGATCTAAAAAACCACAAGAAATTATCAAATAGCAGAACCTAGAAAATCAAGTATTTATCACCTGTGCATTGGACAAACTGGAGAATGTGATTGGTAGAAGTGGTCAACCTCTCCATATGAGGTTTGTAGTTCAAAAGATAAATTTGTACCAGCAAACTAATCATAGCTTTGTGATGTTCTTCCAAGTCTCTATTTCTGATAAAGACACTGTGTAACATGCTAAACTGTCATCTGCACCAGATGGCACAAGTCCCTGATGAATCATATGCCAGCTGTGCACAGCCAGAATACAACACACTCCAACCACACTTCCCCTTTCCTCTCACTATGCACCCAGCACAGCAAGGCTGTATTGACACTCGGGCTCATGAGCGTTCAAAGCAGCAGAACATGTGTGTCGGACGCTCTCTGTATAATAAGCATATGAAGGATGATGGCTTCCAGAGCTGCATGCTTTGTGCTCTTCCTACTAGTTTCTTCCTTTGCTAAACTTGACAGGAGAAAGGAATACAAAGATGGCCTCCTTGGTTTATTGTGCCTGTTTTGTCCAGGAGGCTGGAAGGGTAATGTTTTCCAGCATAGAAAGAGTATGGTTTCCCTTATCCTTATGTTTGCATTGAATTAAAGGGTGCCGTTTCAACAACATCACTCCAGTGCCACCAAACTTGCTTTGTTATAGAGTACATTGGGAAACCTAACTGCCCCACCACAGCACTAATGCCTGCTTCCCTTGTGCTCTTCTGTGCTTACCAAATGTAATTAGCAATGTGTACAGCTTGCAAGGGAGAATAAGGTTGATTCTAACACATGGTTAATTAATATATTACAGTTAGCTATTTGCTAGGCTGACTCAGGGGAGCAGTAATAGGATATGGAGTCTTTCACCTTAAGTTCAGCCGTTCTTACCCCCAAATTCCCGGGTAGCAATCAGTAATTTCTCATTAACCCTGGCACAAGATGAATCTGACTCCGCTCAGGCATGTGGATGAGTTTTGAGCATGTGTCTGTCAACAGGGAGTGTCAGTGTCTCTGATAATTAAATTTCAAAATGAAGAACCACACTGCTGTGAGTGAATAACAGAAGTTGATACCTCCCTGTGGCATTATTTTAACTCCTCATTTTTTGTTTTGTGTGTGTGCGTTTGTTTTCTCCAGACTCAACAAGCTACCATAAGCTATCACAGTATCAGCAGATACAGACTTAGGTTTTGAAAACTACAAATTGACTGCTGTCCTTAGGTTCCCCTGTGAGAGAAACAACTACTAGTAATACAACCATAAAAGCTGGAAAAACATAGTTTAAAAAATACCGAACCCCTAAATTATAATGAATCTGCAAGAGGCCCCTTATTGCATGATCCTACCTGCACTGCCAAGAACGTAAAGAATCATTGGTTCTTGACATCGTTCTCTTGCCGAAGGGTAATTATCTTCTGTATGCATTGCCTTAATCATGTCAAGTTGTGTCCCATAAATTTGCATGTCTTCCAAGGAAGCACAGTGCATTGCCAGCAGCCTGGTAGGCCAGATCAAAACAATTTCCTAATGTATGTTTACATCAGCTTTGGCTCCTGAGCTGCTTTTGCTCTAGCTGTTTCACAAAACAGAGTAAATTCCCTCTCTCCAAAGCGTATGTTGCATCTGGGATAGGAGGCAGAATAAGCAGAATATAGATGGATACACTGTCCTTACCAGAACTGGGCAATGCTTTCTAGATTGATGAACTACAAATCTGCTGCACAAATGAAACCACATGGTAGATATAAACACAGTCCTCTGAGATAGGCTTGTTGTCACAGTCAGGGAGGGAGGGAGTGGATATGTGTGACGGGAGGTGTAATGAATGCCAGCTCCCCTCCCGACTCTCTGGGATACGTGAGGATGACAAACTCTCTGAGGAACAATTCCTTTGACTGGCTCGTTGAGGAAAGGAAACTTGTCACATTGCCAAGAATAAAACTGCTTCTGGGCTTAGTTTTGAATTTTATAAAGTGAATAAGTGAAAAATGTATACAAATTCACTTCAGACCCAAGTCATGAATAATTAAAAGAATATATAATTGTACCCAGTTTTCCCCTCAAGCTCAACCAGCAAAGATATCTTCTGTCCATGTAACAGGGTACTTCATGTTTTTTTCAGAAACTGTAACAAGTGAGCTAAACCAAGTACCACTGAATTCATACTGCATGCACGTCTGAGTAACAGCCTAACCATCAGAACACAGAGAAACGCAAACTGAAAACGCAACAGTTTCATACGAAGGAAGTTGCACATTTTTTTGATTATGCGTAAATATTTTCATGGTGTGTTTCATCCACACTCAATACTGGATTCTGACCACAATATAACAAAAATTATATTAACACAGCATTATGGTAAACATTAAGCTGATACTGCAAATGGCAAAGATCAGACATTTTTTACAAGGCACAGTGAGATAAGAATGTTTACCATGTCAAAAATATCTGTGCAGAAAACAGCAGCTATTTATATGCATGTGTTGCTATCTTCCTTTTCTGGGATAAGCAAGACTTTCTAGTACAAATCAGGAAATGTGAGTTAACAGTATACAGCCACATGTTTGTCTGCAATTCTGCTGGTGCACTGGAATTCTGTATTGGTATTTATCTGGAAAAGGCAGATGCAAGCGATCTCCAATTGCTTTCATTTTTCCAAATTATTTCCACACTTTTCAAAGGAATGAAAATTCAGGATTAATATCTATTTTTCTTGAGGGTATAGTAATTAGCAAATAATTAGTAGTAGCAATTTATTTAGTACCTTTCACTTGCAGATAATCTTATCTAAACACCAGTGAAGAACATCAATGACTTCTGAAACAAGATAATCATTATACCCTCCACACACGCATACACAAATGCAGACAGGAAGATTCTCATAGCTAGCGAGTTGGCTCTTGCTGTCTTTCATGCCTGTATGGCCATTGGTACCCAACAAATTGTGATGCTGATAGGAAAAACATATTTAAAAAACTGAAAATCACACACACAGAGGATGAATCAATTCTCTTTTGTGTGTAGTTAATAACTATGTCCTTGAAATAGCTCTCATCACATCATAGAGGTGATGATGTACCTGACACAAATATTAGAAGTGAGGCAAAATATTTTGCACTACCTACTTCCTGTCCACCTATCTGAAAGCTACCACTCTATAATGTGTTGCTCTTGTCATTTCATATCACAGTTGTCTGAGACAGGAGCCAAATTATGTGCATGGACTACAAAAGCAGAGGCAAACTACAGTCCAAATGCCTTATGACCAAAAAATGGCAAAATGAAGTTGGGGGAAAAAAAAATATTCATACTTTTGTATAGGAAAAATGGCAAGGAGGAATTCTACACAAATGCAGTCTCTACATACAGACCCACAGAGACAGACTTTCAAATGAATGTTTTAAAATTCTAGCATTTCTGAGCTCTTGCTTGAACCACTTGAAAGGGGGGCAATCTTTAGGGTTTTTTGGGTTGGTTTGTTGGTGTTTTTTTTTAGATTACTATCAGATATGTTTCTAATGAGTAAAATGGGAAAAGACCATCAAAAGGGTGAATGTGTTGGTATTCTGATGCTTTTGGTGACCATTTTCTATTTAAAGGCTAACTGTGAATTATTTCTGACCCAAAATTGTGTAACCGTTGATTTTTCCCACGTACAGGGCAAAATTCATGTGAAGGAGCATTATTCCTTCAAGCCTGTTCTCTTTGGTAAAACTTTCATGTGAGAATCTGCTTATATTTGCAATTGTCTGATGTTTAAAAATAGAATTATTCAACATTCCCTAGCAGTTGGCTCTGACCTCTTGTTTGCTTGTTTTCTAGCTTACATTTGAAGACTTGATAGATTTCCAGCTATATTGTGCCACCCCGTGTAAGAGATGGGAAATTGCACAACTCTGCTAACCATCATGACACAGCTTGGCATCGGTGTCCTGCAGATGACATTTGTGCATTTTGAAGGCAGTTTAAAGTTTATCAACAACTGAAGCCCATTTAGAAAAGCATTCAAAGTATTTAATATGAGACTTAATTTTTCTTAAAACATTAGTTTGCTGGAAAACTTTCAACCTTTTGACTTAGTAAGTCATGGTGGCCCTTCATTTATGACTGCTCTGCTGAAAGACAAGGATTATATATTGGGTAATAAAATGAATCTCTACAGCATTATTTAATCTCACTTTCTACTTTATCTAAACCAGAACAGTACCGGTTCAAAATCCATACTCCGACACTTTGCAAACTGAAGTTTCCTGATAAAATAAGTGGTATTCAGGCATCAAACTAATAGGTAAGTTTTGATCCATGATAACTACACAGCCCATAAAAGCAAACTCCTCTTTTCTGTAATGCAATGTGCACCTCTAGGAATCACGGACACCCTTGATCTTTCCAGCTGAGTGAGACCCAGCTCGTTCTGGAATGATTCCAGCTGCTCACAGATACTCTGAATCAGCTGGCTGAGATCTCTTGCCATTCAGTCTTCAATACCTAGGCAAGTACCTTACAAACCGACCACAAAACTGACATCATCAAGCCTTCACTATTAAGAGCTGGAGTGCTACAAGCATAGGAAGTTCCCAAGTAGGCACACTAGTAACAATAACTTTGGTGTGCAGCTGGGAGCAGATAGAAAAGATGATGTCCTTAGCATGGAGTATTTGGTTACCTTCTGTTGAATTCTTACTTTCACAAACAAAGAAGTGATGTAACAAAGGTGGCAGGATACAATATTTTTTCCCTTTTGCTGCTTCCTCTCACTGGTTTACTGTATTTCTCCTACCAGTAGTTACACACCCTTTCTTTATACTGAAGCTAGCTCTTGCTTTACATTTGTAACTATTATCTGATAAGCTTATGTTACAATAATGCCTACAAGTCTTAGGCCATTTGCTGTGCATGCTACTAATTCTTTATAAATATATGTTCAATGCTCTCGTTAATTTACCTTAGAAATTGCTTGTTTCCCCTCTTATTTGTAGATTTTATCTTTGCTGGTTGGGGTAACGCTGCCTTCTGTTCTTCTTTGAGGGTATTTTTCTATATTGTGTTTTCCTGCATTCATTTGTGCCCCCTTGCATCACTTTTTAATGCGTTCCACACTTGTCCACATCTGTCACATGTATTCCAAGCTCCGTCAGCACCCTACAATAAAACAAACTTTGTTGCATTGTTCACCTTTGGGCAACAGAGCAGCTGTGACCAAGCCAGCAGCCGTCGGTATATTCTAACGTGTGAGGGGCATATTCTAAGCCTTAGCCAAAACCTTCCTTCTGTCTTGATCTCCTCCCCCTAGTAAAGTTGACTACCATTACGTGAAAGAGATGAAAATGAGATTTATCTAACTTCCTGCGCTTCTGTCGTGTATATGTAATATCACTACATTATACCACGAAGAGAGGCTGAATATTGCATGCCGTATTTATACAGCTGAAGTTGTACTTTGAAATGACACGGAGATTCCAGTGTTCCACCTAATGACCCTGCTACCGCTGGCTCGCCGGTATGCGACACCGGCCCCCGTTCGCTTTTGCCTCATGAACGCTCCGTTCTTGTTTCTGGCGTTCACCTCGCACCTTCCCAAGCACACGAACCACCAGCCACGGCACACTGGCGCAGCGAGCGGGCCGCCCGCTCCGCCCCCCGGACTCGGCCCCTTAGTCAACACCCCTGTGGCAAGCGGCGGTCCCGGCCGGCCGGGCGGCAGCCGAGGCAGCTCTCGGTGCCCGGGAGCAGCAGTGGCGCCGTTAATTACCTCCAGCCGGGGGCCGGAGAACTCCTCCCCAGCCGCAGGGACGGGAGGACAGATGCCCCCCGCGCCCGGGCCCCGCCGCCGTACCTCAGAGCGGCGCGAGCCC
>VWZZ01000822.1:439475-458790 GCA_013399095.1 Psophia crepitans | reverse complement strand
GGCCGCCGGCGGGTACGGGGGCTTTCCCGGGGTGGGGGGTGAGCGGAGCAGCTACGCCCCCAGCGGGTGTGGCAGGGGCGCGGTGTGGGGCTGTGCCGCAGCAGTCAGGCTTGCGCCCTAGTGCCTTTGGGTTTGGGTCCCCTTGTTTCTCACCGCTAATGTAGTACGCGAAGTAGTAACTATTTCTGGTTCGCTTGTCTGCGTCTTACAAAGGAATGTTAATTGTGTTTAGGCAGGATATTAATCCTTTTTGACTGTTGCCTGACAAGTTAGTGTGTACCTTTAAATGAATCGCAGTGATTCAGAAACGCAGATTCTTCTGTTGCTCTGAATGTGGAGTTTAAAGGAGTGTCCTCCGAGATGAAAGTAAGAGTGTTTTAAAAAGCTTTCTCTGTTAGCTGGCTGATTTCTCTGTGCTCTGATGCTGAGAGAAGGGAGTAAAGGGAGATGAAGAACTGCCTTGTTGTTAAAGTCATGGCATCACCTTATCATGTGAACTTGAAAGTGATAGTTCAGATGGCCATCTTCAGATCTGGAAAATGTTTCCTGGGGTCTTGGCTAGTGTGGCCACGTTTTAAAAGCCAACAGGGTTATAAAAATATTTAGAAATTAAATTATAGTGAGTTGCACCATGTGGATGTGTGTACCAGAAAATACATTTTTTCCTTACTTTTGGGTAGCTGTAAAATCAAATGTGAAAAATACTCTTAGAGGCACCTCTTTAATGCCCGGATCCTGGAGTTTGCTCAACGCACTCAGTTAGTGTTTTTGTTGAAATGCTGGAAATGAAATGTAGAGAAAAGTAGACTAACTTTTTTTTTGAAGGTGACTTCCACTTTCTGAGACTGAAACAGCATGCTATTCTTTGCCAGTCTGGCACGTAGTGCAGTAGTGTGCTCATCATTGCAACTGTCTTGCAAAATAAAATATACATTTATTCTATTTCAAATGCTGAAGTGCTGATCAAGGACTGAATAGACGTCTTTGTATTAGATGGCAAATATGACCATATAAATGCATAACTCCCTATTTATTTGTGTATTCTTCTGAGAACTCAAGGGTGAAAACATAAAAAAAACAAGTTTTGCAAAGGGTCTTTAACTTTATGAATAAAACGATCGTGTGTTCTGATGTCTTTTTTTTCTCCTTTTTAAGTATCTGGGACAGATCAGGGTCTTTGTTTAGCAGGAAACAAAATTTTTAAAAATGGCAATATATAATGGGCTTCTTAACACTGTTGTATTTGGTATTTCAGCCCCTACCAACTAAGCCAGCTCACTGTTAATGAGAAAACTCTGAAAATGATCTCTTTTTCCAGGACAAAGGATGAGAACACTGATGTTTGACTTCTGGTGCAAGCAGTTATACTCTTCAGATGCAAACTTCAGTAGGTTTCAGGTGGTCTCCTGGAAATGGAAGTCTGTTCATTAGCTGTAGTGGAAGAGCCACAGGTTTTAGTGATGCGTTCCCATGTGATACATTTTTCTTTTTGTAATACAGTAACTTGCCTGTTGAGGTACTTCATGACAGGCTGAGCACCAAAGTCCGGTGGTTCCAGTAAGAGAGCAGAACCACCTGGCAATCCTGCACCCAGTGTTCTTCGATGTGTTGAAGATTCTGACCTTCAGATAGCTCCCAATCTTCCATTTCTTCAGATAAAATGGAAAGTAATGAGCAGTAGAAAATTATTATTATTCTCATCCTTTGTTACCCTATTAAATTGTCTTTATCTTGACCCATGAGCTTTTTTCCATTCTCTTCTTCATCCTCTTTGGTGGGGAGGGTGAGCGAGCAGCTGCGTGGTGCTGGGGTTAAACCACAACATTAACAAATGATTGTGCTTTTGTGCATGAGACTTTAAGTAAAAACATCCAAACCAACTGCTTAGTCTGCATGCTAAGTAGGGTGCTGGAGACCTAAATTCAAGCTTGACAGATGTTGAACTTGGAACTTGCAAGTTGTTAGCAATTGTACTACGCAGTATTTAGCGAATGGTTGCTTTCAAATCTACCTTAATGAGAAGGTGCTGACAAGAATTCTGTAAGTAACATGTGAAGTGTTTTGTAGTGTCTTAAACTTTGATTATAGCGCGAGTAACTTTTAAACTCTGTGCCTGTCTTAGTGGATCAAGTTTATCTTACTGTAATGAAAAACATGCAGGTTGGAATTGCTTCTGCACTGAAATGCTGTACATCTGAAATTAATAGATGTTAATGTTTGGTATTCTTCAAAAGTGTGGGGAGAAAACTGTTCAAGTCATGGAGCAAAACCCTCCTTTAAACTGTCTTGTGGGAACTGTATTGTGAAGGCAGTGCAGGAGAGCTCCAGAGTAGCACCTTATAGCCACCGGCACGGTAATAGGGTTGGTTTGTTGTTGTGTGGGTTCTTTTCTTCACTGTCAGTTTTCTTCATTTCTTCATCTAGCCCTTAAGAATAAAGTCATTGGTTTAGATTTTCTTCTAGGTTTAGTGTCTGTTTGTTTACAGTGAACTGTGTATTTGCATCAGATAGGTCCGTTGCATACTGATTGTAATACCATAGTGTTCTCTTGACTGCGTAGGGTACCTTCTGAAACTTGTCGTGCTTCATATCGGTGTCCTGAAACAAATGCATAAAGAACTATGCACCTATTCACTGTTACTACTGATCAAAATATCATCTTATCTCCAAGCAAATATTTAAAGTTAATTGTTGCAAACACTCAGCAGGTTATTACCCAGGAGAAACTGTATGTTGAGAATATCAACATCTTAATGAAAGACAGGACATGTTTCATGGGGGAAGTCATATGATTCAAGCAGCAAGAAACTACTCTAAACAGCATATTAGTCAAAAAGGACAAATAGAAGGGGAGGTAGGGAGAGCAGTTGCTGGGGCTGCCTTCTTGCAGATTGTGTGCACAGACACGTATTGCCAGCAGCTGTGCAGTGCAGGGGCTGAGCAATTGAATCAAGGAGACTCTGACCCCTGAGAGGAACTAAGGTGCCACCTTCTAGAAATTTTATTTCTGTTTCCTGGGTGAGTGAAGCAGGGATAATTGTGGTCATTACTGTTTAATATGTCTCTGCTACTGCAGTTTTACAAGGAAATTACTCTTTCTTTTTTTTTTTTTTATATTATTACTCAGCTTGTGTAGTGTAGCTTTAAGCATTGCAGAACATTTTAAAATCAGTTTCTGGTTGTAATCAGGTCAGGAGAAGAGAAATCGAGGTTTATTGTGAAAGGTGATCCTACAGAACACTAAGTGTAACTTGTTTCTTTTTAGCCATGTAAAATAAATTGTCTTTCTGGCTTCATTAGCAGCATGATAGCATTCAAACTTTGTACTTAATGGTCTTCTGTGTTGATTGCTTCTTTACATTTAAAAATATAATCATTTTCTGTTTGGTTTAGTGTTGATTTTTCTTCAGGTCTTCATTGATACATTCACCTGTTCCTGCTACTCTTTAGAGCACACACAGCCAAGAGCTTCAACTGGCTTGGACTTGTATGTCAGCAGAATGGTTTATTATGTTCCATTATTGGGGATTCCTTGTTGCTGGTGATGGGTGAGCCTGAAAAAACACAGCTTGACTTGCATATCACAGGGTGAGTTTTCTGAGAACATTTTCTGAAATAGTTATCTTTAAAGCGGCTGAGATTTTTTTTGTTTAGTTTGTTTTTAAGAACGGAGTTGTATTTTGGATCTGACCATCTGGGTTCATTCTCAAAATACACACTTATTCAAAATCTTCTGCAGAATCTGGAGAGCCATCAGATTCCTTACAGTTTGGAGTAAACCGATGTGATCCTAAATGATAGATCAGGTTGCTCAGGGCCTTGATTTAAAGTACATGAGATTGGACTACATGAGATCCCTTCCAACCTAAATTACTGTATGAGAAACCATTCCATAAGCAGTTTTGTATAGAGGGGGGAAAAGAAGGAAACCATAAAATTCCCCTGTTTTGAGGTTGCTTTTTCCTGCATTAATACCTCAGCTTGGTGATCAGGGATGTGTTGCAAGTATGGGAATTGCAATAGTATTGAACTAACGTCTTCTGTTATGTTCCTGCAGCTCCTCTTTGGCCCACTGTCCAGAAGACAAGAGGTTCTGGTTGATCAGGAGTCTCTATTAGCAGTTGAAGTTGGCTGGAGAATGGAAGGTGTTGAGTTTAAGGAAGAATGGCAAGATGAAGATTTTCCAAGGTGTTTTTTGGTTGTTTTTTTTAAGTAATTCAAATCAAATGTATAACATCCAGAATAAGTTACCTCGTTATCTTTCTTCCTGGTGAACTAACACTCAATGATAATCTTGAGGTGATTTCTACTAATATAGTAGTCTTGAAAAGGTTTTGTGGCATGTTTCTTTGTGGTCTGAAAAGGAATCACTGTGTTCATGTGTAAGTAAAGTAATACAAGAATGCTGCTGTTGCAAGAAAGTTCCTGTGGTAATCTTTTGCAACTACATTGTTTGCATATTACTACCAGTGTCTGAAAGGCCCAGAAATTTCACTAAGCAACATTTCTGAGCAAATTTTTTAACAGTTAAGACTGCTGGTGATGCTTGGGCCTACAAAGAAACTAAAGCGGCTTCAGAGGCATTTTATAACAACATGACTAAACTATTTCTGTAATGTATTTAATGTCAAATTTTCTCAAGTGAGAATATGACAAGTTTTCTTAAGGATGACACACACTAGTAGCAACCAGTGTTTTGGCATTTGTTACATCAACAGATGGTCACTTGAATGCTGCAAAGGAATTTTCTGCTACTTTGGTGCTTTGTTTACTGAAAGTTTGAACTTAGGCTATAAGCAAATTTAGTTCAGTACTGTCCCACTATACTACTATACTTTATGCACCAGGCCCCTGCCAGAAGATGATCCTGTTGAGTCCAATATATTGGCTGCAGCTGGAACAGAAAGTGAAGCTGGTAAGAAGATTTCACTGCAGTCAAGCTGACTGCATTTTACTTAGATGGCTGTTTTTAAACCTCCATTTTGATTTACGGTGTTTTTTGGGTCAGACTTGAGGGAATGGCATTCTAAATTACACTTTTGTGTATGAAGGGTATTATAAACATCTTGTCTAGAAAGAAAATGGTTTTGGAATAAAATATGAGACTCATCTTCCCTGTCAATAGAGCTATCCAGGTAATACTAGGCAAAAGTTGCACTCACTTCCTGACCTGTCTTAATCTTGGTTCATTATTTGGCTTCTGTGCATCAGTTAGGGCCTACCTTAGTTTGGCTCCAAATTTCAGAGCTTTGTGGCCTTTTAAGAGTATTGCTTGTCTGAATGTTCAGAAGAGAAATAATACAGATGTTTGGGGGTTTTTTAGCAATTTTATTGTCTGTCTGCCTTAGTTGTAACATTTCCAGTGCTGGATCAGTCACTTAATTTCATTCCCTGCTTTCAGCTGTTAAGGCACACAAGTGTTTGCCTTGTGTCTGAAAGCATGCTTTGTATTTGCCTAATAGTTTCTTTACTTTTTTGTCCTCACTGTTGTCTGTCAGCCTTCTTTTTTTTTGCGGCTTGTATATTATTTTTTATTTCATCAAAGATGGTTATGATGTTACCAATACCTAACAAAAACAAGAGCTAGGGACATGAATCTGTTGCGTTATTTGCAGGACTGACTTAGTATAGTATTTAGAACAACTTGCATACGCTTTGGTATAGTTAGCAAGGATAACAGTTGCTTAGGTGATGGCAGCACGTCGGGGTTTTCCTCTGTAGAGGGTATGGTGGTCTACGACTTTGATCATAGTGTGTATACAGTTGGGTAAACTTAAGGTCTACAGAAGTTTGACCTCAGTGGTGGTGTTCTCACCCTGTGTTTAATCCTTATTCCAAGGAGCCATCATTTAAATTATGGGCATTAACTTACAATGCATTCTGAGAAAGCACTGTGCTCTTCTGTCTTGTTAATGTGCTTATCTAAGCTTGCATTAGCTTTAAAAATAAGCAACTTGCTTTTTTAAATACAGAGGTTAATGGAACCAAAGTGAGGAAGAAACTAATGGCTCCAGATATTAGCTTAACTTTGGATCATAGTGAGGAATCTGTTTTGTCTGATGACTTGGATGAGAGCGGAGAGATTGATTTGGATGATTTAGATACCCCTTCGGAAAATAGCAATGAGTTCGAATGGGAAGGTAAGTATTTTGTCAGTTTTGTCTGATGCCCTAAAATATTTCTATTTTTTATGTGCAAGTCAACAGTTTTTCAGGTGGGAAATAACTATGACTCAATTAACAGGAGGAAAAACACAAAGGGAGTGATTAGCTTAGAAATTGGAAAAAGGCATAGTGAATTTTTAAAGAACAAATCAGATCTCGACTGATTAGTAACAACCAGCAGTAGCTGTATCTCCAAATAAACTCATGTGAATGTCATTAAATACCTGTAAGTCTTGAAGTTATGGGAAATCCTCTCTGCTGTTTTTCAGAACCAACCTGGGGGGGGGGCGGAATACCAGAGGTGTTTTATGTGTATTATACATCAGTTTTTAAATGGATGTGAACCATATAAAGGGATACAGATTACAGATTAGCTTGTCAGATATCAATGAATTGCAAGCCTTTGTATTTAAGGAGGACTGAATGGTATTCTTTTAAAATACCGAGTAACACCTGATCTCATATCTTACTGTGGTGAGAATGGCAAAAGGTCAGTGGCCTTACAGTTTACATGCTTTTTGGGTTGACTAAAGTGGTAGAAGAGCTTTTTTTTTTTTTTGTCAAGGAATTCTGAAATTACTTGATAGGAAGTTAACTTATCTATAGCCACACTAGTAATGATCTTAATTTTAAGAAATTAATCGATGCTTCATCTTACTCTTATAGGCAAACCCTGGAGATTCTAACAAATTTTGTTTGAGGTAAAGAAGTTCTGTGCAGGAGTTAAAGCACAAGGTTTAAATTTGCAGTTTAATTATTTTTTTAAGGCCCTTTTATGTAAGCCAAGAACTGTTGTGTTGGTTGAACAGTTTTTGGAGTCTAACTTCTGTAAAGTTCATGACTTAAGAATGTCTCCAAACATGTAAGCTTTTTTAATTATTATTATTATTATTTTAATTCTGGAAATAAAATAGTTTTAATTCCTGAGTAAGCAGGAAGCGCTTGTTCTCACTGTTACGTATGAAATGCTACCTCTTCTTCATTCCAATATAGCTTATACATGGAGAAAGAAAGACTCTTTAGAGTAAGCTGGAGTTTTTTTAAATAGCTAAAGATGTTTTGCAGGTGAAGTTTTCATAACAGAGACTGTGGGTTTACCTGTGTAAAAGGATTTTCATCATTGTAATGAAGAAGAATTGGTATTTAGGGTTAGTTTTGCAATGATGCGAAGGAAATGTTCCAGATGTTTGTGCCTTGTTTTTAAAAGTGGCTGAAAAGGGTTTCTGTCTTTTCTTCCTTTAATGCTGCTGCCTTCATTTTCCTGGAAGGATAGTTTCAATTAACAGCTTTGTCTTGGGAACAGACAACTAACTTGCAGTAGGTTTTTCTCGCTTTGGGTAAGGTCTATGCAACAAAGTCAAGAATCATAATTTACTTGGAGCAAATTGTTTTACAGATTGCTGTCAGCATAAATTTCATATATATTGATTGCGCACACATGAATTAGATTTAATTTCTAATAGATTTGCCTGCATGTCTGCTTGCAAGGTACTGTCAATGTTATAAATCATGCTTTTACGTAAATCTGTGATCAAGCAACCTGTGTAATGATCATTGGAGTTAACCACTTTGGTTATTTTGGTGAGATTCATCAAGGTCTGTGTTTTGAAAGCCTACAATTAAACAGGCTTCCTACACGAATGGAAATTTGTTGTGTACTTTCACAGAGAAAACTGCAGTCAGTGCCAACATAGATTTGTTAAATATACTTGACACCCATGAGATACTATTTTGTAATGACTGAAGAAACCAAGTCGGCTCATATGTCTGGCTGGCTAAAGAATATTAAAACAGATCAAATAGCAAAGTGGTTAACCTGTGTGGTAATTGATCGTCACTGTACAGAGTATTCGTAATGGATCTTGAACGTGTTTTAACTTTGGCAGATGATCTTCCAAAACCAAAAACTACTGATGTAATTAGGAAAGGATCACTTACTGAGTACACTGCGGCAGAGGAGAAAGATGATGGTCGACGCTGGCGAATGTTTAGGATTGGAGAACAGGACCATAGGGTGGACATGAAGGCAATTGAACCATATAAAAAAGTTATCAGTCATGGTGGTAAGGATTAGTGATGTGCCGAGGGGAACTGTTGAGAAACTACTTCTTTAAGCTCAGTTGGGGTGTCACTGGAAGACTTGTGATAATTGTTGCAGTCTTAAGGCATATGGTTGATTTAATATTTTTTCCCTAAAAAGTTTGGAATTAAAGTTCCAAAATGTGCATGTGTTCAGATGAAGCTACTAACATGCATGTATGTAATAAGATGTACTTCTCTGTTCGATAGTGTCAGTGCTACCAGTATACTGTGTGTGTTTAAGTGTTGAAAGCATTAACTGTAGATCTACTAAGGCGTAAATCAAATTAGTGACTGCTCCCAACAGTCTGTGGAGTTTAGGTTGGAAGAAAAGTTGACTTTATAAAATGTTAGGAAATATACTGAGATGTTGATTGTAGGTACAGCATTTGATTTGCATCAACTTTAGCTATTTCTTTGTAAGCAAACTTCAAAAAGAAATCTTGAGGCTTTCTGTAACTATGAATCTGTCCATATAGAGTAGATGTTTGTAAATCTCTAAGGTAAATAAAGAAAAAGCTTACTGAATGTGCTTGGCTTTGTGTAAATGTAGTCAATAAAGCATCACCTTTGTCACTACTGCTGCTTTTTTTCTTTGTTTTTAGGTTATTATGGTGATGGCTTAAATGCCATTGTTGTGTTCGCTGTTTGCTTTATGCCTGAAAGCAACCAGCCTAACTACAGATACCTAATGGACAATCTATTTAAGTAAGTCATCATCTGCCTCTGAATCCTGTCTTAATTTCACATTGTGAGAATGGCATTTTAATGTAAGGGTAATTACTTCTCTCTCTTCTTTTAATGAAACTTTTTATATTTCACATGAGGATAAGGTAACAAATAGAAAAGCAACTACATCCGCCTTCAGGGAAAGTGAAAAATATTATTAGAAGTTGCTCAACACTGTTGTCAGCTCTATTTTTTTTTAAATATATTTGAGCACTACTAGGAATTACTTTAATATCCACAGATCCTCACTTGAAAGATGTTTTCTTTGCTTCTCTTTGCAGGTATGTAATTGGCACTTTAGAGCTGTTAGTAGCAGAGAACTATATGATAGTTTACCTGAATGGTGCAACAACACGGAGAAAAATGCCAAGTTTAGGCTGGCTTAGGAAATGTTATCAGCAAATTGATAGAAGGTAAGAAGCTCTGCAGTTATTTCTTAAAATATTCACATGTTCGGTGATACATATATTTAGGAAAAATTGCTGTTTGATGTGGTGTCTGGTACCTACTGGTCAAGATTTAATTAAGGAAATTGCTTGGTGTATTGAAAACACCTTTCTAAGCTGGACCATATGGAACACTGCTACAGGCATGCCTGGGTGTGGTGGGTTTTTTTGTGGTGGGTTTTGTTGTGTGGTTTTGTTTTTTTTTTGTGGAAATAGTGTTAGAATACTGAATACTGTTACCATGTAGAATATCTTATAAATTTCATGTGTTAGTATGATAAGGTAATAACAGGGTCCTTCATGAACTGCTTCATTAGTTGTGTAAAAAGATTCAAAGAAACTTCTTTGGTATGTTATTTTCTTTTCATTGTTGTCAAACTGATACTACATCTTAAATTTTGACCATACAGTTGTGAGGTATTTTCCTTCTGGCAGATGGTAATTTCTAATTATGGAATGTGAGAATGCTAGACTTATGTGACAGTTGTTTGCAAAAACATACATTTTATATATTTAAAAAAAACCACCCTTGTTGTCATGCTGCCTTTTTGTTCTTATTATCTGCTGTTTAAATTCTTCAGGCTAAGGAAAAATCTGAAATCACTAATCATAGTTCATCCTTCTTGGTTCATCAGAACACTTCTGGCCATCACAAAACCTTTTATTAGGTAATACTCTGGAAGCTTTTTTCCGAATAATCCTAATGACTATTTAAACTTCAAAAACTGTTTTAATATTGACCTACTGAAAAAAATTTAAGTTGTAACTGTACCCTGCATTTGTTCTTCCACAGCTCAAAATTCAGCCAAAAAATTAGGTATGTCTTTACCCTGGCAGAACTAGCTGAGCTCATCCCCATGGAATACGTTGGCATCCCAGAATGCATAAAACAGTACGTTTTATTATTCAAACATGTTGTACACTGGTAGTGTTTTAGAACTGGTACATATTGTATTCAGTGGTTGGTTTGAATGTAATACTTTGCGTTTAATAAAACTATCTCTAAGAGGAGAATCCATGTTTGACCCCATTGCTAACTACAGTTTGGTATGCAATAACTTGGATAGTGACAATGTTAACGTCCAGGGGTTTTTGCAGATAGTGCCTTAAGTAATTACCAAGTTGCAGAGTGTGAATTAGCCTTCTGGAGACAGGACCTCCTTCCAGTTGTTCTGCCCCTTAGTATACTAAACTGGCTTGTGAGTGAGAAATTCTGGGCATGTTGATACTGAAGTTATTTATAGTATCTTCAGTGGTCATGCTAAAATGTGGAACAAGTTAAGTGGTTGAGATTTCATTTAAAAGAAGAGCTGTGGTGGGAAAAATGCGAAATCCCTACCTGTAACAGTTCTGAAACTACTTTAGTGAAGAGGCAAAGGCAGCATCAGTGTCCTTGGTTTTTTCCTCTTCCTTCCCTCCAGATATAAATGTCCTTTTTAATCAGCATGATTCAGCTCTCAAATATTGTGATGATAACTTCTGTCAATAGCATTTATGAGTGCAGCAATAGAATAGAAACCATAAACTTGGGTCTTAAACAACCAGATGAAAATACTAACAATTCTGATAATAAATTGATCAGCAACATACAAAACCTATAAAGCATGCATCACAATGGGTACTCACAAACTGGGAAGTCCGTAAGGAAAGGCAGCATAGTCTTGCACTGTAGACAGAAGGGCTCTTCCATGTTGGACGGATCCCTCCCCACCCCTGCAAATGGCTCGTTACTGCACTAAACATCTGGTATCAGTTGCACAGTGTAACTTCTAATAAAACAGAGAAAAGGCAGTTTTCTTGGGGCAGGAGGAAGACATGACAATGCTGAGGTAGCCTTGTGCTACTTTGTAACTTTTTTTTTTTTACTGGGGATATTGAAGGGTGTGTTATGAATATTCAGACTGTCATTCCTAGTCTTGAAAGGCTACTTTCTATATTGATGAACCCTTTAACTGTTCTGCAAAGGCTGAACTTGGTTGACCTATGGAGTTAATGCTCTGACTTCCGTGGAGGATTATATATGGCATCAAACTGTTATGAATATAGACTTTAAATTTTAGTGATGGATGTTAATACTGTACATGAAGTTGTATTGAATTTATGTTATGTCACAGTAGCTAAATCTTAATGCTTCTTGTTTACTGTTCATAAATGTTGGAAATACCAAGTTTTGAAACTTATTAAGAAAAAATATTGTATGTTTCTACAAACTATATTGACACTAATACCAGTTTGCGGCTTCTGTTGAATTTGGCCTTCATATGTTATATTTACTGAAATCAAACTTTTCCTCACCAAGGTATGAAGAAGAAAAGTTTAGAAAGAAACAGAAAAGGTATATTCATATTTTGATTAGGGTTGCATCTAGATAAGACTATTTTGCACTGCAACTAACTCCCAGTTGATTGGCTTGCATAAAGGAATAAGCATTTGTAAATATAAACAGGCACTAGTGACTAAGGTTTTATGCATTAAAGTAACATACTGCCTGCAAGTACAGTATATCATCTAAAAGGACTCACTCTGGGTGTTGAACAGGTATTTGTGAATAGTGCCTCTTACATGAGATGCTCACTTTAAAGGGCATACATGGATTCTCAACTGAATCTTCAAGAGGCAAAAGTAGCGCTTCTGTATGAATTGATTAAATTGAGTTTCACTGTTTCTAACAAGAAGTGATGTTGGAAGAGGTGTTTTTAGGTGCTAAGCTGTAGCTGTGCCTCGGCAGAGATGCAACTCTAGAAGAAGTTCTAACATTGAATCTTGTATTTTTGGTATTCACTACCTTTTTGGTTAATTAACTTGCACAGATGCCATATAAATTAGTATTTTAGTGCTGTTTGTATTTGCAGTGCCTATGTTCCTTGCTAATAAACATTGGATTTTCATTTTGTTAATTTTCAGTCTCCTGCTAACTAATCAAGCTATTCCAGCAGCAGATGAATTTTTTTGAATGGATACCCTATTTTTTCACTCTAACAAATGTACTGAAAGGTTTTGCTACTAACTTAATCTTTTTTAATTACTCTTCCTGTGCGTGCATAACTCCTGAGAGGGTTGTATTGTCTAAATTGGGACATAGAGAGGAATGCTGAGAGATTAAAACAAAAGGAATTTATTCTTTCTGAAAGCTAGCAGGTAAAGCTAGTGACAAGTGTTGAAGATTCTCTGGGAATTATTCTGATTAAATTATAATCTTGCAGTGTGTAACCTGAAGTACTAAGCCTGTCAAATTTAAGTAATACTGAACAACACTTCTGCTTGATTCCACCCCCCACCCTCCCTGCCCCAGTGTGCGTAATTTGGCCCAATTCTATTGCAAGGCCCGTTGTATTCAGAATATAAACCTGAGACATTCAAACAGTAATGTGAAAACTTTTAAAAATCTCCAGTATAACACACACTTTCTAGTGTCCCTGTCGATGTTGTCATTTATACCACCATCACTTTTGTAAAAAGTATGTTCCTAAGTGAAACAGGTATACAGGAGAGATCCCAGGCACTGTTTGATACTGAGACTTTAATCAGGTTGAAAGCAGT
The DNA here is from genome assembly GCA_013399095.1 of Psophia crepitans. Taxonomy (NCBI): domain Eukaryota; kingdom Metazoa; phylum Chordata; class Aves; order Gruiformes; family Psophiidae; genus Psophia; species Psophia crepitans. Next base: position 445,832 of record VWZZ01000822.1, on the reverse strand, counting down.
TGTAGGTGTTACTTACTGCAATAGGGAGAAGGGAGATGTGTTGAAGTTCAGTTACTGAATTTGTTGATGATAGCAGTGGGAGTTCTTTGGCTATGTGTATGAGTTGCTTTGGAAGCTAGAATATGATATGCTTCTATGGATTTCTGTTGTTAGCTGTATGTTTATGTATAGCTTGTTTGCATTAGCTTACTGTATTTTCTTACGCTTTCTGTGAGTGGTCCTGTAAGTCATGTCAACACATGCTTTCCTAAGATACTGCAGTGAGGGCAGGGATGAGTTGCAGCTGCATACTGTGCAGGGGAACAGGTATTCTACTAGGACTGGTGCTTCTAGACAGCACTGCTTCAAACCTGTTGGATCCTTATGTGTTAGGTTCAGTTCTTACAGCTGAAAAAACCCCCCAAAGTTGTCTCCCCTTTGTATGGGTTCATAGCCTAGAAGAGCTGTCATTGTTTGTATCACTTTGAAAAACTGGTTTGAGAGACTGGACCGGTAGGTTAGACAATTAGGTTGTTAGAAGACAAACTTGGTCTTAGCCTCTCTCACTTTGGAACTGCTGATGATTTAAATTTAACTTATGTCCATGCAGAACTTACTTTCCAGAAGATAGTTAAGCCTGTAGCCTTATCTTCATGTGAAAGGTACATCTCGTGCAGGACTGTCAACCGTCCACTGGTTTCTGCAAAGCAACGTTTTGTTTGCTAGTCCCAGGGCAGATATAAAAACCAAACAAACCAACAAAAAATAATCCCACAACCACCAAAACCACGCACAAACAAAAGACCAGTTTTAGCAGCAGGGTGATGAATTTTTCCAGAGTGATTACAGGGGTCTTAGAACTTAACAGGGAAAGTATTGCAGTTAAGGAGCCACTTAACTTTTGTTGATTCAGCTAGTGCTGTTACCTTCTCCACTTAATTACTGTAACATTAAAGGTAATTCTGTGCTTCTGCAGTGTCTGAATTCATCAAAGTAGTAGTGCTTAATAGTATTGTCATGTTACCTGTAAACTTATTCTTGCTTGCATTTGATAAAAGCACAGAACCTGCTTTTTTTCTTCTGTAATCAAACCTCACTTGCACTTTTCAAATACTTATTTGTGAATGCTATTGTTATTTAAATGATTTCTTAACAATTTTAATTAATTTCTAGGGGGATGTAGGAAAACATTTTTAAATTGATGTGACAGCATTCAATAAAAATCTTCATATTTATTTACTAAAATTTTTTCCCATGTAAAAGCTCTGTGTTTTTCTGTTAAGATTAATAGTTTTTGCTTGATACATGAGCTATAAAGCTAAGCTGCTTCTTAACATAGTTTTAATTTTACTCCTTTCTTTGCTAAGCAGAGTTGACCGAGAGCTGAATGGAAAACAAGAGCAGAAAAGTGAACAGTAAGTTGAGAGTCCAAACAAGACTGAAGAATATGCAGATGGAATGATGCTGTTTTGCTCCATTTACAAAGCATTCTCTGTGTGTATATGATATAACCTGTTGCAAAAGGTGCTGAATTTCTTTGGACTAGCACGCAACGGACTGCTTACAGCTGTATTGGTTTATCTTGACTTCAATAGCTATGTTTATGTAATCCTTTTATACTGCTAAATGTCAGAGCCCTGTGTTTTCAGAGGATGTTCTTGCAGTTGTGTATCTAAATGATGCATGTTCTTCAGTAAAATATTTATATACCTAAAGGAGAGATAATATATATTTTTATGACTGAGCAATATATTGTGTATACCTGCTGAAGGAATTCGTTTGCAGGTAGACAAGGCCATAAGTTACTACTTGTTGTTGTATAAATCTGTTTTGCTGTAAATGGTCAAGTGCATTTCTTTGTTGTCACAGAAACCTTAATTTGTTTGGCTGTTAACAATCACATAATGTAGTCTTTCACAAGTGTGGAGATACGATTTTTGTTCACAGACCTTATAGAAGCAGTACTCATTACTTCACTAGGGTGAGCTTGAGCTTTGGTATCTTCTAGTCCATTTTTCAGAATGCAGACTTCAGTCTGCTGGCCCAAAGGGTTTAAGCCTAATTCACAACAGAAGCTGAACTGTTTACCTAGTAAGATATCAGACCTTTCTCAATGTAAGTTGTTTATTTAGCCTTGATTTACTGAAGCAGAATCTGTCTCGGCTACCACTAAGAAATTAGTTCATTGCAGTTCTTCCTGGATGAATGTTTGTTGTCACTAGCAGGAACTCTGGTCATACTCAGTGTGGCTTGGGAGCTACATAGATATTCCATCCATAATATCAATTATTTGCAGAGGTATGGGGAGCCTTATGCTACCTGTGTCATCCTTGTAGATGAAACATCCGTTTATAAAGCTCTTAGTTTGGCATGTGATACCAGCACTAATTTCACTTAACAAAAAAAAAAGTGAATTAAAGGTTGGGTGTTTTTTGTCCCCACAATGTTAGTAAACTTGTGTCTCTAACAGGTGTTCTTGGACACATCAGTGTTTATAGATTTATCAGGGCAACAATAATGCACTGGTTGATATGTTGTAAAAGTTTGTAATATCTTTTGATAATCATTACATGCACATGCCCTTACATGGAAATAGCAGATAAATCCATTCAGGATTGAGCAATATAATATTATAGCAAGTATGTTAAATTGTCACTTTTGGTTTTTGTTGTGCTCACCATTTTGTCTTGATGACAAAAATATAAGTTGTCATTTATATTAAAACTTAGTGCTATACAGTACTATTAAAAAAAAAAGTGGCATTCAACAAGATTACTACACAAATGTGAACAGTTTCTTTGGGGCTGTCTTATCTCCTGCTTCAATTTTGATGTTGTCCCAGATTAATGTAAAGTTCCAGTCAATAAACTGGACACTTACTGCCCGTTTACTTCTGATACATTTGCAGTGTGGTGCGTATGAACATGCAAACCTGTAAACCTTCCTGATTTTTACTGATTTTGTGTGAGTCCTAAGCTAGATACTAAGCATTCTGATCATCTCATTTCAAATTTTTCCTAATGAAAATAGTTGTCTTAGCAAAATCACATTCATAGTGGAAAGATCGTGTATGTCCTGTTGCTTTCTATGTGTATAGCGCAGTGTAGAGTAGCCAGTCTCTGTATAGGCCATATTATCAAATGATGGGATTGTTCCTGTTGTCTTTTCTGATGGCTGAGTGATTCTAGTTTCATGCTGCAGTAGTGCTGTTTCTTTTGGAAATGTGTATGTGCTTGCCTAATGGTTTATTTCTCTAGTACAAGGGGTTTTTTTTTGTGAATGAATATACAGCACAACAGTTCTGTCCCTAAAGACACACAGCTTGAGAAACAGGTGTACTAAAGAATTATTCCCTTCTGACCTTTTGCAGCTCATCGTTTAATGATGAGGTGGATATTTAAAAAAAGTGAAGAGGTCCCAAAGTTATATTGAACACAAATAGGTAACTTTTTGTTAAACTTATATTTTTTAGATCTATAAGATAATTTAATATATTTTAATATTTAAAACCATGAAAAGTTGGAATGTCATACTCTAATAAAAAGTTATTTCAAAACCTGAATCATTTTGTGATAAGATATTGTAGGGAATTCACCTTTCAATGGCACTTCCTTCTAAAAGTAAAACTCAGCGTTGCTAGAATAGAGTTTGAGCCCTGACAAGAAAAGATAACTTCATGAGTCACTAATTCACCTTTATGTGGAGGTCTCATTAGTTTATTTATATATATATATATAGGGTAATAAGTTGTTGTCTTTTGTTATTACTGTGTGCAACTGAAATAGAGATGTTTGGGCCAGCGGCGCCTCTGTATGTGGATGTGACATTGTGTAAACTGATTTCTGCAACAGGATAGGTGTTCAGAAGTGGCAAAGATTTTGGAGAAAGTGTCATTAAAAACTGATGTGAGTAGACTCTAGGTTGCTTAAATGTTCTTGGCATTCTGTGTAGTATGGCCAAGCCATGTTCTGTTGGAAAGTAATGGAGATGGATGTATGAGGATTTAGTGCTGAAGCAAATTGAAATCTTTGAGGTTCCGGGATGTTAAAATGAAGAATTTTTGGTTCCAGAAAGCTTAAACTAGTTATGTTGTTCATAACAATGTGGTTTAGCATATTTTTTTCCTTTATTTTCAGTGAACAGGTGAAGAATAGTACTTCTTGCTGTGAGGAACTCTGTACTGAGAAACAGTAGTTATATTCTGAATTGCACACAATTAGTGTATAGCCTGCATTTATTAGCACGTTTCAGCAAGTTTGTTGCATCATACACTTAAATGCTCTAATGACAGCTTAAAAGCTTTCAACAGTTAATTTATGTCAGACTTCAAGATTAGACTACATGTTGGTGGTAATGGAATCTTATGAAACGACCTCAAAGTGTGTCATAGGGAGGAGAGGGTGGCATTGGTGCCTAGTCATCTGTCAGCTTCACTGATGACATCTACTGAAATGTCTAGTTAATAGAAAATAATGAACTGCATTGTGGATGGGCACTTTGTAAACTAAATCTGTCACAAAGAAATAAGTTTCTTGGTGAAAAGTGTATTTTTCCAGTGTTAAATTTTTATCTGTGTAGCCCATGGATTTAGACAGTATTTATTTTGTAGAAAGATGGCTTAAATGCATCTCTTAACAAAAGCTGTTGTCTTTGGAGATGACTTTAATTCTCAAGTCATTCCAGTCTCCCTCAAAAAAGTTTATATGAGGAACAGAGGGGAGAGGGATAATAGCTTGTGTGCTTTTTGTAACCGCAGGAGTCGTGCAAAGCTTTCGGTGAAAATACTTACTTAATCCTTGTGGATGCAGGTCATTCTCTGGAGGATTTGTTTTACCGACTGGTTGTCGGAGATGCTTGAAATAAGTGCTTTAATTATACTTTTTTAAGGATACCTGCTTTTAGTCAGAGTAGCACTCTGAAATATAAAGAATATTTAAATATTCATATTCTGAAAGACAGGTTTTGCAGCTTTCCTAGCTTCAAACTTGTCAGTCAATCTACATAGTTTTTCTTCTCATGTCTTGTTCCCTATATTGAGCAAACAGGAAAAAAAAGACGTTTGTGAAGCGAAGAGGGTGCAGTCATGTTACGGTGTTTTGTCATTCCCTCCAAGCATGACTGAGATCAGTGAAACTACAGCCATTCTTTACTCAACTAGTTATTTTTTCAGTTTTGCAATTTGGACTGTCCAGATTACCTGGATTTAACCATACTGGGTTGGTTGTTTTTTTTTCCAGTACTGAAAATGATCTGAGGAAGAAGCTACTGGAGTGTTTTCAGAAAGTCAAGTCCTTCTCTTGCCATGCTCCTTACTCTAGCTTGGCTCAGCTGCTAGTTAATATTTATGACGTGGAATTCCAGGTTAATACTTTCAAAAAGTATTCTTGGAAGACAGATGCTAATTTTCCCAGTGGCTCTGCAGTTCTCCAGTGTTTCAGTCATCTGAACAAAGCCTTTTTAATAAAAGAATAGCCCATGTAGTAGAATGCTCTACCAGTGGAATGGTAGACGGAAGGGTTAAGACATTGTCTGTTAGTATCCGTGACATTTAATGGGTGATACGGGAATTGTCAGGTGTTTAACAAAATGAAGCTGCAGTAGTCATGCAAAAATATAGGTTGTGAATCTCAGATGATATAACTGGCTTCAATCAGCTATTAATATTCTTCACAGATGTGACTATTTTCCTTTGCCCCTCTAATATAAAACTGTGTAAGTACAAGACTCTCCACCTACCTCTTAAGAATGTTCTGTTCCTTTCTTTTTAAATGAAGCTTCTGTTTTCTGTTTATGTTCCAAGGTGTCGTGGAGTAATGTGATAAACGCATTCTGAATGTGCTAGCTGTTAATATTTACGGGAAAGTTTTTCATTAGGGAAAAAATAAATGCTATATGCAATAAATACCTTTGGAAAAAGAGGTCTGTTTTGTTTTACTGCTTAGGAATATACTGATGCATCTTCTGTGATTTTATACCACCTCCCTATTCCAAAAAATGAGAATTGTAGGTCCGCTAGTTGCAGTGAAACTCAGCAAGGTAGTTTTGCAGTATTTCAGAGGGTTCTGCAGTTGCTGGGGTATGTTAAAGGGGGGGGAGTTAAGCTCCTAGCTAAAGGAGGGCATGGATCTCGGTCACTTCAAGAGGTAGAATAAACCTGAACCCAGAAATAAGGCTATTGTATGATCTTAAAATGTTAACGCTGCCGCACTAACGCGGTGTTTAAGGGACGAGGTGAGGCTGGGCCGGGGAAAGCCGTCGCTCCCCAGGGCGCCAAGCCCGGCTCCCGGGGCCCTGCCGCCGGCAGGCCGAGGCGCTCCGCTCCCGTCCGGCGGGAGGAGCTCTGCCCCGGGCGCCGCCGGGTACTCCCGCCCCAGCCCA
>VWZZ01000822.1:424722-439374 GCA_013399095.1 Psophia crepitans | reverse complement strand
CCTTTTCCCGGGTTCGCTCGGGCCGCAGGCGGGAGGGGGAGGGCGATGGGGCCCGGCCCAGCCGAGGGGCTGCGCGGGCGGGGCGCAAGGCCACTCGGTGCCCAGCGCTTGCCTGAGCTTCCCGTGGCGCCTCCTGAGCGCGGGGGTGGGATGGGGATCGGCCTGGGAGCCGAACGGGCGGCGGACAAAGACTGCCCCGGCCCGGCAGCGGTGCGGCTCCCTCCGTGCTGCCCTCCCCGGCTGCCCGTTTCCCGACGCCGGTCGTTAATGCCTGGTGCTCGAGCGCTCTGAATTGTCGGTCCGTGTTCGCGGGCTGGTGTTTTCGGTTCCGTTTGCTCCCGCTGTGCACTGTACCTTGAGGGCTCTTGCACGGGTTGTGGGGAGGGTTGGGTTTTCTTTTCATTTGCTGTTTGTCTTCTTTCAACGAGAGCGAGGAGGTCGCTGGCGCGCGGAGCCGTGGATGAGCAGGAGGGTGTCCGGCCCGTCTCGGTAAGCCATGGCGTACCAGCTGTACCGGAACACGACGCTGGGCAATAGTCTTCAGGAGAGTCTGGATGAGCTCATACAGGTGCGTGTGGGGCTCCGGGTCTGGGCAGCTGCCACAAAAGCTTAATAAGAAGCAGTTAGTTATTAAAACGGCTTTGTGCTTGCTGTATAGGGGTACTTAGGGCCAGCGTTTGGAAAACTTAGTGATTGAAATCAAAAGCTCCATTCACATGGGAAGTCTCTTTCTTCATGCTCTAGATGAAGGAACATGTGTTCTGTAAGTGGCATGATCCCCTGTTGCGTGGCCCAGTAAGTGAACAGCCAGATTAATCGGGAACGCTGTGATTGATTTCCTGCTCTTTGGCTGTTTCCAATGAATATTTATCAGAAGAAATCTTTGTGCAGCACAAAAAATTCACGTCAGTGTGTTATTTCTTCTCTCAGAGTTAAAATAGGAAAAAGGAAGTAAACACAGGAATGTAGTACTTTGAGATCTGCTTCATGTGAACTTTGACGTCTTTAATTTTTACAGCATTTTTAAGTTTACTTTGAAACAACTCAAAACTTTTTTTTAATCTACTTTAGTCACAGCAAATCACGCCTCAGCTGGCCCTCCAGGTGTTACTTCAGTTCGATAAAGCTATAAATTCAGCGCTGGCACAACGAGTCAGGAACAGAGTCAATTTCAGGGTAAGGTAATATACATAAAAGCTCTTCCTGAGAGCAGTAAATCAGCAGTAAATAACCGCTGATGGAGAACATCCTTAAAAGCTGTGTGCTCTAAGCAAAAACGTACAGACTTTCGAAGTCCGTTTTGACTTTTGAAACAATGACTGTTTACATATATATTCTGTATGCAATTCCAAGGCTTATTATTTTCTTATTCTGTCAGGAATTTTTTAAAGGAATGCAAAAAAAATTGGTGGGTGGATGAAACCAGAGGAAGAGGGAAACACTTTGATGGGTAGCATCGCCATCCTCAGTGCCTTGCAGATGGGGAGGAAGAGTTTTGGTTCTCTTAGTTGTACCTAGCAGAAGTGAGATGATGCCAGATTTTCAACCACATCTATAATGTGGAGAGACTAGAGAGTTGTAGACCTACCCTTCTGCAAGTGACTGGATCATTTAGTAGCTATTTTTGTAGGTATCAGAAAAAGAAGTTTGGGTTTTTTTCCCAGCCAGCCTCCTTAATTAAGATCAGGTAGCCAGCAAATTATTAAATGTCAACTGGATTGTAATTTTGAGGGGAAAAAGCCCCAACAACAAGCAGTTGTCTGTTAACTTATGGCCTAATACTTTCTCTACAGTCTGTGCAGAATGCATTAATGAGCTTTCAAGATTTTAGGTTTTTAACCCATAGAGACATGTTAACAAGAGCATAACTTCTTTTCTCTAACACACTTAACTTTGTGTATGTAACATGGTATAGAAAACTGTTCAGAATGTGTCTAGTGGATAAATTTAAAAAATTCTACTTCGAGCTTAAGTTGAAGAGTATGTACAGATGGAGGCCAAAAGGTTTACATATCAGCATCCTCAGTAATACATCAAACACGAGGGATACCCCATTATGTCACAAACGTCAGTTTTATCATGGATTTTTTATTTAAACTATCACTTTATTTGAACAATTGCAAAATTCACGTCTTGTTACCATCACTACTGTAACTGAGTTTTAAGAAATCTTTTCTGAAACTGATTCCATTAGAAAAGTTATAAAACTTCTTGGCATACTTGTGAAGTTTGCCGTTGGATAGGCCATAACATCATTTGAAAATGTCAGCCACTGGAGGGCATTTAAAGCAGAGTTTTCCTCAGAATTGCTTGCTTGCCAAGTTTGTATGCATTCAGGTCCACAGCTGGCTTTATGGCAAACCTAGTTCTAGTAGTAGTTCAGTAGATGGTAAACATCGTATTTTCTGTTACTTTTGGGATGCATCCTATAGAAAATGTCTCTTGTCTTTTTAAAGGGGTCTCTGAATACATACAGGTTCTGTGACAACGTATGGACATTTGTACTGAATGATGTTGAATTTAGGGAGGTCACTGAACTTGTGAAAGTGGATAAAGTGAAAATTGTAGCATGTGATGGAAAAAGTAAGTATGGAATATGGTTTAAGCTGAGACACAAGACTTGATCATTTATAGAAAGCTTTGACCAAATGTCTGATTAAAGCTAGGTTGATTGTATTATTCAGACAAAAGTAGCACTCTGCATTCCCTTTTACTTATGATGAGAAATGGAAAAAAAAAAAAAAAAGCAAGCTAAATGCTTCCATAACTCATAAGCACTGAAACAGGAACGTGTTAGAGACTGCTGTACACCTGTTGTTGAGAAGTACATACTACTAGAGCGATTAGAAAATTGGAAGTAACTTAATTGATTTTCTGTGTGGTGACTTGTCTACTATTAACCTGTTCATTAGAACAGCACCTATTGAATTCAAGGAGTGCTTCATCAGTTTGAGCAAGCAATTGTCTGAGAAAGCTGTCTAAGCAACTGTTTGCTGGATTTGATAGCAGGGGACCCAAGCACATGAAAAGCTTATGCTAGCATTTGCAAATCATAAGATTTATATATTGTTAAACAGTATGTACACTGCTTATGGGAGTTTATGTTCCACATCTGCTTGACTGGATTACTTTTGTCAGTGGTCCTTGAAATTCTTTACTGGAATAAGTCGTTGAGTGACTTCTGTGGCGAGCTGGTTTATAACTTTTAAAACCATCAATGTGGTAGAATATCACTAAAGATGTGTGAAATCGTGCCAGCTGTTTCATCCCCGGGGGAGCGATGCTAAAACAAACAACTGAGAATGGAAAAGGCTTTATTTAAATATACCCTAGACCTCTGAAACAGGTTATTTATGGTTTCCTGATCCTGGCACAATTACAGTGGTCACTTCAAGTTGTAGTTCTAAAGAGTTGACAGAATTTATTGCTTGCTCAGCTTCTGGTATTAGCCAAGAATATAATCTTACTCTGTTTATTTTTTGTGTGCTTATTACAGCTGGTAGAGGAAACCTTACTTTCTAAGTATTAATTGTTTTCACTCTTGATAAAGTATGCAGATAAGATTTAAAGAACTGGATGACTTAAAGTTGCTAATAATCTTACAGCCTTTTTTTCCTCACAAGAAGTTGACTTGCTGAAGGAATGTAGTAAACACTGACTTGTCTTTCTCCATATCCAAGTTATGTATTTTTTCCGTAGCTCTAAGAACAAGAAAGCAGTACTGGTAGTAACACCAGAAATTGTCCTTGTGTTAATTGGTGCTTCTGACAAAAGTTTAGAATAGAGAATTGCACTCAGTTGGTTTATGAAGGTCATGCTCATTCTTGCATCTGTTTCAAAATGCATAGTAAACTATAGCCCACACTCCATAGGAGCTTATGCTACTGGATGTGCAAATACCCTTCTCATTAGTAGATCATGTGTTTTAGCCAGATGCGCTTGTGGCTGACTACAATGAAGTGTTTGCGTATCACAAGTTAGAGCAAACTTCTTGTATTTTTAGTGCCTTAATAGCGAATGATGTGTGTGCACAACCTTGAAGTTTTGTGCTGGCTCTTTTCAGTGTTGCTAACTGAAACGAAACAGCACAAGCAGTTCGTGTATTGCATTCATAGCAGTGGAGGGAACTGAGTAGGCACAGAACATGTTCTAAAATGCTTGGGGAATGCTTTTGAGCTTGGGGAAGGTATTAGAAAATGGGGTTAGTTCTCTTTAATTCATACTCAGCTGTAATGGGGGTATATATTACTCATACATTCTTTTTTTTTTTCCTAGACACTGGTTCCAATACTGCAGAATGAATAGAACTGTGGTTTGTCTGCAATATTTTCTGTTAATATGCAGCACTTTCTGGAGAGAAGCATGAAAGGGACTGTGTTCATGCTTACTTCTTGTTATGCAGATGTGAGCTAATCCATACTAGAAAGCATCGCAGAATGACAGTGGAAGAAATACCTGTAGCATTTCTTCAGTTCACCTTATAGGGCATGAACACAATGTTACTTTTTTTTTTTTTTAATTACAACAGATACTGTTGCCTTTTTTGTTCAAAGTAATTTCTGTAATAAACTTTTATTTAAAAACTTGTGAATGAGTGATCATTGGAAAACTTTGTTTAAAAACAATAATTAATGTAATATATTCTCCCAGTATTTGAAGTAATGTTGCAAATGTGAAGGTCTTTCTGAGTGTGGTTGCACTAGTTAGTATTGCAAGAAATGGCTGTTTCAGAATGATGGAGGAGGACATGAACAAAAGCTTAGCAGCTCATGCTGGCCAATGTATTTGTCTGTTTGTTACTGCAGCTTTCTATCTATAAATTTGTCTATTTGGTGCCCTCTGCTAATAACACACTACTAGCCCAAATATTAAAAAGTTAGTGCACAGCTAATCAGATTGAAATAATGAAACTTGAGTCTCATAAGATTGTACTGCGTTCTCAATAAATGTTAGTGCTGTTTGTTTTAATGTTCTTATAATTGTTTTTTGTATTTATGTGGGATACATTTAATTGGACACCTTGACAACAGGATTGTAATGAAAGAGTTGAGCTATGAATTTTGAGATATCAAACAGATAACTTTGTTCTTTTTTAGACTTAAGCATTCCACTAAATAACTCCAAGCAAGAAACCCTTAAAGTAGCTTCTTCACTAGAGATATCAATATAATAAACTGACAGCTCATTTGTCTGACTTAACAGCAGTGACTGTTCCAGTGTGGTCATAGGAATGTTTCCTGCCTCAGCAGTGTCAAATTCATTTGTATTTGACAGTAGGCTGCCTTACAGACTGCTGGAAATGGTACAGAAGTCAGGGGTAAATGTTTTCAGATCAGTTTAAATCTTTAGTTTGTGCTGAAACTGGAGCATGATTTACATGTTGAAACCTTTCTGTATATGTCAGTAGCCCAGTCAAATAATAAAGCTTTAGTATCTCTTCTAATACCTTTCCAGACTGGTATGTTACCGTTCTCTAAATCCTACCTTTGGACATTAAAGGATGTATATTTGGGGTCTGGTTAACTTCTGCTTCCTTCAAGTGAGAAAGTTCACAGACTTGTTTGCTAGTCTGTTCCAAGTATTATGTTTGCCATCATTTTATTCGGTCTTCTATCTATGCTAAACGTCCTTTGCTGTGAACCGCAGATGGGTAAGTAACCATTTTTGAAACCAGGAGAACAGACTATTGCTGTCATCGGAACAGTACAGTATCTGTTGAGGTTTTTATCTTAAAGGATGAAAATATAAATCCGTACTGTGGTTCTCTCTTTTCTACTTCAGACTCAGTCTTCCAGGTTTAAGCACTTTTTGTTCTCTTAAGAATCATGTGGTAAACTGAATTTCAGCCCTTACAAGTATAAAAGTTTGCTGTTCCTACCTCCAATTCTTTGCAGTCTTTTCCTGTCTCTGGACAGAAACTCCTCAATCTCCAGTTCTCTGTAGCCTTTGGAATCTCTTAATGCAAATAATTATAGATCTGATTTTGTTCCAGTTAAGTGTGCATTAGCGTATTTACTATAGCATTTTTCACTTAAATTAAATGGAGAAGCACAATTGTACTGGTGATGTGAGGTTACTGTGTGGAATGGATTTATGTTTACATTTCATTGATATTCCTCTTACCAGACTTGTTGAAACACAACAGTTGTATACTACTACTTTAGCACTCCCAGGCTTAGTGCTATCTTAGCTGTTAAATGAAAAGAAATATTTAACTGAAAAAGGAAAAAAAGTGAATGAATATATACACTTAGAAGAATTACAAATGAAAGGAGAAATAATTTTCTTGACAAAGATGTCTGCTACTTACTAATCAGTGAAATTCAAGTCAATGTGAGCAGGAACCAGAAATGATTACATTCATAATTCAAGACAACTTTACTGACTTGTTTAAAAAAAATAAGTAATAGTCCATTGGACGTGGTACTTTGGAAGGAGAAGGTGATGCCATGCTCCCTGTGCTGATGCATAACAGCAACACTTGGAATTGTATTTAGCTGGTGGTTTCTATTCGGTGTGAAAACTGAGATTCAGATGTTGCCTTGCCTTGTAAGGAAGCACTTGACAAGGAGATGGATGTTCTGAAATGAAGTTAAATGCTCTGCCCCGAGTCTTACTGTACTGAAAAAATGTGCAAATGCTTGCTTAAGCGACACTGATGTTTTTGATTAGCTGCTTGTTTAGCCTGAGTTAAGTGAGTAGCAAAAAGTGACGTAGATGAAAAATCTATTAAATATTACAGATGCTTCTGAACTATTCTAAGATTTTTCCTTTTGCTAATTATAATGTAGTCTTAAACGCACAACTTGAAAGATTTTTTGGAGGAACTGCAACGAAAGGCTAGAAAGCATGAACAAATGGGGAGTAAGGGAATGTTTTAGGTGAAACAGCAAGCAAATGAGTAGGGGCAGTCATAACATATGCTTTGGTAATCTAGACATTGATTTCCTCTGTCAAGCCCAAAGTCTGAGAAGGCCTTTCATACAAAACTACAGGAAGAGAGAAGTTCCCAAACAAAAATAAGAACTGGAGGAAAGAAAGGCAAACATGTACCCTGAACCTTTTGTATTGCTGGCACCTGGCTAATTACTGGTGGCATTAGAAGCTTTATTTCACATCTAGTTAAACGTTCTAATACCCGTGTTTAAAATTTTCTGGTAACATAGGCTAGCTCCGTTTGGTTACGGCAAATGCATCAAGCCATCATTCTGCAAAGCACTTGTTTTCCACTCTCGTGGAGGAATCCTTGTTGTTTTCTGTGTACTCTTTACTCAATTTTACAAAACAAGTATTTTGTTATAAGTTTGATGACTTACTGTTCCTAAAATTAGCTTACATATGCATCCTCTCTCCCCTTCAGCAGCATTAGGGTATCTGATATTTTTGCATCTGTGGGATGTTTCTAGGACATGGCATTCAAATCTGGATGCATACAGACTACTGAGTTTACCTAGGTAAAGAAAGAGTATCTGAACTTTTGTGATCAATGCTGTTCTTTGCTCTTGTGGTCTGTTGTCCTTGAGAGCCAAAAGGCAATCTGTGCACGTGCAACAGAGAAACATTTGCCAGCCATTTTTCTTGCACAGTTATGGTGCAGAAGCTCCAAGCACCACTTTAGTGGTTTTTTGTGTAGTTAACATACTGTTGAAAACTGCAGAAGGTAGTACTAGTTTTTGTTTTGCATATGTGAGGAAACAAATACGGGTTGTTTTGTGGTTTCTAAAGCTTCTGAGGTAAACCTCACACAGGTCTGGTGTTCCAACCTTATCTGGCTTTTCTCTGTATTTTGTTTGGAAATACTTGCTGTTCCTAGCTTACCTCTACTTTCTCTTTTTTGTTGTTTCTAAACTATACTTTTTTCTTAAACTCCCCATTCAGCATAAGGTATTTACCCTGTTAACTCTGTCATGTCTTTAGAAAACAGCTCTGGAGGCATACTGAGGTGTAAATAATTCTTGGGAATAACCTTTTTGGTGTCTAGAATTGCTCCAGTGATGCCTCAGGGAGTATCTGCCTGTGGGATGAAGACTGCTGCCTGCTCACTGCAGAAAAGAAGCTTGCTGATGCTTTCAGAGGAATTAATTCGTGCAAACATCACAGCTGCCAACACAAGTTCTGACATTAGCTTGGCAGCACACTCTTCTTGGCCCTAACCATGTTTCTGGGGGGGTGTTTGTTCAGGCCCTGGACCCTCCAATTCTGTGGAGGCTGTTTCAGTCTGGTGAAGGAGAGGGGAGCAAAGACAAGGTAAGCAGATCTGGTGCTGACGTTCTTCCTGCTTTTTATTGCTTTACTCTCTGTAACTTTTTGCCACTTTCTGTTCCTTGTGTTTCAACTAATCCCTCCATGTTCATATGATTAACGTGCTTTGTGGTCTTGGAAGATTTGTTGAACTTAGACCTAAGAGTGTTAACTGCACTTTTGTTATACTAAGCTATTTTAATATCCAGGGGAAGACAAACCATCTCACCTGCTACGGCATCAGCATATTTGCTCCTGCCTGTTTGGTTCTGCCTTGCCTGTAGTGTTATGGACTGATTCATTTATTTCAGGTTTGGTTTTTTATAATTATTTTCTTCAGAAAGGTCACAGCTGTTTCTACCTATCAGTAGCAAAGTAGAAGATATCTTTGCACCTTGACCTTGAGCTGGAATGGATGTTTCTATTTAGAAAGTAAATTAAATAAAGTGAAGAAGAGGAAAGAATAAACACCAATACAGAAGTGGCTGTAGGTGACTGCCTGTGTTTAAACATGGCTTCTGAGGAAAAGGATTTTGTGAATTCCTTAAATGCACCAAACAGGATGTTATCCAAAGTAAGCTGTTTGCTCAGTCAGGGATGATAATACCTGACTTGAAATGTTATCAGAGACACACAGGTTAAAGTGTAGAGCAGGAAGAATTTATGACGAATTCCCGGAGGACACGTATAATCAGAATCATTATGTACTTTTACACAATGACTAGGTACTATGAGATAGATGAGAGTTATGCAAAACACAGACATTTGCCTTTAGGGATCTCAGTAGCTTAGGAGGTAGTATTTTAGCTAAAGTACTAGTGATGTGGTTTCTTGGTTTTGCTTTTCTGTACTCCAGAAGCTCCTGGGGACGGATGGACACACACACACACACACACACACAGTAGGAGCATGGGAAAAAATAATTTAGTAAGACTGTACTGGGAGATGTGGACTTCTCCTTTGCTGTAACTTAAAGGGTGTTTGCTCTAAGATAAATTTACTGTTTAAATTAGCCATTCTGGCTTATTAGGTAGTAAGTCACACATACATTAATATTTTGGTTTCACCTGGTGCTAAAAGAGCCTGCACTCTACAACGAAGTAGAAAATAGTTCACTGAAAGTCTAGTTAATGTTTCATGGTGACTGCTGTTGCAGTCAGAAGAAATATGAGACCCTGACCCTGTTCTTTGAATCAATTTTACTCATGACTGCAAATACTTTACTGATATTTTGTTCCTATACACCATTTTTGCTTCTAGTTTGTTCAGAATTTATTACCTGGTTTCCTCTGAATTTATTTCAATTGACCTATCTCTTTATTATAGGACATTTCAGAGATGATCATATAGAGCATGAAAGAAATGCAAAGCAAGAAGGAAACAGACCCTCCTAACTAGAGTTAAGAAGAGCTGTTCATGGACCCTCTGTGTAAGTATGTATTATGCCTGTTTCAGCTCCCATTAGGTTGTTCTTGTAAAAATAAAGTGAAAACCACTTAAAAATAAAATATAAGTTAAAGCCAGGTGAGTTAAAAAAAATAGATCAGTTATTAGATTTCAGAATTATAGTTTCACCTCCCTCCTGTGTGTGTCTTGAAAGGTAAAGGCAATTTGCAACGTATTTGCTTCTTAAACAACTGCTGGTTTATTTAAAGTGCAGGTTGTTAGTTCACAACTGATTCTAGACAGAAGTGTCAGAAGGAGATTTTTCATCCTCTCACTAGACTAGATTAGGTAACACTGATATTTCTGATATTACTATGTTTCCAATTTGGATGGCCCAAGATTTTACTGATGAAGTTCACATGAGGCTTAACCTATTTTTGGGGAGTGATCCTATATTCTGACATGCCACTGCTACTTTGGGCTACAGCTTGTCCTACTCAATTTGAAGTTTATTCTTTCTTCAGTTCTGCAACTAACTTTGGCAAGTTACATCCTTTCTTTGTGCCCTGTTGCCAGTTTTCTAAAATGCTACCTGTCTTCTAAGATCCTTTGAGATCTATGGAACACAAAGTTCTACATTACAGTTGAGTGATATTTATTGTCATTTGTAATGGTAAAGAGACATGAATCTTTTTTCCCTTTGGTATCACTGCTTTGACATGTGGCTGCCTTCATAAATTTGACATTTCTAATGTCTTTGGAAGAGGAAATGCTGTGAATGTTCCTTTGTAAGAATCTTTTTGTCTTAGTTCACCTTCTGAATTTGGGAGTAGGCTCATTCTTTCAGAAGAAATTAAATCACTACTAAAAGGAGAGGGTGAGTTGAAAATAAATTTGCACAAGATACGCCTTTGTTTTTGGAACCAAATCATCTGAGATAAATTGTGAGTAATAACACCAACAGAAACTGAAAATTTTCTTTGAATCAAGAGAACTGGATATGGAAGTTTATAAGTTGTTTACATCTCCAGATAATAATACCAGAACATTCGTTTTCATACAAATCAGTGATCTCTTTGAATGGAGAAGGTTGTGTAGGCTATGTTGTTAGGTAACTGGTGTCACCAAGCTGGTTTTTTGGTATGCTGGTTTCACCTGAGACCTTCATATTCTATGGGCAAGCTCTTTCAAATGCAAATAAATGCTTAGGTTCTCTGTCTCCAGGCCTAACCAGGAAGGGCATGGATTGCAAGAAGTAACATTAAAAGAAAAATTACTTTGACTTTGCTAAAAGACTTACCAAGGAACACATTTGAAGTGGTGCGCTTTTTCCCCCCCAGATCTAAATACTTGCCCGTGTCTTTCCATCTGTAATATCTTCCATCAGGGCAGTGTCTGTCAGTAATAGATGAAACACTGTTACTTAAATAGCGTGCACAAGCAATACTTCGTATTTCTGAGAGAAGAAACCGCTGAAGAAGTTAAAACATTTCCAGAGGGAAGGGGATAAAAATTACTGTAAACAAATCTGTAAATAACCTGGAGATTACAGGTTGCGTTTGCAAAATAATAGGTCCTTCTTTCAACAATCTTTCACTATTTCAGGCTGGGGTTCCTTCTGCCCCCCCAAACACCTTTTTGCTTTTTGTAGCTGCTCAGAAGATTCTTTAAGAAATAAATTCTTTAGATCTTCTTACAGATATCCATTTCATGAATGAGTTTGGTGTTGATGTGATTCCTTAGAGAAGTATGGTGGGTTGGGGTTGTTTTCCCCTCTGTGAATATGCACCTTTTTTCTCCATTTTCCAAGGGAAAAAGACAACACCTTGCCATAGGCAGAAACACACTTGACTCCACTCTGCCTGATTTAGTCCAGAAACTTGAACGTATCCCAATTCCCTGATGAACCATTGGCAGTTGTTTACCATTTTGGGCTAATATGTATTAATTTGAAGTAAGTGAAAGAGCTTCAACACGCAAAATCAGATTAGGCAGCAGTGGTTAGATGCAGTCGTCTATGTTGGGAGACTTGAGTTCCTACCCTGAGTCAGTCAAGAAGTTTTGTTTGTTCTAACAGAATGTGCTAGACATGGAGATATTTGCTATTTGATGTTGAATTTGGTGCTGAAACAATTTTTAAGTTTTCTATGTTACTATCAGGTTAGCATAAAGCTTTAATCTCTGTTGTAGCAAATGTGTATTTACATAAGTTGGAAAGTGTTTTCCACTGGGACCAGCAATCCTATTACTTTATTTGCTGTTTTTGAATAAACAAATGCCCAGTGATATGTTGGGTATTGCTGTTTGAGAACTTTTCTTTCCAGTACTTGGGGGTTTTTGCCTAAAATGTTTCCTGTGAAAACACCATGGTGTTTTAAAAATCAGCATTTTACAACAAAGTTCATTGTAAAATGTCTAACAAAATTGGAATGACACACCTTTTTAAGTTAGTTATTTCATCTCATCCTATTTAAATCAATGTTTTAAAGATCTGTGTGACTGCAGTTGTAATTCACCTAAATGTAGCCTGGTGCTGCTACGGAATTGCTTCAGATGTTCTCTGTATGATGTTAATTCTCCACTGGAGACCTCAAATTTATAAAGGTTGAGAGTGTTTACTGACAAAAAAATTACTTGAAGATATTTTTTTTTGGTAGTACAAAG
Source organism: Psophia crepitans (assembly GCA_013399095.1). Lineage (NCBI taxonomy): Eukaryota > Metazoa > Chordata > Aves > Gruiformes > Psophiidae > Psophia > Psophia crepitans. The sequence goes on along the minus strand of VWZZ01000822.1, from coordinate 427,083 downwards.
ACAACTGAATTAATCCCTCAGCATTATAGATAGTGAAAAGCTGTTGCATCCATGGAAAATGGCTGGCTTTAATGTGAGAAGGTGGGAAAAAAAACCACGATGGTGAAATACAGAAGTTCACAAATCTTTCTTTCAGCTTCTAGAAACTTAAAAGAACGTATTGGATGTGACTGTTTTGTTAATCTAAAAGGCCAGATACACTGCTGGATATGGCAATGATATTACTGAGAGCGCTCCTCACAAAAATCTCTTTTCTGGGGGGAGAGAAAGAGAGAAGATAATGTTAGAAAAATGTAGGTTTGCACACCATTAACTGCATCAGCATCACTCTCCCCGCATTGCTGACGGAGAAGTGGGGTGCAGCAAGGTTAGTTGGTTCAATGGCTCTGCCTGGGAGCACAACCCGTTCTCCTCAGAGGACTACAGGATACAGAACACCAAATAGTCATCTAGTTTAATATGTTTGATTTTATTGAGGGAGGCTTTTTTAATGGCTATTGACAGAAATTAAAGTGATGCAAACGCAGCAGCCTGATGTTAAGCTGAGCAGTGCAGCAGGTGCCAGGAGCGGGTGGCCTGCCAGGAGCTTTGTAGAAAAGCAAATTTATTGTAGTTTCAGCTCTGCCTTTGTAGCAGGACACGGAGTCACCGTGGTCCATGACCCAGCCATGCCTGTCTATGAAGCTCTGGGGTCACTTCTGCGACCAGGCTGCTGAAGGAGAACGGAAAAATACACTACCTGCCTTTCTTTAAGACGGTCTGTCAGGCAGCTGCCTGGGGCGCCGGGCGGGGGACCGCGCCCCGCACGCTGTCTCTGAGGAGAAGCCCGCGCGTCGAGGGGCAGTGGAGGGGAGAAACGGGGAGCGGGCAGGGCCGGGCCGGCCGAGCCCTCCCGCCCTTCAGCCCCGGCNAGCCGGCCCGGCCCGGCCGCCTCTCCTCAGGGGTCCGCCAAGGGCCGCGCGCGCGCCCGCCTGCCCCGCGGAACGAACCGCCCGCCAGCGCGGGAATTGCGGCGGCGCCCGTCTCGCCCCTCACGACGCGGGTCTCCCGCCCCTCCCGCTGTCCCTCAGGCGCCGCCGGCCGGACTCGCCTACGGAAGGAGGCAGGTGCTGGCGAGGGTCTCCGCGGCTTCTCCTCAGACTCCCCGGCCGTGGAGGGCTTTGTGGCGCAGGTGCTCCTCGAGACACTGGATGGCGGCATCGTCCACCAGGGGGTCGAACTTGTTGGCCAAGAGGTGGTGCTGCTGGAGCATCCAGGGCACGTCGCCCACCCCGTAGATGCAGACGGCGCGCTGGTGCTGGCCGGTGCAGGGCGGGTAGGGCGCGCCCTTGCTGGTGTCGCCCTCCAGGTACTGCCACTTGACCAGGCGGGGGAGGGCGTTCATGTCCGAGAGCTGGAACTTGTCGTTCTGGGGCATGGCGCCCGGCACGCCAGGCATGCGGTTGAGGGTGGCCCAGACGTGCTCGTCAGGGCTGTAGGTGTCCTTGGCCCACTCGAGGAACTGCTGCGCTGTGGGGTTTTCGAAGATGTGCTGCACGAAGGCCCGCGTGACCACGATGTATGCGTTGCCAGTGAACATGGGAGACTTGTGGGGTGGCGGCACTTTCTCTGTGGCTGTCCGGAAGATGAACTCCCCCACTTCATGGTGGTACTGCCAGCGCTCCTGCTTTAAGGCTGAGGGCTTCTCAGACTCCATGCTGTTCCGCCCCTGCAGCACCTTCAGGGCACGGACGATCTCGGCATTGGTTTTGATGGGGAAATCGGTGCCACAGGTGTTCAGGATGTACCGCCATGGCACAGGGCTCTGCAGCAGGTCCTGCATGCAGTTGAGGTCAGCCTGCAGCCGGGACCAGGAGGCATAGACCACCTTTTCCAGGCGGCTAGCCACAAAGACGTTGGGGAAGCAGGCCACGATGGCCCGCACAGCCTCCTGGAAGGTGGCCGGGGACTTCCTGTCAATGTGGACGCAGTAGACGTTCTGGGGGGCGTACAGGGACCGCAGGAGCCGCTCAAACATCTCAATTTTGTTGTGGATGACCATGGAGTAGGCGATGGGGAACTCTGCCTCCTCCTGGCTCAGTGGGAACTCAATGAACCTCCGCGTCCTCTTGAAATTGCTGCAGTCCTGCGTCATGTTCAGGTACTCGCCGGGCGTCAGGGAATCCCTTTTGTTCCCCATCTCCAGGTTGCTGAGCAGGGCCTCCTGGATGGCTCTGTCGTCCCCGCGGACGATCCCTGAGCAGTTGATCCTCCTGCTGGGGGAGAGCTCCAGCGCCTGGTAGAGGTGCTGGCGGCAGCGGGGCAGGGCGGCGGCGTCCGGGTGGGCGTCGGGGCAGGGCCGGCTGGCGCTGCGCAGCGCCA